>WNWU01000055.1:2681167-2693788 GCA_012654045.1 Ptyas mucosa
GCCTCCAGAAATTGTGGGCATTCCATCACTGGAGGTTTTTAAGAAGAATCTAGACAGTTATTTATAGGTTCTCCCCTTGAGCAGGGGGCTGGACTAGAAGACCTCCAAGGTCCCTTCCAACTCATTCATTCTATTGTAAACAAAAACAAAGAACCCTCCATTTTGCTCTCCGGAAAATCCAGGAAGTCCATATAGTTATTAGAAGCTAATTCTAGAACATTATCCTTTTATAACTTTTATCTCAAACTTCTTTTTTTTAAAAAAAGGCTGTGCTTTAATTTCTTAACCACTAGATGTCAGGAAAAGGCTTTTTAACCAAAATTGCAGGCAAATCTTGTGAGCCACCAAAAAACCCCACAGCTACAGATTTACAATATATTAGGAAAATATCTCACCAATCATGGGACATAATTTAAGAAGCAACCCAAACAGGGGTGAGATTCACTTACCTTCCCTACCGGTTCGCAAATGCGCATGTGCCGTGCTTACGCTGGCTTCACTCATGTGAGCCGTCATCTGCGCATGCGCAGAGGCTGAAAATGTCACCAAAAAAGGTGACATCATGACATCCGCGTGGGTGGGCGGAGCTTCCCGCAGCCGCCGCTACTGTTTCGCTCAAGCCGGATAGAACCAGATGAATTTCACCCCTGAACCCAAAGCAATCCAAATGGCAAAGATGTATTTGGACTTACCTTAATTTTGGGTTGCCAATGAGCAGCCCTCAATTATTTAGGTCAGGACGGTTGTTAAATTAGGAACACACGGTTGTTAAGCGAATCCAGCCTCTCCCCCCCTCCCCCCAAGCAACTTTGCTTGTCAGAAGGTCACAAAATGAGATCTCATGACCCCGGGATGCTGCCACTGTCATAAATGCGAGTCAGTTGTCGAGCATCCGAATATCAATCGCACAGCTGTGGGGGATGCTGCAATGGTTGTAAGAGTGAAAAACGGCCATAAGTCACTTGTTTTCGGTGCCGTTATAACTTTGAGTGGTCACTCTCTGGGTGTGTCTACCTGTCTGTCCTTTTATGTCTGTCTATCTCTCTGTCTGTCTATGTCTGTCTGTCTGTCTCTCTCTGTCTGTCTGTTTGTCTGTCTATCTCTCTTTGTCTGTGTCTGCTGTCTGTCTCTCTGTCTGTCTCTCTGTCTCTTTGTGTGTCTGCCTGTCTATCTGTCTGTCTTTTTGTGTCTGTCTGTCTCTCTATCTCTCTGTCTGTCTATGTCTGTCTCTCTCTGTGTGTCTCTCTGTGTGTCTGTTTGTCTGTCTATCTGTGTGTCTGTCTGAGTCTGCTGTCTGTCTGTCTCTCTATCTGTCTAAGTCTGTCTGCCTCTGTGTGTATCTGTTGGCTGGGGAATTCTGGGAGTTGAAGTCCATCCATCTTAACATGGTCAAGTTTGAGAAAGACCGATTTATGGCATAGGACTTATTCAATCGCAGTTTTTGGTGACCAGACTGTAAAAAAAAAGATGTTGAGACTCTAGAAAAAGTGCAGAGAAGAGCAACCAGGATGATGAGGGGACTGGAGGCTAAAACATACGATGAACGGTTGCAGGAACTGGGCATGGCTAGTCTAGTGAAGAGAAGAGGAGGACCAGGGAAGACATGATAGCAATGTTCCAATATTTGAGGGGTTGCCACAGAGAGGAGGAAGGGGGACAAGCTATCTTCCAAAGCACCCAAAGGCCAGACAAGGAATAATGGATGGAAACTGATCAAGGGGAGATTCAACCTGGAAATAAGGAGGAATTTTCTGACAGTGAGAGCAATCAATAGATGGAACGGAAGTTGCCTTTAGAAGTTGTGGGAGCTTCATCACTGGAAGTTTTCAAGAAGAGACGGGACTGCCATCGGTCAGAAATGGTGTAGGGTCTCCTGCTTGGGCTGGGGGTTGGATTAGATGACCTACAAGGTCCCTTCCAACTCTGTTAATCTGACATATATGACAGCATTGTTCTCATCCTGTCTGCGATTTATACATTCCCCGTTTATTCAAAATGATTATTTTCGCAGCCTATAAGGAACTCTTGTTTATGTAAATGTTAATTAAGTACTTGAAGCTTTGTAACTCGAGCTGTCTAATCCCCGGTGCTACGGCTAGCACCTCATTTACCACACTTTCCAATTTTTTTTCTCCCCCTGTAAAAAAAAACAAAACGTGTTTACGATTGTTATCAGAATTTAAAAAGATTGTAATTGCGCGCTTGTGAGCCATCACGTCACGTTTTATTTAAATGAAATTCTCACGGCTTTAAAATCCAATTTAAATATTCATGATGAGCATACTTCTGATTTAGGGAGAAATGCATACATTAAATCTGCCAGCTGATTAAATTCACTGCTGCTTTAATGAAAAACAGGTAAACACTTGAAGTCATGGCCAACACCAATCTGTTTCAATTTACATTAAAAATCACCTCTCCTTTTTTTTTTTTTTTGAACACTCTCTTTCTGTTTGGTTCACTGATACTTTAAAAAAAAAAGTTCTGAATTTTGCACTGATAATGATAACTGGTGGAATCTTATCACAGTCTTCCACTAATGTTAGTTTTAGGGCAACCTTGTGGAAACTTCAGCGAGAGCTTGAAAGCAGGGGTGGAATTCAGCTGGTTCAGACCGGTTTTGGTGAACCGGATGTTAATTTTAATCTGGTTCGCTGAACCGGTAGTTGCAAGGACTGGCTGACCCCACCCCGTCCCTCCCACGAGTCACCACACAGCCCGTTTTGGATGTTTTGTTTGTAAAGAAGAGGGGGAAAAAATGTAAAAAGGTTCTTTAAACATGGTCTTCTGGAAAAAGCCAATTTGGGGTTATGAATTATTAGACTCAAGACATGACTTTTGGGAGGCAATTCATCTTGGAAGATAAAAGTGTAGGTCGGTATTTCTCAACTTTTGTGACTTTAAGCCAGTGGTGAAATTCAATTTTTTGTACTACTGGTTCTGTGGGCGTGGCTTGGTGGGTGTGGCAGGGGAAGGATACTGCAAAATTCCCATTCCCTCTCCACTCCAGGGGGAAGGATATTGCAGGTTCTAGCATGTGATCTGGAATTAGATATAGATTAACAGAGCTGGAAGGGACCTTGTAGATCATCTAGTCCAACCTCGCCCCCAAGCAGGAGACCGTACATCATTTCTGACCGATGGCAGTCCAGTCTCTTCTTGAAAGCCTCCAGGGATGAAGCTCCCACAACTTCTGAAGAATTATCCTATTTGTATCCGATTGGTCGTGCAAGGCGCGAGGAACGATAGCATGCTCTCTCTCTCTCTCATATCACCTGGGCGATTTCTTTACCAGAATGTGAGAGTGAATCATCAGGTGCTTTCTCGTCTCACCTGTTTTCACGCTCCTGCCTTTGGCTAATCGTTTGAAAAGAGACACAACCGACTTTCATGTCGCCGTCAGCCTGAATTAGCGTTATCGTTCATAAAAACAGAACGAGGGATTGAATTGGAGCATCAAGCCAACATCTGTGGGCCTTTTATAAACTAATTTTGCCGTTGGGCAGTTCTGGGCATCTCCGATCCAGGTGCGAAAGGTGTTTTGAATTGCTTGCCAGATCCAGCAGAAAAACAGAAGCAGAGAAGACATTGAAAACGGGACCATGCTGGGATATTTGCAACCTCTTCTGATTTCCATCGTTTTTCTTTTTTCTTTTTCTTTTGTTTTTCCATTTCTTGAGTCTGCTTGATCAAAAGAGGAGAACTGCTTTTGTGAATAAATGGAAGGAAAAAACCCCCAACAAATGGGCTGCAAAAGAGAATTTCAACTTTCTAGGAAACTCTAGGAGGAAGCAACTTGGAACTAAGGAGAAATTTCCTGACAGTGAGAACAATTAACCAATGGAACAACTTGCCTCCAGAAGTTGTGAATGCTCCAACACTGGAAGTTTTTAAGAAGATGTTGGATAACCATTTGTCTGAAGTGGTGTAGGGTTTCCTGCCTAAGCTGGGGGTTGGACTAGAAGACCTCCAAGGTCCCTTCCAACTCAACTCTTCTCTTCTCTTCTCTTCTCTTCTCTTCTCTTCTCTTCTCTTCTCTTCTCTTCTCTTCTCTTCTCTTCTCTGGAATCCTGCATATTTTATAGACTTCTTAGAATGTTGATTATCTTCTTCCTAATTGCATTGAATCTCACCAATGTTTTGTTCAAATCCATGTGTTGAATTCAATCCAATCCAATTCACAGCTTAGTTTGGAAATCTGAAGACATGGGAGATATGAATTCAGTGATGATTGGTTCCTTTCAATGATTTGAATCTGTCTGCATGCACCATGGTATTTGTCTGTCTGTCTCTTTCTACCCTTCTACCTACCGTCACTATACAAGCTGGATACCTGGGATGCTACATCCGGTTTTGCTCCCTGCATTATAAAAAAAAGATGTTGAGACTCTGGAAAGAGTGCAGAGAAGAGCAGCAACGATGATTAGGGGCCTGGAGGCTAAAACATATGAAGAACGGTTGCAGGAATTGGGTATGTCTAGTTCAACGAAGAGAAGGACTAGGGGAGACATAATAGCAGTCTTCCAATATTGGAGGAACTGCCACAAAGAAGAGTTGCTCTCAGAATACATGAGGATTGGTGTATATAAAAAAAAGCACAATAGCTTTTATTTCCAAGCAACTCTGATAAGGAAACTAGGCTGGGCTTTTCTATTTTTTATTTGGTAAACTTTTCCCACTTGACAAGAGGTCCCAGAGGATTCAAGAAAAAAGCTATTTGGGTAACTATTTGGTTGTTGTTCCTCATGTACCAGATAAAGTATGTTTTGCGTCGTTAAAGGAAGAAGAACAATAATCAGAAAATACAAATATTAATCTGAAAGTGTTTTAAACCTGATTGAGAGCAACCGAATGCTGCAATTACAGCTGATTTCACACAGATAGGCTTGCGGGCTAGCCACATAAAATGTTTTGCAATTTTTTATTCGGCTCTTTGAAAAAACTGTACCAACAAGTACATAACAGAAAAGGAAAAAAAATACAAGACTATAATTTAGGGACGCAGTGGCTCAGTGGCTAAGACGCTGAGCTTGTCGATCGAAAGGTCGGCAGTTCAGCGGTTCGAATCCCTAGTGCTGCGTAACGGGGTGAGCTCCCATTACTTGTCCCAGCTTCTGCCAACCTAGCAGTTTGAAAGCACGTCAAAAAAACAAGTAGAAAAATAGGGACCACTTTTAGTGGGAAGGGAACAGCGTTCTGTGCGCCTTTGGCGTTGAGTCATGCTGGCCACATGACCACGGAGACGTTTTCAGACAGTGCTGGCTCTTCGGCTTTGAAACGGAGATGAGCACCGCCCCCTAGAGTCAGGAACGACTAGCACATATGTGCGAGGGGAACCTTTACCTTTTATAATACAGAGAAAATAAAACAGGGATTTTAAAATGACACAGAGGTTATTGTTTCTAATAAATCAATAATTAGTTATGAATGATGGGACATATTTTCAATATTATACCGCATTAAGGACTAAGAATCACCATTTAATTTAAACTGAGAATGGCTAGCAAATACCACAGTCAACACGATATAAATTTATGAATTATTTTATTCTAGGCACTTGAGATACAAGGTGAAACACGATGGTTCTATTAAAAGCTTGAAATACCTTGGGCAGAAACTCTTATAAATTTTATATTTTGTAATCAAAAAAGGTTAATTACTTAGGCCTCCAACACTCTTTTTTTTTAAAAAAAATTGTTTGGGCTTCAAGGCAATTTGGGTGTCTGGCTTAAGATGCTATTTTAGGATCAGCGGTTGAAATTTATAATTTTATCCAGTTGGAAGATGAGAGAACTGCCTGAGTGATTTCAAAAGTGATTTTTGGTTAATAAATTAACAAGAAGAAAGAGAATCAGTGGGATGAGGGCTCCCCAGCTGAGATGTTTAAAGGAAAAGATGGATACCTTGCTGAACAGAGTTGCTATGAAGGGAATAGACAGATTTTTACACATTACTTTATTGATCTGGAAAAAACAGAATTTATTTACAGGAAAATCCCAATGGTTCATCCAAGAGCCAGTTCTTTTCAAATGTTTATTAATTATATGAACACATACAATGAACAGTTGCAGGAACCGGATACGTCTAGTCTCACAAAGAGAATGACTATGGGGGGCGGTATGATATTCATCTTCTAATACTTGAAAGCAGGGGTGAAATCCAGCAGGTTCTGACAGGTTCTGGAGAACCGGTAGCAGAAATTTTGAGTAGTTCAGACAACCAGCAAATACCACCTCTGGCTGGCCCGAGAGTGGGGTGGGAACAGAGATTTTGCAATATCCTTCCCCTGGAGTGGAGAGGGAATGGAGATTTTGTAGTATCCTTCCCCTGGAGTGGAGAGGGAATGGAGATTTTGCAGTATCCTTCCCCTGGAATGGGGAGGGAATGGAGATTTTGCAGTACTCTTCCCCTGCCACACCCATCAAGCCACACCACGCCCACAGAACCGGTAGTAAAAAAATTTGAATTCCACCATTGCTTGAAAGGTTGTCACAGGGAAGAAGGAGTCAAGCTATTCTCCAAAGCACCTGAAGGCAGGACAAGAAGCAATGGCTAGAAGCTAATCAAGGAGAGAAGCAACTTAGAACTAAGGAGAAATTTCCTGACAGTTAGAATAATGAATCAGTAGAATGACTTGCCTGCAGAAGTTGTGAATGCTCCAACACTGGAAGTTTTTAAGAAGGGAATGGAGAGACGTTTGTCTAAAATGGCATTAGGTCTCTTGCTCGAGCAGGGGGTTGGACTAGAAGACCTCCAAGGTCCCTTCCAACTCTGTTATTCTGTTAATACTTTTTTGAAAGAAAATACAATCATATGTCAGCAGAAAGGGTTGTATAGTAAACCTGGTTAGGAATGGTTGAGAACATTGTAAATGTCTAAGAAGCAGAAGAGAAGGTTGTGGGGAGACATGCTAGCTGTCTTCAGGTTTAAAAATTACAGAATAACAGAGTTGGAAGGGACCTTGGAGGTCTTCTAGTCCAACTCTCTGCTCTCCCTGGAGACCCTATATCTAAAAGCTGATGAAATAGTAGACAACAGAGCAGCTATGGCTGGGCAATTGCTAAACACTTCAAAGCCTCTCACAAATGATGGAGATGTCTAGTTTCCAGGGAAGTCTATGTTCAAAGGAAGGGTCATACTGGACAGTCTAGTCTTCAAAGCAAGAGAAAATACTTCTAGGAATGCTTGAGCTGTCCACCAAGGGTCAGTGCTGAAAAGATTTGATGGCATGCTGCTTGGATGAGATTGCTATTCCTATTCATTAGATCAATGCCTTAAAATGTAAAACACAGGATGATGGACATAACTTAAATTTTTTTCAGAAAAAAAATAAGTTAAAATTTGGTTGCCATGATGTAAAAAAGTTGTTGAGACTCTAAGAAAGAGTGCAGAGAAGAGCAACAAAGAAGATTAGTGGACTGGAGGCTAAAACATATGAAGAACGGTTGCTGGAACTGGGTATGTCTACTTTAATGAAAAGAAGGACTAGGGGAGACATGATAGCAGTCTTCCAATATCTCAGGGGCTGCCACAAAGAAGAGGGAGTCAAGCTATTCTCCAAAGCGCCTGAGGGCAGGACAAGAAGCAACGGATGGAAAATCATCAAGGAGAGAAGCAACTTAGAACTAAGTTCCTGACAGTTAGAACAATCAATCAGTGGAACAACTTGCCTCCAGAAGTTATGAATTCTCCAACACTGGAAGTTTTGAAGAAGATGTTGGATAACCATTTGTCTGAAGTAGTGTAGGATTTCTTGCCTAAGCAGGGGATTGGACTAGAAGACCTCCAAGGTCCCTTCCAACTATATTATTCTACAATTCTAAATTCTAAAAGAGGGCAGACTGCAGCTTTATTATTTTTTTTTAGGAAAAAAACCTCCTCCCCTAGTTATAAAAAAGGTTGGATGGTGGATGATATCTATCTACCCGGGTTAGGACACCATCTTATCGGGAAGAACATGCAGAAAGATAATTCACTGGATGTATTCAAATGGAAGATAGGCAGCTCACCAAGGAATCTGGAATAATGTCCATTATTCCCCCCCCCCCATGACAAGGAAAGAAAACTCACTGTTTAACTCTGTGCTTTCCTGTGTCTTGAGCTCCTGTTTGTTAAGCGACTTCAAGCAACGATTGGGTAGATAGGATGTTTTAATTTGCAGATTACAATGCATCGCATGCTTCTCCGCGTCTTTGATTCTAATATTCCGCTAAAATGGATTAACATATTTATCATCTTTCTTTGTATTTTGAAAACAGAAGAGCATGTGGCTTGTGGCCTCTTGTAGTTAACATTCCTGAACTGAACATATGCCTTCAAAAGCAAGCTCATTTCATCAGAAGACTCGCTGGCCAAGAATCTCTAATTGTTCAGGATAAACATAATCCTTATTATTGACAAAGGTTCTTTTTTCTTTTTCTATTGTTCCATGTAATTGTGAACCGTTGATATTACATGTTGGAGGCCAGCAGAGGTCACAATTGTTCTGTCTTATAGTAAGAAATCTCCATATTGGAGGAAAGAAATGTCAGAAATTAAAGGTTCCAGAAAGAAAGCTAAGACAGTGTCTGTTTTCATGAAGGGAATCTCACTGGAATAGATCAAGAATTCCCCAGGAAGAAACTCAGTTTTTTTTTTCAAGCAGATCTGTTTTGGAGATGCTTCGTTTTGGATTCCTTTCTAAGCAAGACAGGAGATGCGGTGGCTCAGTGGCTAAGATGCTGAGCTTGTTGATCATGCCCCTTACAGACCTTTTAGGAATGGAGTGAGGTCAACAGTAGCCTTGGTGACGCAGCAGACTAATGTGCTGTTAACTAGCACCAGCTGCCTGCAATTATTGCAAGTTCAAATCTCACCAGGCTCAAGGTTGACTCAGCCTTCCATCCTTTCGAGGTAGGTAAAATGAGGACCCGGATTGTGGGGGCAATAAGGTGACTTTGTATAAAAAAAGAACACCGCTTTGGGCCCCCCGAAAGCCCTACTAAGCAGGTATATACAAAAGTATGAAGGCTATTGCTTAATGCATTGTAAGCTGCCCTGAGTCTCCGGAGAAGGGCAGCATATAAATCGAACCAATCAATCAATCAATCAATCAATCAATAAAACAAACAAACAAACAAACAAACAAACAGTAGACATTCTTAAAATTTTAGGTTTAAATTTTAACCTAAATTAAAGGTTAAAATTTTGGGGGTTTTGGGATGAAACCACAGAGTCAGGGAGTGCATTCCAGGTATTGACCACTCTGTTGCTGAAGTCGTATTTTCTGCAATCGAGTTTGGAGTGGTTCACTTTGAGTTTGTTTCTGTTGTGTGCACGCGTATTGTTGTGGTTGAAGCTGAAGTAATCATTGACCGGTAGGACATTGTAGCAGATAATTTTATGAACTGTGCTTAGGTCATACCGAAGGCGGCGTAGTTCTACGTTTTCTAAGCCTAGAATTTCAAGTCTGGTAGCATAAGGTATTTTGTTGCGAGCAGAGGAGTGGAGGACTCTTCTTGTGAAATATCTCTGGCCTCTCTCAATTGTATTACTGTAGTGTAGAGTTCCAGACAGATGAGCTGTATTCGAGAATTGGTCCAGCAAAGGTTTTGTATGCTCTGGTTAGTAGTGGAAAAGAAGCTACGCAAGAAAGAGACAGTGATGACAGTGTCCCTTCCCCAATTTCTCCTTCTCCCGAGGAAATCCGAGCGATCGCCCTTCTGTTTTCTCATCCCGAAAATTGGATGCAGGACTTTGAAAAAGGAAGGACTTCCGCTTATATCTAATAACATAATTACGGGAGCCATCTGCTAGGTCCTTCATTAATTGCCTTCCCTTTTACCCCCGCGTAAAATCCCTCCCATTTTCCTTCCAGACCAATGACCTAGCCGCCGTGATGCTTTAAGTTCCCTTTGATCTCTTCTTCCATAAAGCCAACCCTGAGCATCTCCCTGCCTGTTACTGCAGAGAAGGCTTAGCTTCTTTTTTTTCCCTTCTCTTCTGACCATCTCCTGGGCTTGGAAAGCTGTGATTTGGAGAGTGACAGGTTGGCAGGTTGGTTCCATCTCCTCCTAGACTGCAGATGGCTACTCCACCTGTAGGAAATTTGTTGAAACAAGCTCTCTGTTAATTGTGACCGTAGCATCCGTGATTAATTACGGGACCATTGGGGAACCACGGTGACATTAATGATGTCTGGATGGGAACAGCTGCTTGGCAGTCCTCCCTCAGATGTTTATGGACAGCTTATCTCCAAGCAATATGGCCAGGTTCTAATTACTCTGAAATGCATGCCAGTGGAACCCACTGCTTGGGGTGTTGGGGAGTGTGGGGGGAAATCAGATTTTGCCTTCTCTCTGTTTTACTGCCACTTAGGGCAAGTATCCCCCCCTCCTCCCATTTGCTCTTATGTTTCTGCCTCCTCTGATATTGCTTGATGTGGCCATATTGCAATGTGACTATGAAGTTTCCTTCCCTTCCCTTCCCTTCCCTTCCCTTCCCTTCCCTTCCCTTCCCTTCCCTTCCCTTCCCTTCCCTTCCCTTCCCTTCCCTTCCCTTCCCTTCCCTTCCCTTCCCTTCCCTTCCCTTCCCTTCCCTTCCCTTCCCTCAAAATATTGTACAACATGATGTTAGGCCCAAATTGATTGTAGAGCCAAACTCTATTGAGAACATGACATTCCTCAACACAATCTGTGCTTCCCATCTCTCTTGTTTGTGCTTAGATGTTGTGGCCCTTCTCTTTGCATCTCCCTTGCCCCCACTGAAATTTCACACTTACATTATCCCGATCATAGTATTCATCGCAGGTCCCTAAGGTAGCAATCTGCAGAAGAGCGATGACGTTACCTTGCAAAGGACTAATTCTAAAACTAATAATAATAACAACGAGAACTGCTTTCCGCAAGCCAGAGACGCCGTCTCCTCTCCACCAGCCTATTTATTAGCAGAACAAATTCCCAAATATTTGTTGATCCCAATTTAGAACCCATCGCTATGACAACCTCTTTCTGAAGACCACCAATCTGGAACAGCCAATCAGAAAGAAGCAATCTGTTCAATTCCGTGCGGAAAGTATATCCGTTTCTTTCAAATCGGAACGAACAAGGACTCCTAAACCAAGACAGATCGTATTGTTTGAACGCAAACTGTGAAACCAGAAGGAACCGCAACCTACGCGGCAACAGTTGTGCGTGATAGTGGCCAGCAATTTATTTGGAGGATGGCCAAAGAACAGGCCCGAATACTGCTGGTTGGAACCTTATCTGCAAATTTATTGGCGTGGTAAATGGATCGTGGACTTTTCTTGGTAATTGGCTAAAATTTTTCTTTTGACCGTTCTTACTTAAAAACATCTTTATGCAGCCAGGTGGAAAAAAAAATGTCATTTCGTGATCAAAGAAGCCTACAAATTTTCATTCTGGGCCACTCATATTTCCTTTTCTGGAGTTTTTACTGTGGCTATCTCTTCTTTACCTTTTTTTTTTCTTTTTAAGGAGAGACTGAAAAGAGAGCAAAAATTACTCAGTGGGTCTCCCCAGGTCCTTTGGCTGCCTCAGCCATAAAACAACTTCAGGGCATAACAGCAGAAAAACTTAAGTTATGGTTGTTCTGGGACTGACCGAATAAAAACAGCCTAGGATTAAACCAATCTTGTTTGGTTGGTTGTTTTTAACAGATGGAGTGGGGTGTCTCTTGGGGGTGTCATTTTATGCAAGGATTATGTCTCCCTATCCTATTTGCTTCCTGGAGCAAAATATTCATTGACCAATCTTGCTCCTTGCTAGTTGTCCATCTAGCCTGGATCTCTGTCTGATCAAGGTTATTCATCATCCCTGGATACTGCTTGAGCACGATGTAGGCTTAGCCCTTGGCTGTCCCAGCTGTCTTTATTATAAATGTTATTCTTTTTTTTTAAAAAAAAAAGAAGAATAAAGAGTTTTGTAGCAAC
Organism: Ptyas mucosa; assembly: GCA_012654045.1. Taxonomy (NCBI): domain Eukaryota; kingdom Metazoa; phylum Chordata; class Lepidosauria; order Squamata; family Colubridae; genus Ptyas; species Ptyas mucosa. The sequence goes on from WNWU01000055.1 coordinate 2,693,097, forward strand.
TTGAAAACTTCCCCACTTCAGTTTCCATGAACCAAATTCTCCTTCTCTGATTTATTGATGACTAGCTGATAACCAGGAGCTGGCCAGGTATTTTACATATCCCAATCCTTACAGGCAGTGGTAGGATTCAAGTAATTTAACAACCGGTTCTCTGCCCTAATGATTTCTTCCAACAACCAGTTCACCAGACTGCTCAGAAAGTTAACAACTGGTTCTCCCGAGGTGGTGCAAACTGGCTGAATCCCACCACTGCTTACAGGCTTTTAAAAGTATACGTACATAAAATCACTATAAGTCTTTGGGCCCCACCCTCTTTCCATCTGACTGCCCACACCCACCGGTAATCACCACCCAGCACCCAGCAGTGTTGGGGCTGTGCATGGGCGGCCATCCATCTGGTGGCAATGGTTCATCTTGCCATTTGGAATGGCCCAGTGGGTGGCGCATGGCCACTCTGGAAGGCCACTGGGACCAATCAGCTGGGTGGTGTGGCCACTATATTCAGTCTGAGGAGTGTTGGGTGTGTCTTACCCCCACAGTATTTTTTCCAAGAGAGTAAATCATTTGTGTACCAAGTTTGGTTGAAATTGCTCAAGGCATTCCAGAGTTATGCTGGAACATACACATACACACAGCCATATAAGGAGTAAAGTAAAGTAAAGTAAAGTAAAGTAAAGTAAAGTAAAGTAAAG
>WNWU01000055.1:2714479-2730624 GCA_012654045.1 Ptyas mucosa
AGAAAGAGGGAGGAGAAAGGGAAAGGGAGAGAAGGAGAGGAGGAGAGAGGGATAGAGAGGTGGGGGAGAGAGGGAAAGAGAGGTAGAGAGGTAGGGGGAGAAAGGGAAAGAGGGAGAGAGAGGAAGGAGAGAGGGGGAGAGAGAGGGAGAGAGGGGGTGGGAGAGAGAAGGGGAGGATAGAGAGAGAGAGAGAGAGAGAGAGAGAGAGGAGAGAGAGAGAGAGAGAGAAGGACAATGAATATAGATAACAGCTGTTCTTTCTTTCTAATTTGTCTCCTGCCAAAGGCAGATTTACACTTTTTCTTCCATCTGGCAGCAAGATAATCTGAATATGAGTTGATCTATTCAGAAATAGCTTCTGAATTTTGAGACATTCATAACTCATCAATAGAATTGCCCATCCTTCTTCATTCAGCCGCGCGGCTCCATCTTTCCTCCTCTGTGCCACCGTGCGTTATCTCGAAAAGAAAATCAGCCGCAAGTTTGTAATGGAATGTTGAGCCCGTATTTCCCAGTTTGTTGGCAGCTCCCAAAAACTCTGTTTATCCCTTTTCTCGCCACTGTTGTATATCAGCTTGATGGAAAGATGGAAAACAGATTAATCTAATGCTTTTACCTCTCTGCTGGGTTGATGCACACAAATTATTCTCGCCTTCTTTCCTTTTGAAAGAATCTCATTATTTAATACCTAATCAAGCCGGATCAGTTTTCAGAGGAGGGTTTCGGAATTCTTTTAGGCCTGGTAAAAATATCTTAATGAAGTTGAATAGGATTCTTTCAAACTGAACGAGAAGGAGAAGGAGAACACAACAAGAGGGATGAAAGCAACCATCCGATGCAAATTTACTTGGGAGTAAATGGAAGGAGATCAACGTAATAAGAACAAGGATATCAAGCCGGCTTTGAAGCGTGAACAGTAAATTGAATTTCCAGAATGAGAAATGATATGTCAGAGTGTCATAACAGAGGTACCACCCGCTGTAACCCAAAGCAAGAAAGGTTTGGTCCTCATGCATAGCCACTTAAATTAGTGTAGGAAAATGAATACAATGGATATACTGAATAGGTCTACGACAACTCACCACAGCCAACTCACCACGGCCAACTTGTTGCAGCCAACTTGCCATGGCCAAGTCATGGCTACGGTCAACTTGCCATGGCCAACTTGCCACGGGGCAAGAGTTACATTGATATTGGAGAAATAGTAGACTAGAATCATTAAAGAAAGGATGTCAAAGGAGGGACCAAATGAAATGTGAATGACAAAAATTAAAATATTTTTTAAAAAACTATTTTAAGTAATTAAATTGAATTGTTTGAATTGTCCCACAGCGAGTTGCCTTGTGGCGAGTTGGCCATGGGGACTTGGCTGTGGCATATTGGGTGAGTTGTTCACAGCGAATTGTCTCATTCTGCACTGAACGGGGAGGATGATGAGGAGGAGAAGGGAAAGGGAAGAAGGAAGGAGGAGGATGAGGAGGAGGAGGAGGAGGAGGAGGAGGAGAAGAAGAAGAAGAAGAAGAAGAAGAAGAAGAAGAAGAAGAAGAAGAAGAAGAAGAAGAAGAAGAAGAAGAAGAAGAAGAAGATAATGAAAATGGAGATTGGACAATTCACAAAAATAGCGGCTCACTCTAAGACCCTATCTTCTGCTAACTTTTCTCTGTGCACCGTTTTCTCTTTCGCTCGCTGGTTAAATCGAGGGAATCACATCCACAAATATAATGTGCATCGGAGATGCAGTATTTTGTGCATGCCTGTGCACTTCTCACTGCTGGCAAGTGCAGTGTATCTTACCCCATGCTGGCATGCCAGCCACCCCAGCTGTGCTAAACGAAGCAGGAGCTTTACAACGTGAGTAGCCCATTTCTTTTTCTTTATGTCTCCGTGGGTTGTTAGTCAGGTAATTTTCAATGTAAACTTGGGTTTCAACTCATCCCTTCCTCTGCTTCCCACCCCATCACCCTTGTCACGGCGGCCTCAGTGAAGGTACTTTGCCTTCACGAGTGAGCACTCAAATGGTCTCTAGGAAAGGTTCATTTCCTTTGGTCATTGCTCAGCAATGGACTTCCGAAGTGGCCCCGGGCAAGTTGTTAGCTTCTGGCAGGGCTGAAATCCAAACCAGTTTGGATTGTTTCAATAGGTGAACGGTGAAGCTAAGCCGTGTTTCTCGGAGCAGCAAATACTACAAACCAAAGAGGCTGGAACGGTCAGTGTTGTCACGTTCTCGTCATTCTTGAAGACCTCTGAAGGGCAACAGCATACAAGTAGTCCTAGACTTTTACAACTGGTTGCTTAGTATTAGGCTTAGTACTAGGCTAGAAAGCAAGAGATCGTGAATTCAAGTCCCACCTTGACCATGAAAGCCAGTTGGGTGACTTTGGGCCATCACCAGGAGTTGGGGAGTTTTAGTTCCAATTTAGGCAGGAAAGCCGGCTGGGTGATTTTAAGCCAATCACCAGGAGACAGTGAGTTCTAGTCCCATTTTAGGCAGGAAAGCTGGCTGGGTGTCTTTGGACCAATCACTAGGAGATGGTAAGTTCTAGTCCTACCTTAGGCAGGAAAGCTGGCTGGGTGTCTATCAGCCAATGACCAGGAGAAGGTGAGTTCTAGTCCCGCTTTTGGCAGGAAAACCAGCTGGGTAACTTTGGGCCATCACTAGGAGATGGTGAGTTCTAGTCTCACCTTAGGTAGGCTTAAAAGCTGACTTTTAAAACAAACTTTAAAAAGTTACGAAGGATCCCCCAAAAGACACTTATGACCCAGTTCCAAACTTCCAACGATAACTGATTTCCAGCAATTTTTTCTTCCAAAGAAATAAGATGCTAAGTTAGCGTATTACGTTTTCAACAGCTTAACACATGCATCTTATTTCCGAAAAGATTCCAAAAGGGCTCGTGCCCTCTGGCATCGCAGAAGTATTGCTGTGTTCTTAGAGACCCCCACCCAAAAGACCCCAATGAGGGGGAAAAAATATTTCTCCCTCTCCCCACTGCAAAGTTGCTCAAAACATAATAAACCGTGAATCATCTTATAACTGTGCATCTAGAGCTCTGATATGCATGCAAGGATGGCATTTGGAAATCTAATTTTAACTGGAAATTTAGGTCACGAATTAGCATATCGGATAATCGCCCCTCCATCACTTGATGTAAAAATAATAATAATAAAAAAACCCGACACCCCACACAACCTAATGAATTCGAACAGGTAAGGCCTAACTGGATTATTGGAGTAAGGGATAAGGATTAAAAAAAACACACACACACACTAAAAGGCACAGTAGTTGGGGTTATTACTTCCCAGTCTTTTCAACAGAGAGAGAGAGAGTAGAGTGGCATCCAAAACATTAAAACTTGCCTGGGAACAAAATGGATTCGCAAATTAGGATTCCGCAGAAGTCATGGTGGAATCTTACCAACCCTCCCTCCCTCCCTCCCTCCTTCCCTCTTTCTCCAAATCTATTCATGCAATTTATTCCTCCAGAAAACCCCGTCGCCTCCGGCAATGAAAATGAGGTCTAAAGACCAATCTGCATATTCATACGAATCCCATCGACTCTACCATGTGTGCTAGCTAGAAGGCAAAAGTGAATATGGAGAACTTCTGTCATACGAATCTGTCCACCCTGGAAAGAACCAGAAATGCTAGAGGCCGCATTCGCATGACGTTCTACCATGCATGCCCAGGAACTCAATTCCTGTGTTTATTTAATCAGGTTCTATCCAAGCCGAGAGGGAAATGTTAGATTTGAGTTTGGAGATGAGAGATTTTGTGAGGAATTTTTTCCCCCTTCCTTCTCGCCTAGGAAAATTTTGAACTCAGGGTTGGCTGGACTACAGCTCTTGCTGCGGTCGTCCCTTGACTGTCAAAAGCATATTTTTTTTGGAGGGGGGGAGGAGCCTGATTTAAACATCCTTTTTTTAATTTGAAAAGACCAACAAAGAGAGAGAGAGAAAAAGAGAGGGAGGGAGAGAGAGAGACCTGATTTAAACATTTTTTACTTGATAAGACCAACAAAAGACAGAAAGAATAGAATAGAATAGAATAGAATAGAATAGAATAGAATAGAATAGAATAGAATAGAATAGAATAGAATAGAATAGAATAGAATAGAATAGAATAGAATAGAATAGAATAACAGAGTTGGAAGGGACCTTGGAGGTCTTCTAGTCCAACCCCCTGCTTAGGCAGGAAATCCTACACCACTTCAGACAAATGGTTAGCCAACCTCTTCTTAAAAATTTCCACTGTCGGAGCATTTACAACTTCTGGAGGCAAGTTCTTCCACTGATTAATTGTTCTAACTGTCAGGAAATTTCTCCTTAGGTCTAGGTTGCTTCTCTCCTTGATTAGTTTCCACCCATTGCTTCTTGTCCTGCCCTCAAGTGCTTTGGAGAATAGCTTGGTTCCCTCTTCTTTGTGGCAGTCCTTGAGTTATTGGAAGACTGCTATCATGTCTCCCCTAGTCCTTCTTTTTATCAGTCTACACATACCCAGTTCCTGCAACCGTTCTTCATATGTTTTAACCTCCAGTCCCCTAATCCTCTTTGTTGCTCTTCTCTGCACTCTTTCTAGAGTCTCCACATCTTTTTTGCATCGTGGTGCCCAAAACTGGATGCAGGATTCCAAGTGTGGCCTTACCAAGGCCTTATAAAGTGATATTAACACTTCACGTGATTTTGATTCTATCCCTCTGTTGATGCAGCCTAGAATTGTGTTGGGGTTTTTTGGCAGAGAGAGAGAGAGAGAGAAAGAGAGAGGGAGGGAGAGAGAGAGAGGGAGAGAGAGAGAAAGAAAGTGGTAGGGAGGGAGAGAGAAAGAGAGAGAGAGAGGGGGAGAGAGAGAGAGAGAGAGAGAGAGAGAAAGAAAGAGGGAGGGAGGGAGAGAGAAAGAGAGAGAGAGAGGGAGAGAGAGAGAGAGAGAGAGAGAGAGAGAGAGAGAGAGAGAGAGAGAGAGAGAGAGAGAGAGAGAGAGAGAAGGAAATTGGTCTCGTAGTAAGGCCAGGAGACTGTGAATTCTAATTCTGCCATAGGCCCAAAAGCCGATTTTGATTTCACATTTGACGCGGATATACAACCTGCTGTTATGTTTTAACCGCCTTAAGTCACCGCGTTACTACAAAAATAAGCAGAACTTTAATTTTCATTTAATCTCATTGTCTTTAATTTTTTCCCCCCCGGTCCCACCCATTGGCTGAAGGTCAGTCTCTGGTACATTATGTTACTCCACGTCAAAGTTTTGAAACCTTAATTTCCCCCAGGTTTCAATTTCTGTGGTCAAGGAATCATGCGGCTGTCTTTCAAAGTCACCGATTTTCTCACGGCCCAATAAGTTTTCACAGGAAATTTAGCATACGGTGCTGGGTTTGAAGGCTCCTTTTTTCCAATGGAAATAAGTTAGAGTGGCATTGTTATTCTCTTGATCCCAATGAATGGCAGTTTGGGGAAAAAAAAAAAGCACCAGTAATTAAATTGCGGGCTCCATCTTCCATTACTTTAAAAACCTCTCTTGCTAATTTACGGAGTTGTTCAAACAAATCTATCTTATGCATAATTGGTTTTAAGTCAATAGCAAACAGAAAGGATGGCCGTTATGGGCCAAGACTTCAGTACTGATGAGCCAGCTGGCGACTGGATGTTTCTTTCAAAATACCTGCTTATCCATCAGGTTTTTAAAGGAACAGATTGGGTGCAAAAAAAGAAAAAAATAGAATTAGAAAGCTTTTCAGACAGCCAGATAGTTCAAGTTAATGTATAGAGTGCCTAGATACCTTTTCCACTAGATCAGTGACGGCAAACCTTTTTTTCCTCAGGTGCGTGACAGCACACATGTGTGTGATGACACCCCCCCCCCCCCAGGACCCCCCGTACATGTGCACGCGTCTCCCGGCAGTGTTGTGGCCTGCCAGCGGCCTGTGCGGATTGTAGCTGATTCCAACGACGAGGAGGCTGGTGTGGTGCTGCGCCAGCAGCGTGTGCAGCTGGCGCTCGAGTCGGACAGTGAGGAGGCTGGAGAAGATGTGGTGCCAGAGGTGGGGATTCAGCCAGGGCATTCAGAACCTCCAGAAGCTCCTTTAAGTGAAGAGGAAGAAGAGGAGGAGCCTCTTCTCGATGCACGGGTGCGCAGAGCTGCCGAAAGGCAGGAGTGGCTCCTCAGGAGGAGGTCACCTCGAGAGTAAGGCTTGGGGCTAATTGGCCATTCCCTTAGCCTATTTAAGAAAGAACGCCACTTGCAACAAACTGTAGAGAACAACTTTAGTTCACTCTCTTTCATGTCTGCAAAACTGTTTCTGGGCTTTCTGCCAACTCTAGTAAGACTGTGGTTACCTTATCTTAGAATTCTGGTAGGCTGTTAAGACAGTTCATTAACAGCCTTTGAATGATACAGACTCAGTTATTTGAGTAAATAAACTTTGTATAGAGTTTGTGTGTGCTGCATTCTTTTGGGTCCATAGCTGGGGCAGAACAAGCAAAGACCTGAATATCTGCTGGCCGGACGGAGACACGCGGGCATGGGGGGTGGAGCTAACCTGGGCCTCGGCTCACCTGTCCCCAGAGATGGCTCTGTATGCCACCTGTGGGCACGTGTGCCATAGGTTCGCCATCCCAGCACTAGATGTTTATCAGACGTAGACGTTAAAGTCAGATTTTTGAAACATTTCAGTGGGTGATTCCGGGTGTTTATTTTTTAATCTTTTTTTGCAAATTTGGAATAATAATAATAATGAAAAATCCACGAAGTGGGGAATATTTTAACTTGTGGAGTCCGTGGGGTTCTCCGAACATGGTGGTTTTCTTGCAGACGTTTCATGTTATGACCCTTCCTAGACTTTTGCAATATTCTAGGAATATCTAGGAAAATTACCCGGGAGGGTAACTTTGTCACTTCCTTTTGTGAGTTTCTGATAAGTAAAGTCAGTGGGGAAGCCAGATTCACTTAACAACCATGTTATTAATGTAACAATGGCAGTGATTCATTTAATAATGATGTGGTGGCCTGCCAGTGGCCAGCAGAGCTGGTGGCAGACTCAGACAGTGAGGAGGCTGGGGAGGAACATGGGCCAGTCCTGGAGTCTGGGGAAGGCTCTGATGAGGGCTCTGCATCGGAGGCAGAGAGGAGCCAGGGCCGGATGCCAGTTTTCAGCTGCCTTCAGAATCAGACATCAGTGAGACAGACAAACAGCTGGAGCCTGTTCCCAGTGTGCGCGTGTGCAGAGTTGCCAGACGAAGGGAACAGCTAAAGAACAAGGGTCAACTTGGGAGTAAAGCCACAGGTGGATGATGAATGGCCCCTCCCAGAGGGAATAAAAGAGGAGCGACAGGGGAATGGAGTTTGAAGGAGACAATTAGTTCGCTTAATTGGTTCGTGACTCTCCAAGACGCCTGGCCAAGTTTTGAAGATATCGGCCTGGCAGCTCTCCAAGCCAGATAAGGTCTGTGACTGTAAAATCTCCCTTGAAAGACTTAGCTGGGTGTGAATGAGAAGAATTCACAGTAACTTAATAAAAAGGGGCAAGGAGTCGACTTCGTGGTTTGGGGAAGCCTAGGTCAGAACAAAATGGGGCAAAACTCACTTAACAACTGTCTCGCTTAGCGACAGAAATTTTGGGCTCAATTGTGGTTATAAATTGAGGATTACCTGCAGTCTCTGAGTTATTCATATCTGCTACTCCTCATTTCTCAGTGTTAACAAACTACTGTCAACAAATTTTTATTATTTTGGGGGTTTTTTGGAGTGAGATATCTCATTTGCTCTAGATGCTAATGGGGACTTCAAATATTTATGATTGAAAAAATCGATGCTTCCATTTGTTTCTGCTTCATCCATTAGCTTTTTTTTTTTAAATAGAAATACCACCTTTCGTTCTCTTTCCTTCTTATTCTGCTTCTTCTTTTTAAAAAGGAAGACTAAAAAAAGATTGCTAAACTTCCCCTTGTTTTTCTACTCCAGGCCATAAGCTCCATTAGAAGGGAGATACTTTCCTGTGATGATTTATCGCTGAGACGAGACAATTAAAGCAGATATTGATAATTTTTCAGCATTAAGATATTATATTTTTGTGACCGATTACTTAAAGAGTTCTCTGTTTTAATGTGCTGCTTTTAAATATTATGCTGTATCACAGTGAAAGCTCCATTAAGCCTCAGTGATAATAACTAGTAGGATAAGCAATGGCAGAATTTTCAAGCGATTTATTTTATTAAAACCAGTTATTATATCAGAGTACTGAATTAAAACAAGAACAAAATTGATATACTGACTTTTGGGATTTTCCATACGTTCCTTCATTCCTTTCAAGGTTAAACAGTTGGTGATTATTGTCTTTAACAGCTGAAGGGAGGGGAAATTTTGTATTACATCAAATGAAAATCAGGACAACGAGAACATCAGTTATAATGTGTTGTATAGGGTAAAGGTAAAGGTTCCCTTCACACATATGTGCTAGTTGTTCCTGACTCTAGGGGGTGGTGCTCATCTCCGTTTCAAAGCCGAAGAGCCAGCGCTGTCCGAAGACGTCTCCGTGGTCATGTGGCCGGCATGACTCAATGCCAAAGGCGCACGGAACGCTGTTCCCTTCCCACCAAAGGTAGTCCCTATTTTTCTACTTGCATTTTTTACGTGCTTTTGAACTGCTAGGTTGACAGAAGTAACGGGAGCTCACCCCGTTACGCGGCACTAGGGATTCGAACCGCTGAACTGCCAACCTTTCGATTGAGAAGCTCAGCGTCTTAGCCACTGAGCCATCGCCTCCCTTAATGTGTTGTATATATGTGTGCAAAAGGTGTTGCAAATAACTTCCCTCTCAAAAGAGATCAGGGGAAGATAAAATAAACAGGAAGATGTCAAAAGAAAAATCAGTATGGTTTTGATTTAATTTGAATTTATGTTTCGGAAATGTTAGTGAATGCTAGTAAACATTTTCTAATAGTAATTGCGGTTTCCTTTTTGGAATTGATGGATATGTTCAATTTTTGATTTTAACTGTGTTAATTAAAAAATGTGGATCAATATGCACAAGTACAATATATGTGGTACCTTGCTCAATAGTAGTAACTGTGAGAGAGATCTTGGAGTCCTAGTGGACAATCACTTAAATATGAGCCAGCCGTGTAGAGTAGCTGCCAAAAAGCCAACACAGTTCTAGGCTGCATCAACAGAGGGATAGAATCAAGATCACATGAAGTGTTAAGACCACTTTATAAGACCTTGGTAAGGCCACACTTGGAATACAGCATCCAGTTTTGGTCACCACGATGTAAAAAAGATGTTGAGACTGTAGAAAGAGTGCAGAGAAGAGCAACAAAGAGGTTTAGAGGACTGGAGGCTAAAACATATGAAGAACGGTTGCAGGAACTGGGTATGTCTAGTTTAATGAAAAGAAGGACCAGGGGAGACATGATAGCAGTCTTCCAATATCTCAGTGGCTTCCCCAAAGAAAAGGGAGTCAAGCTATTCTCCAAAGCACCTGAGGGTAGAACAAGAAGCAATGGGTGGAAGCTAATCAAGGAGAGAAGCAACTTAGAACTAAGGAGAAATTTCCTGCCAGTTAGAACATTTAATCAGTGGAACAACTTGCCTCTAGAAGTTGTGAATGCTCCAACGCTGGAAGTTTTAAAGAAGATGTTGGATAAGCATTTGTCTGAAGTAGTGTAGGGTTTCCTGCGTAAACAGGGGGTTGGACTAGAAGACCTCCAAGGTCCCTTCCAACTCTGTTATTCTATTCTATTCTAATATCAGGACAAAGGATTTTTTTGGTTTTCTTGAGAAATCTGGCTTGTCCATAGACAGAATTCCATCTATGTCCCAAGACACAACACACCTACTTTCTGGTGTGTCAAACACCGACACCTTGAGTTTCCTGCCACGCTGATTATGAATTGTAAGAGTCAAAGGCTAGCTACATATTTATCTGACCGTTTTTTAAAATCCATGTTTACTTTGTTAATCGAGTCCAAAAAGCTCCAGGAAGGAGTTACAAATAGGAGAGCATGCCAACAATCAAATCCCAAAATAGAAAAAGACCCCCCCCCCCACACACACACAAAGAAAAGAGAATTAGGCAGGAAAAAGGGAAAGAAAACTGAAAATAAGACCTGGCACCCAGCGACAGTGCTTAAAACGATTGAGATTAAATGGCACAAAAAAGAATTCTCACTTCGATTTTAGTCATTTATTAAATTTATATGCCCCCCCCCCCCCCCCCCCACCGCTCAATAACCCTGGGTGGCTTTAAAACACCATAAAAACAGCCATTTTAAAATATTAAATGTTTAAACGTTAAAAGCATGAACCTTAAAAGCTGATCCTACAGACAGCCTGGAGTCGCTGAGATGCTGAACTTGGCTTTATCTTCACTCTTGTTCTGCAAATGGATTGCCAGCCTAAATATTTTGGGATCAGTCTTAAAAAGAGATGAGACTGAAATCATTGGGTTTACCCATTTTCTTTTCTTTGATTTTTTTTTTAAAATCCCACTGAAATCTTCAGATTGTATTGAATTAATGCTGGGAAAGACTGAGGGCAAAAGAAGAAAGGGACGGCAGAGAAGGAGGTGGCTGGATGGAGTCCCTGAAGCAGTCGGCGTGAGCTTAAATGGACTCCGGGGGATGGTAGAGGACAGGAAGGCCTGGAGGAATGTTGTCCATGGGGTCACAATGGGTCGGACGTGACTTCGCAACTCACAACAAAAATTTACACAGCTTTCTCAACCTGCAGCCATCTTTTTCTGAACTGCCTGGACTTGAGTTGGATGTGAAGCCTCTGTCCGTGGTGCTGAAATGTTAAGGACGATCTCGTAGGCTGATGAAGCTTCTTGGATAAAAAGCAACACCTCTTCGTCATCTTCATCAAATAAAAACAGCCCAGTTGCCTTTTGAAAGGGGTGGGGGAAGAGGACACCTTTGAGTCTCATAGCCTGATGGATTTCAAGACACCACACTCTATTCAGGAATCAATAATGATTTCAGTCTTGCTGGTAGCCATGCCTGGAAAGCTATATTTAACCCTCATCGTGTGGATAAAGAGCTGTAATGTGAACACCTTATCATACCCTTCACTTCCAAATGGACCGGGCTTATTGAAAAACCAGAAAAGGCATATCTTATATTTAAAAATAAATGGGAATAAGTTTAAAAAAAAAAAGAAGATGAGAGAGAGAGTGGAGTCCTTTCATTTGAATAATTGTGGCAATATATTTCCTTAACGGTCTCTGTATTTATCCAACTCGATTTGTCGGGATGAAAAGAAGCGGCTGTTATGAATAGGAGCAATATAGCCCCAAACTATTCCTGCAATGTAGCCATGAGCTTTCCTATTTCTGGCAGGCGCTTGAAAGGAGAAAATTATTGTAAATCTTTCCTCTAATGAGATCTCTGAATCTAGTCTTGATTTGGCATCAGGATGGAGAGCAAGGCTTCTGTTTCTCTAGAAATGTTCTCCTAACCTGCACCTGGTCCTCTCCAGAAGTGGTATTCAACCGGTTTGGACCGGTTCAGTTCGAACCGGTAGTAGCTGCGCGCAACATCAAACAACACGACAAATTGCTCACTTGCGTCATCCACACATGCATGCATCATCAAAAACACAGCAATATAGGACAGGATTGCGCCTGTGCGGGTGGGCGGGGCGGGGGCGGGCCCACCCGCAGATCGCCACTACTGGTTCATCTGAACTGGTTCGAACCGGCTGAATATCACCTCTGGTGCTTTCCCAAGTCTACTAGAGTTCCTAGCCCTTTCCAGGAACTACCATCGTTCTGGTATGTCTAGAAGACTCTATTCGCCTCCCCAAAAATCCTACTTCATCTCCATTACTTTGGAAGATGCTTCAGCGATCTTCGAACACCAGCTGGAGCTATTCTGAGACACCCGTCATCCTAAGATGACACTCATCATTCATTCTCCCGCAGACAAGAGGATGGGTTATTTCAGCGCCGAAAGAGAATCACGCAGGTGAGTCGGTGGAGAAAATGGGCTATTACCGCTATTCAGCGTTGCATTTGACAAAACAAAACCTTCCAGGGCAGCAAATATGTTTTTCTTTCGTTAGCAGCACCTGGCTGGTTCCGCGGCTGGCAAGCGCCTTTCTACCCAGCATGCATTCTGCTAAATAATTCCAGGCATTTTCCCTGCCATTTGTCTGGTTTCAGATTTGCTCGCACTATTACGGCGTCGTAAATAAAATGTTATCTTTTTGCGTTCTGTTTGAATGTTCTGCTTTTTTGGGGGGGGGGGTTTTTTTCTTTTTTTTATAACATTCCCCCCCCCCCTTATCACAAATGTATTTGCTCCCTTCTAGGTCAAAAGCACTCACTTTGCAAACAAACAGCACTCTATTTCTAGATAACAAGGATCTCCTCCCTCTCTTTCTCCCTATCTCGGTGCTTTAAATTAGAGATCTGTTGGCAACTTCCCATTCATCGCCAGGAAGTGGAATATTTCTTGTCTAGTTCTGCCTTTCATTAATCCACTTCTCCTTCGAGATCACTTCTGAAAGAGTCAACAGGAGGACAAGTTGTCTCTCTCCTCCTATTTGAGGGGGGTGGGAGCACATGATAAGTGGCATTTAAGAAAAGCTGATGGATAGAACCAGGCATGCTGCTAGTCCAAAAAAAACCAAACAAACAAACCCAAAAAGCTGTTGTGTAATTCACACTGCTTTTTCTTGTTTATTGTCTTGTTCTGACCCAGCTCTCCAAACACAACAAACCCTCTGAAGTGAACTCAAAGATTTCTTTAATTAGGAATGCTGGCAGCCCCAGCAAAAGGTTTCACTCTCACCGCAGGCTAACAAGTCTGTCCAGCAGGGAGATGAATAGTTGTCTGCCACATCTATTCATCTCTGCCCCCTGCCTTTGATCCCCAGAGCTAGGATGGGGCTTCATTAGCAGTGGTAGCTCTTCTGTCCCAAGGACCAGCCCGTAGATTTCCACTGTTCTCCTCTCCTCTGCCTTCTGTGTATTCAGGCATTAGGCACTGGACCCAGATGTTCCTCCTCTTCCTCATCAGCCACCTCCAGACCTGGAAGCTGTTGACTCTCTATCTGAGGGCTGACGGACAGCCCAGGCTCCACCTCTCTCTCTCTCTCTCTCTCTCTCTCTCTCTCTCTCCCTCTCTCTCTCTCTCTCTCTCTCTCTGACAGCTCCATTCCCTCTTCCCCCTCGGAGCTCTCAGGTTGTCTTGATGCTGACCCTGGCTCCCACGCCTCCTCCTCCTCCTCTGATTCAGCTGCTGGAGAGGTCAGCAGCCGACAGGCCACAACATGCCTTCTACTACAGCACAGAGGCTGGTTCCTGAGCATGTTGTAAAACCTGCTATGTTCCTTCTATGTTTTTGCTAATGATCTGTGGCACAAAAGTCTTGTTCAAATCATTGAACTAAATTTTGTGGTTGAATCTAATTGTGAATCACAACCGGCCTGGATACAGTATAGGACCAGAGACCAATGCTGCCTGTTCTCGTTCATTTCCTTGTATTCCTGAAGAATGTTGTACAGCTACAAGAGTTAGTGACCATTCAAAGTTACAACAGCACTGTAAAAAGAAACCAATGACACCTTTTTCACACTTATGACCATTGCATTGGTCACGTGATCAAAATTCAGACGCTTGGCAACCGACTCACATTTATGATGCTTGCTGTGTCCCGGCGTCACGTGATCCCCTTTGGAGACCTCCCAAGAAGAAAAGGCAACCCGGAAACCCGATTCCCTTAACAACCATGTTGCTAACTTAACACCTGCAGTGATTCGCTTCACAACGTGTGGAAAGAAAAGTCATCGAATGGAGCAATGCTCCCTGAAACCAATGCCTCGCTTAGCAACATAAACTTGGGGCTCAGTTGCGGTCGTAAGTCGAGGGCTGCCTGTAGGTGTGACGAGTTCCCTTCACTTGTGCAACTTCTGTAGACGGTTAGGGGTTTTAACTTCATCCTATGGTGTTTTTCTTTGAAGGCAGAGCAGATTCAAGCAGCTGTTCCTAACCACAACAGTGCCACAATGATGAAAGTTGGGTCTTGACCTTGGAGACCCACCCCAAGCATGCAAAGAGTGGAATTTGCATACGACCACAGTGTGACATATTTCATCCTTTGCCTCCTCCTGCAGACGGCAGATGACAGGAAGGAAAAGCAGGAGAAGGAAATAATAGAAGGAAGGGAAGTCATGAAACGTCTTCAGCCTCAGGGTCGTAGGCTGTTAATACGCAACAATGTTCTGAATTTCACAGGGGATGCACTCAACTCAACTGCTTTGAACCTCGTTTCTGAATCAAGCCATATTTGGGCTTTGCACAACAGCACAAGAGCAACTTTGCACGACTTTCAGATTCAGGTTAACGCCAGGGATCCAAGTAACAGCCCCAACAAAAGAAGACTCTGAGGCTTGAAGTTCCTCAAAGTTCCATTTTATTAGAGATGTCATATTGGCACATCTGGGAAAACCCGAATCCGAAAGCCAGGAAAGTCCAAGTCGCTGGTTTTCCTCGAGCCTCCAGGAGGGTGAAAACAGCCTCCCGAGGCTCTGGAGGCCCTCTGGAGGCCATAAACAGGCCTATTCCCAGCCGTCCTGAACTTTTGGTTGGTCTATTTTTCGCTCTCTCTGAGCCTCCACGTGCGCCCTGCACTTACCTGCATTGGGCTGCGTGGGGACTCCTGGGAGGGACGGGGAGGAGAGGGGTGGGTGGGGCCAGCCAGGAGTGGGGTTTGGGGGTTCTCTGAACTGCACAGAATCTTAGCTAGAGGTTCTCCTGAACCCCTGCGAACCCCCTGGTCTTCACCCCAGAGTGAAAGACAAGTCTCCCCCAAATCGCATTTTAACCAGATTGGCTTATCCAAAAGTCCCTAGGTGGTTTGTTTTGAAGTGAAAACTTCTGCACGCTTCTTAGATTTAGATCGGCCCAAGTGTAATTGCTTGTGAGAAGCTAACAGCACATGCGATGCTCCATAATTAAAACCAAGGTAGTATCTTTTAAAAATTAATCTAAAATAATTTCTCCTGATTATGATACACTGATTAAACACAATACAAATCTCATTTAAAATGCCTTTTATTCCGTAACAATGCCAGGGCTGTAATTGACTCGTGTTTGATCTGCGCTCTGTGGAAATTAAACGGAACAAAGAGTATCAGATAAAAAGTAAATAGCACAAAGAAATATATATTTCTGCTTTCCTTTTTGAAATGCAAATGCATGCCAAAACATGGCTTAATATCCTTGAGCTGCATTTTGATATTTTTGGCTGATCGACTGTCTTTGTCTTAGGCGGTGAGTGAATTCATCGGGGATAACATTAGTGTTGTGTTATATTAGTCGGATGTCGAACAAAACTGATATTCACAATGTGTTATAAGGAGATTAGTCCCACAGAGAAGTAATTGCGTACGTATACAATGGGGTTGAGAAGTGCCGCTTCCTTTGCCTATGGAAATGTTTCTTTGTCAAAAGGGAGAGAAATTTTCTGCCAGTCTTTCATCATAACGGATGATTTCCCCCACCCCACCCCACTGGAATCAACACAATTGAAATTGGGCTTATCTGTCTTCTGCCTCATTTCAGGATGCTGCATCTGGACCACAACTCTGCGAAGTATCAATAGAAGACAATATTTGCAGCTCCTGATTGAACTGGGGAGTCCTTGATGCCCTCTGAGGTTGTTGTTGTTTTCCTGAAGATGATTCCTTACCCAGCTAAGTGA
The DNA here is from genome assembly GCA_012654045.1 of Ptyas mucosa. Classification (NCBI taxonomy): domain Eukaryota; kingdom Metazoa; phylum Chordata; class Lepidosauria; order Squamata; family Colubridae; genus Ptyas; species Ptyas mucosa. Next base: position 2,730,172 of record WNWU01000055.1, read on the forward strand.
CATCTTCACTGTAGTAACACTGAAGATGTTACCTAGTTGGGTGATGAAACGTCCTCAAGAAAACAAACTCGGATAGCACCAAGGACTCTGTGAAGTAGAGTGAGATGTGAAGGCGTGGCAAAAAAGCTTTCTTGTAAAAGGACTCACCTTTAACTATCCAGAATGAACAAATGCTCCTTGAATAGCACTTAGCAATAGCACAAAGACTTATATACCGCTTTACAGTGCTTTCCAGCCCTCTCTAAGCGGTTTACAGCGTCAGCCTCTTGCCCCCAACAATTTGGCTCCTCATTTTACCCACCTCAGAAGGATGGAAGGATGATTCAATCATGAGCCATTCAGGATCAAACTCCTGGCAGTGGGTAGAGTTAGTCTGCAATACTGCATTCTAACCACTGGGAAGGAAGAAGGAAGGAAGGAAGGAAGGAAGGAAGGAAGGAAGGAAGGAAGGAA
>WNWU01000055.1:2736939-2754890 GCA_012654045.1 Ptyas mucosa
AATAGAATAGAATAGAATAGAATAGAATAGAATAGAATAGAATAGAACAGAACAGAACAGAACAGAACAGAACAGAACAGAACAGAATAGAATAGAATAGAATAGAATTCTTGATTGGCCAAGTGTGATTGGGCACACAAGGAATTTGTCTTTGGTGCATATGCTCTCAGAGTACATAAAAGAAAAGATACATTCGTCAAGAATCATAAGGTACAACACTTAATGATAGTCATAGGGAAACAGTCAATATAAATCTTAAGGAAACCAGCAACAAGGTTACAGTCATACAGTCATAAGTGGGAGGAGATGGGTGATAGGAATGATGAGAAGATTAATAGCAATGCAGACTTAGTAACTAGTTTGACAGTGTTGAGGGAATTATTTGTTTAGCAGAGTGGTGAGGAGGAGGAGGTGGCATGGGAATCAAAGTTAGCATCAAGGCAACCTGAGAGTTCCGAGTGGGAAGAGGGAATGGAGCTGTCAGAGAGAGAGACAGAGGCATAGTCTGGACCATCCATCAGCCCTCAGATGGAGAATCAACAGCCCCAAGGTCTGGAGGTGGCTCATGAAGAAGAGGAACAGCTGGGTTCAGTGCCTGATGCATGGATATGCAGAAGGCAGAGGAGAGGAGAGCAGTGGAAATCTATGGGCAGGTCCTTGGGATGGAAGAGCCACTGCTGCTAGTGAAGCCCCACCCTAGTTCTAGGGATAAAAGGCAGGGGGCGGAGATGACTAGATGTGGCAGACAACTATTCATCTCCCCTGCCTGACAGACTTGTTAGCCTGTGGTGAAAAAGAAACTTTTTGCCGGGTCTGCCGGGGCTCCTAATAAAGGAATCATTGCTTCAACTACAGAGGGTTTGTCGTGTTTGGGGAGCTGGGTCAGAACACCGAGGTTTCCAGCCTCAGCTCGCCCATCCAATTCTGGCTACTCCTTCCACAGAAACCACAAACCTAACAATTGATTCGCTCTCCAAGGTCCTGATTTATGTTGGAGCTAATCTATCTGTTATCATGGCTAGTGGGAAAGCAACTAGCATTTGACAGATTAATATTGGATTCACTTTTCTGGGTGATCTCTGTTTCCCCGTGCCCTCCCTTAATCACAGTAGTTCTCTCCCCCCACCCCCCCGTTCTTATTGGGCTACTTTGTTTTTGTCCTCGGCTCTCACTCCCAAATTTGTTATTGTCTCTTTTGGTAATAAATTGTGGCAATATTTACCCATCGCTGCTGCTGGAGATTCTCATTTTAGAATGCATTTGCATCCAACAGATGTTGGGTGTCAGCCTCGGCTGTGTGCGTATGTCTTAAATTGGTTTATCCATGGAAAGCTGAGGTCGTGATTAGAGGAGAAACCTGGAAGGAAGCTCGTGACCTCTTCTCCTGTTTTATAGTCTTTGCTTAGGATATTTACAATGGCTGCATTAAATAAGTAGGCGGCAAGATAACTGAGTACATAGGATGCGGTGGCTCAGTGGCTAAAACATTGAGCTTGTCGATCGAAAAGTCGGCAGCTCAGCGGTTCGAATCCCTAGTGCCGCATAATGGGGTGAGCTCCCGTCACTTGTCCCAGCTTCCGACAACCTAGCAGTTCGAAAGGACGTAAAAAATGCAAGTAGAAAAATAGGGACCACCTTTGGTGGGAAGGTGACAGCGTTCCGTGCGCCTTTGGCGTTGAGTCATGCCGGCCACATGACCATGGAGACGTCTTCGGATAGCACTGGCTCTTTGGCTTTGAAACGGTGATGGGCATCGCCCCCTAGAGTCAGGCACGATTAGCTCATACATGCGAGAGGAACCTTTACCTTTAACTGAAAATCTGGCCATTTGCAAAGGGATTTTCTCCAAGAAATAAAGTTGAAACAAACAGTAGCCTTCTAATTATCTCCTGATTCTCTGGGGCTGTTAGGAGGAGGTTACCCTAGGGGGAAAAAAATCATGGTTAAAAGCCACATGTTAGACATTTCAACGATCCTGTCTTACATCTGGGGCTCTATATAAAAAGCTTGTCATCAAAAAATATTCATTATGTTTGTGGTTTAGGAAGACATGATGAGGTGAACGCTATTGTCTCTGCTCCATAAATAACAATAAAAGCATAATGCTGTTTGTTGGAATTGAAGGTCAGCAGGTATGGTTACATCAGCAAGAAACAATGAAGAATCAATAATACCCAAAGCACAAACGAACTCTTCCTAAATAGATAACTATCTGTCTTCTTCTTCTTCTTCTTCTTCTTCTTCTTCTTCTTCTTCTTCTTCTCCTCCCCCTCCTCCTCTTCTTCCTCTTCTTCTTCTCCTCCTCCTCCTCCTTCTTCTCCTCCTCCTCCCCCTCCTCCCCCCTCCTCTTCCAAAATCTCTCAAAATGTGGCTGTTTTCAAGAGGCCTGGGGAATCTCTGAATATCAGGGACCCTGAAAGTACTATGCATAACATTCTCACATTCTCCCACAATCTGGTGTATATTTATATTTAATTGTTTAATGTTATTAAGGCTTTTTTAACGGTTGGTTTTATTGTAAGCTGCCCATTTGGGAGATGGACAGCTTTTGGTAAATAAATGAACAGATAAATAAATGAAGCCATTTTCAAACATTGCTTTTCTTTATTTTTGCTGGTGGGTAGGGAGGCATATGTCCAATGCACATTATCACATCTGCTACGGGGTTGAAATGACTATCATAGAGAAGAAAAATCGAGATAACTGGACCATTGCTTAGCTTTTCCCACTTCTCCTTCTCTTTACATTACTTAACATGAGTCGAGATGTGTCGTTTGTGACTCAGTACACCAAGCCTTTATTACCCTTTGCTGGGTATTTTATTTTATTCATGATGGTATCTGATACAATTTCGCAGAACCAGCTGCTTCCGGTGTCGTTAAACTTCATCCAACCTCAATAAACGAGTAGTAAAAGTGAGGAAGTATTCAATTAGCACTGAAACCTCTACCTTTCCAATGACAAGCAAACTCCTTCTGGATGTGTTGGAAGAATAAACACAATTTGCTTGTAAGCACAGAAGGCAGACCAAGCTTGAATGGTGGGTGGGAGGGGGAAAATCATTGTACAAAATTTGAACAGTAATTCATGGAAACTGAGGTCATTGGATCAAGAAACTGGAAGCCCCAATTTTGCAGGAAGTCATCATCTCCCGTAGTGGTAGGTTGGGTTTGAAACACGATTTGAAAGCAAAACTGATTCCAGAACAATTGAAAATCAGAGCCATTTTAAGAAATGCATACATAATAAAATATTTTACAGAAGATAGCGGACCACAGAGAGGATTTTAAAATGTTCTAGATCAGTGGTGGGTTGTCCCCGGTTTAGACCGGTTCGCAAGAACCGGTAGTAAAACCGATGGGAGGCTCCGCCCACCGACCCTGACATCATCAGGAAGCTTCTGCGTGGCCCCGTTGCAAACCAGTAGTAAAGGTAAGCACAACCTCACCCCTATTCTAGACCTAAAAATCCTTGAAATAATAAGGAAAGTTTGCAAAAACTCTCTTTGGGTATCTTTAAATATTTACCTGAAAACGAGATGTTTGACTGTAGTTAATTGTTGCTTTTTGAACCCAGCGAGACAGCTTCTCCTGATTAAACAGAGGAGCTGGAATTAGGGAGGTGATGCTGAATGATACCTTGGATGTTGGATGGTTGGATTTTCATGTTTTTGATCCTGGCTAAAAGTTTAGAAGATGAAAATGCTCCAATGAGGCAAACTGCACTGTCCTTGCCTCGTGCAATTGCAAGGACAGTTAATTTTCCGTTACTAATTGGACGGTGTCCAGCATACTAATAATATGAAAAATGAAACTACCATCTTTAGGGCTAATGAGTTGTAGAAGGAACTGTGATTCAGGGGACTTTTGCTGGAATTAAAAAATGTGCTTTGGTTGATCTGTACTGTTGGATAGTGGCATTCAATGTGCTACTTTTGACCTCTAGGAAACTATATTCCTGTTGTCGGTATTTCTTCCTTTGTTGGTTTCAAAGTTTGGAAAAACCAAGCAGAAAGAAAAGGCATCTCACAAAGCTCCCCTTTTTATCACCCTGTAATCACTTAATTCGGGATAGAGATGGGGCAACTGGATGGAGCTGAGAGTTTACTGGCCGGATGCCCTTCCTGATGCCTATGTGGAGTTCACAGCAGACATTTTTTTTTCTTTGTGTCCTAAGAGAGAGAAACATCGGTCGCTACCTAGGATCGAACTCTCAACCTTCCGAATGGGAGGCAGGTGTCTTTATCACTAGGCCACTAGGCCTCTCAAATCCTATGCATATCGAGACATCCATTAAATCCAGCTTGCTTTGTTTCAAGAAGCATGCCTTACAGTCACAGCTCCATTCCTCTAAGTTTATGCAACTGCTAATAGAAGCCCAAATCAAGGCTTTCCATTCTCTGCATGTCAAAAAACTGGAAAATGTGCATTTCAAATTTTGCACTGAGAAAAGCTGGGTTAGAAACAGGCAAACTCCCTGAAATTATTTTTTTTCCAGATTTGATCCATTGCCGCATTTATAGTTGAAAGTGTATATGTTGCTTCATTTTTTGTTACTGATGGGGAAAGTTCTGGATGACACCATTGTCCTTTTGCAAATATGTTTTGCTGTCAGAACTTTTCAGTGAAATTCTGTCCCTTAATACCTTTCAGAATAACAAAATAACACAATTGGAAGGAATTTTGGAGGTCTTCAAGTCCAATCCCCTGCTCATGCAGGAAACCCTACACCCTTTCAGACAAATGGTTGTCTCGTCTCTTCTTAAAACCTTCCAATGTTGGAGCATTCACAACTTCTGGAGGCAATCTGTTCCATTGATTAAATTTTCTCACTGTCAGGAGATTTCTCCTTAGTTCTAAGTTGCTTCTCTCCTTGATTAGTTTCCACCCATTCTTCTTGTCCTGCCTTCAGGTGCTTTGGAGAATAGCTTGACTCCTCTTCTTTGGGGCAGCCCCTGAGATATTGGAACATTATTATCATGTCACCCCGAGTTTTTCTTTTCATTAAATTTCATTCACCCTGATCTCTTCATGGCTTGTATACAGTCCTATTTCTCAATATCAGGGTTCCAAGTAACACCCCCAACAAAAGAAAACTCCAAGCCTTGAGTTTCTTCAAAGTTATGTTTTATTAGAAATGTCATATTGGCACATCTGGGAAAACCCGAATCTGAAAGTTTCCAGGTTTTCCCCACCCAAAGAAAAGTCCAAGTCGCTGCCCAACACCCACATGCCCATCACATAGTCCAATCACACATCATTCCAACTGGAGATGCCTCCCAAACCCAGCCTTCCAGGTGCAGGGCAGGATGTCCTTGACTCCCAGAGAAAGGAATGTTATTATGACTACCGTATTTTTCGGAGTATAAGACACACCTTCCCCCCCTCCAAAAAAGAGGGTGAAAATCTGAGAGCGTCTTATACTCCAGGTTTCAGAGGCTGAAAAAAGCATCAGAAACAAAGCTTCAGAAAAGAAGCCCCCAAACAGAGCTTCAGAGGCTTTTTTTTTTCTGAAGCTCTGTTTTGGAGGCTTTCAGAGGCAGGAAAAAAAAGTTTTTTTTTCTGAAATGGAGTTTCAGAAGTTTCAGAGGCAGGGAAAAAAAAGCAAGGCACAGAGCTCACAACCAAGGAACCTGTTGCTCAGATTCACCTCTGGGAACAGCTGATTGGGGGTATTCCGGGAGGTCGATCCACCTGCCAATCAGCTTTTTTCTTATTTTCCACCCCAAAAACTAAGGTGCATCTTATACTCTGAAAAATACGGTATATATCACCGCGGCTCCATATAATCCCCCTCCCAGTTTCCCACAGTAGTAAACATGGCAGGTCTGAAGGCTTAGTGCAAAAGATGGCTTCTAGGACTGACACTATTATTCTCTGCAAAAACACAATCCTTATGTATATCTGCCAGGTGTTTTTTTTTTTTTGCAGGGTTTTTTGGAGTATACCTTTCTTCCCAAGCTTTGTCACTGGACATTCAAAATGCCTGCCTTTACATGTTCGGTTTCCTCCTCCCTTCCCCCACTTCTTTGCTGAGCAGATGGTGGTTTGTTTAATAGATGCAGGTTATGCTACTCAGCAAGATATTTGCAACAAGGGACTTGCTCCTGACAAACGATATCATTCACTCCAGCTCTATCCCCACATGCTTCTATGCGCAAGCTTGCTCCTCCTGCCCGTCCCCTGTGCCACTTGCGCTTTGCGGAGGCATCTGCTTTCTCAGCCACAGATGTTCCTTTCATTCCGTTGTCAGCTAATAGCAGAAAAAAGATGCATGGAACAGATGTTCTCCCTTCCTCCCGGTAGGTTGCCATTTCCTTTCCCCTTCCGAGACACCAGTGGATACAACTCAGATCTAAGGCACAACTGGGGGAAGCTGTTTGGAGTGGTGATTTGTCATATTTAGGCCGGACTCTCTCTAGAGAACAAGTCCATGAATGAAGAAAGGTTAGGAAAGAAGGATGGTCCTCCAGAGGACGAAACAGCTGGGAGGTGGCTGTTCCTTCCACATCACTTAGCAAATGTTTCACCCTATTTTATGGTAGGACTGACTTTGGACGCCTAGCTGGAGCTGCCAATTATTTCTAGGCTGTTGGTCCTTACTGATAGGAAATGGTTATTTGTCTAACTAGTTGGTCAGACAATATATAAACCAACAATGTATGTTTGCAGTCAGAAAGGTACTATATTGCTTTTAAGACTGTATTGCATCATCGGTGGTCCCAATCTTGGGAAAATCCACTCTCCTTTTTTATATATAGGTCATGCTGTAAGCAACGGAAGTGCTCATTTTCAGAATGCCTCTGCCTGTTTTAATACTTTCTGATTTTTATTTTTTTTGGGGGGGGGTCCCCCCGAATGAGTTTTATTGGACTATTCCGAGCTTAAGCTGCGGTTATCTTTGATTTCGGCAACATCTGCGCAGAACATTTAAGGCGATGTTTTATGGGTTTTATTAATGCTTGCTGTTTAATTGCGGCATGGTTTTTGATAGTAATGGTATCGGGGTTTTTTTTCTAGTGAATTGGATTTTTCTTTTTCTTTTTAAGAAACTGCCCTGAGAACATTTCTAAAGGTGTCCTAGAAATGGTTTTAGGACTCCTGGGAAAATGGCCACCGCGACAGAAGGATGAACGAGGTGATGGAAGGGGAGGAAAATATTCAGCCAAGAAAGCTGGAGGAGAGTCAAAACGGGAGATGAAGGAATTGGCAACCGCGAGGAGGCAAGCCAGAAAAATATGGCCGATTGCTGCAAAGAAGGTCTTTGGGGATTGCAGGCTGTCTCGTAATTTCCTGAAATTCCCCGAAGATCCTTCTGTGGCATTCAGCTCAGGCCGTCTATTGTTCTTTTTTCTTTTCCCCCCCCCCCCCCGTCAAACACTTACAGGAATAGAATCTTCCCCTAAGGAGACGTGCAGAACAAAAGCTGAAGTGTATCAAAAAAATCTCACTTGGCAGAGCTGAGGAGAAAGAGGCCCTGCTTTCGAGGAAGACATTCAGCTGGGAGGCCGACTTCAAAGAGTGGAGCTTTTGGCTAAGGGACCATTCTAGTTTCCTTCTGCTGAATTCTCCCAGGGCATTTTCCCTCAGCCTTCTCAAGGCAGCTGAGCAGAAATAACTGAGACGGAGAGCTCAGAATTCTCCTCCCTCCCTCCCTCTCCTCCCTCTTCTTCCTTCCTTCCTTTCACCCTCTCCCTCCCTCTCCTCCCTCTCCTCTGTCTCTTTCCTTCCTTCCTTCCTTCCTTCCTTCTTCCCTCCCTCCCTCCCTCTTCTTCCTCCCTCCCTCCCTCCCTCCCTTTCTCTCCTCCCTCTCCTCTCCTCCCTCCCTCTCCCTCCCTCTCTCTTCTTCCTCGCCTCCCTCCCTCCATCTCTTCCCTCCCTTTCCTTCCTTCCTTCCTCCTCCCTCCCTCTCTCTCCTTCCTTTTCTTCCTCCCTCCCTCCCTCCCCCACTCTCCCTCTCCTCCCTCCCTCCCTCTCCTCTGTCTCTTTCCTTCCTTCCTTCCTTCCTTCCTTCCTTCCTTCCTTCCTTCCTTCTTCCCTCCCTCTTCTTCCTCCCTCCCTCCCTTTCTCTCCTCCCTCTCCTCCCTCCCTCCATCTCTTCCCTCCCTTTCCTTCCTTCCTTCCTCCCTCCCTCCCTCCCCCTCCTCCCTCTCCCCCCTCCCTCCCTCCCTCCCTCCCTCCCTCCCTCTCTCTTTGTCAGTCACGTTCTGGTTTTTTCTACTGTCTACAAAGGATAAACCCGCTTAAGTGGCTGCAATGCAAGTCAAGATAGGCTCTTTCATTGTCAAATATTTACATTTGTAAACTTTTTTCCTCGATTCTGCCTTCAAATTCCAACAGGAAGGAGAACACGTTAAAACCAGTCACCTCTAGTTAGAATGGATTCTCAACCGTTCTAAATAATCCTGTGTATCGAATTGCTTTTGCCCCACATGCTCACGAAACGAGAACTATATCAACCTAAACCATCTGGTTGCAATGAACATTTATTCATGTATTAAACATTTTGTACGTAATTGGTTTCCTTTAATGCTTAGAAATGATTAGAGACACGAGGTTTAGGTGGGTAAAGGCAATTTAATATTCTGTGCTCCCGTAAACCGTACAAAAACAAAATAAAAGAAAACGGGAACCGTTTCAATAGAGATATAAAGATATTTGCCAAAGTGAAATTTTTATATCTTGGAGCTCTCTGATTTTTGGCAGGTACTTTTGTCGAAAATAATTGAACGAGTGCCCAACTGTAAGCAAGATGGACAACTTTTAGGCAACGGCTGAAATGGGAACCACTTAGTTAAATAAAAGTTTGGTTCACTAAAAGCTCAAAATAAACTAGCAGAAGGGTAGAGCGATTATCAATCATTTTTACGTCAACTCTGCTTTGGCAAAGATCTCCAGAACCTGTAAGCCTTTCGTTTCACATACAAACACTGATGAATTGATTGATCAAACAACACTTTTGAAGAAAGTGGTTATATCTAGTTTTAGGCTGCATACCGTCCTCAAATTTTGAGTCTGCTTTCAAAACATGTGCCCCATCCTTAACTTGAGAATCTCAATTGCAGAGCAATATCGAATTTCACTTTTTTTTGTGTGTGTATTTATAACCTGGTTGCCATTTCAAGTCTTCTCACCTCCCCAGATGTAGGGTGAAATATTTGGCAAAAATCAAGGGGGAAAAAAACATCTTTTTCAGGGTGAATGGGAGTTTAAGAAAAGGTCTTAACATTTTTCATTCTCTTGCCTCCTGTATGGAAAAGAGAATCCAAGAACCAAGAACAGCCTGGCTAGGTGGCTCAGTGGTCAAGATGTTGAGCTTGTCGATCAGAAAAGTTGGCGGTTCGGCGGTTCGAATCCCTACTATACGTCTCCTGCATGGGCAGGGGATTGGACTAGATAACCTCCAAGGTCCCTTCCAACAAGGTCCTGTTACTGTTATTATTAAAATAACTATAGACTCTGATCCAATTGAAACAATTTTTGCTATATTCTTAGATTTAATAGTAACGTACCTACTTTACAGGTTATTGTAGCCAAAAGGATTGATGGCTAGGATAAGGGAATTCCAGAATGAGAGAAGTAGATTGAATAAACCATGGAATTTATAAATGGAAGTAAGACTCCGTCTGATTCTGGTTGAAAATTCTGGATCGGCCAACTCAGGGTAATCTAGAACGGTGCCCAGTTTCAGAGAGAAATGCTTCTCAGTGCTAGCTGGAATTGCCAAATATTCTGACAATAAAACCACATCGGGAAGCCTTCTATAATAAAAAAGAATCAGGTTGAGGATTCAGAATGCCATTTTAATTTTTGTTATGCCAGCCCATTTTCCATATTTGTTTTTCCCCCCCTTAAAAATAGAACGAGAAACCAACAGGAGGAAAAATTAGTCAAGAAGAGACGAGGTATTTGCAAAAATTTGGGCCTCTCCAGTGCTTAAATGAAAATCTGTCTCATATTAATAAGCAACATAAACATGCAAACCACACCCCAAGGCTTCCGAGCACGATGACTGATTTCTCTAGGATTTATTTTCAGAGTCAAGAATGCATAATAATTCCTCCTCTCTTGGGGAGGATCGGAATAAATATACACACATTTTCTTACCTGCAAACACTTCTGAGGAGGATGTAATTAGCCTGCCCAAAATAGATACATTCTCATTTGTAAGAACTTCATTTGGAACAGATATTTAATTAAAAAGGATTTCAAAGTCAAAGAGTTCCCTCAGCACTTGCTTTGCAGTCATTTCAATGTGAAGACCTTCCTGTTGTCCCAGGTTTCTCTTAACCTACGTCCGTCTGAAGGAAGAACAAAGGAAGTCCAGTTGCCTCTTGAAAAAGCACCTTTGGGACAACCATGACCTGGATGGCTGAGGATTTCCATAAATATTTAGCTATGCAAGTTGGGATGAACACCCGTTGAATGGTGCAAGAGCAGTGGTGGGATTCAAATAATTTAACACCCGGTTCTCTGCCCTAATGATTTCTTCCAACAGCCAGTTTGCCAAACTGCTCAGAAAGTTAACAACCGGTTCTCCCAAAGTGGTGCGAACTGGCTGAATCCCACCACCGTGCAAGAGTATGAACGGATTTCCAGAATATAAATCCTTCCGTTCTCCACCATTCACTCAGAAGCTGAAGAATCTTTTTGGATGAGAAGCAGAGGTGATATTCAGCCTGTTCAGACCAGTTCACACAAACTGGTAGCGGCGACTCTGGGTGGGACAGCATAATGCTGTCCTATTTAGCCATGTTTTTGAGGCCAGGTGCATGCACAGCGGCAAAGTATATGCACGGAAGATGCGTGCACGTGGCGAACCGGTGGTAAGAATATATGAAATCTACTGCTGATGAGAAGTGAAACGTCTTCAAGAACAAAGAAAGTCTAGTTGCCTTTTGAAAAAGCACCCTTGGGACAACCATGACCTGGATGGCTGAGGATTTCCATAAATATTTAGCTATGCCCTTTGGGATGAACACCTTTTGAATGGCGCCAGAGTATGAAAGGATTCCCAGAATATAAATCCTTCGGTTTCTCACCATTCACTCAGAAGCTGAGGAAGCTTCTTGGATGAGAAGCGAAACCTCTTCAAGGAAAAACAAAGGAAGTCCAGTTGTCTCTTGAAAAAGCACCTTTGGGACTACGCCCGTCTTAACTCCAAGTTCTGCTTCCAGAGTTCAACTTTCATACTCTTATCATTATTATTTTTTACAATACTGGATCTCTCCCTAGAAGGGAGGCATCTGGAGATGTTTGAGGTTGAACGAAATAAAAATAAAAATAAACTCATGACTAAAGCAGTCAAGAGATAATGAAAGGCTGAATCTCATAGCTGTCAAGGGCGAAAACGTCCACATGCTTTGCAAGGCAGCTTGAAATCACTTGTTTCAACAGATGAAGAATTTGAGAATCCGGCTGCCTGGTGCGTAATTTATTTATTTATTTATTTATTTATTTATTTTTTACAAACAAAACAACCAAACAAAATGGTACAATACAGCTCAGTGAGATAAATGCCAAACACACCCCGAGCTTATTTGTATAAATCCCCTTAAATGAAAGCAGAGGAAATAAAGTGCAATGAATGCATGGGGTGTGTTTGGTTATTTCGTGGCATTATTATCTCGCATCTGAGCGGAATTATAGTTATTTTGAAGTCACATTGCTGTCACATTAGAACAGCATGGCCCAACCCATATGCCACGGCAGTGTTTATTTTCTGAGTCTCCTTTTGAAGGTGCTGGCAGTACAATGTTTTGCCTTTATTAATGTCTCTAAAAAAGAAGGGAAACCAAGTTGAGTAGATGGCTTGATCACACCGGGGAAAATATTATTCCCACACCTATCAGATATCAGGTAATAGGTGGTGAACTTGGCAAAATTGCTTTACTTCAGGAAGGAAAAAAGATGAAAACAAAAGGAGGGAGGGAGGAAACTGTAGAAATGAGGTGACAGTTTGCTGAAAATTGGAGTCGCGATCCGCGCTCACACTTCTTCAAAATATTAGCTTTTATTTTATTTTATTTACTTTATTTTTTTAGGAAAGTGGGGCTGTTGCTGTTGTGGTGGATTATGAACCTAAGAAAAGGTGTCTCTAACATGCAGGTTGGCCTGGATCTTAAACCATCCCAAGACTACCTCAACCCAGGAGAAGAACCATCAAAGTTGAAATCTTTCACTGGTGTAGGGGAAGGAGTGGCAGAACCTGAAGGTGGAGTTAAAGGAGGAACCAGCCCAGAATCCCTACATAGTCACAAAATGAATGAATGAATGAATGAATGAATGAATGAATGAATGAATAAATGAATGAATGAATGAATAAATAAATAAATAAATAAATAACTATTGTCATTGTACATGTATACACAGTATACCCATACAACGAAATTCACTGAACCCCCCAAAGACCAGGTCCAACACAGAACAATCCCCAAACACACTCCCACCCACCACAAATTCCCCACCCTTAAACCACCCAAACATCCACACAACAGACCAAGTAATGCTGTCCAACAGCTCACTGATGATGGCCCTTTAGTTCATTTGTTGAGTGCAATTATAGTTCTGGGATAAAAACTACTCCGAAAATGTGTGGTCCGAGTTTTAACTGTTCTGTATCTTCTGCCAGAAGGCAACAGTCCAAAAAGATGGTAAGCAGGATGGGAAGAGTCTCTGAGAATGTTAGGCAACTTTCTCAAACAGCGAGATTCGAAGATGTCATCCAGGGCTGGTAGCTGGAGTCCGATGATATTCTGGGCAGTTTTAATGATTCTCTGTAGAGCTTTTTGGTCCACTACAGAGCTGCTCCCATACCATGCAAGAATGCCGTATGTCAGGACACTCTCAACGGTGCTGCAATAGTAGGACAGAAGTAGATGCTGAGATAGATTTAACTTCCTGAGCATTCTCAGGAAGTACAGCCTCTTCTGTGCCTTCATCACAATTTTCTTCACAATGAACTAAGTCCAACCACCTTTGAATTCCATGGACCCATATCTAATTCCTAGCAGGTGCTAACGGTTAGTTGAGAAGATCCTTGTACCTAGGCATGAGTAGCAATAAATCAATTTAATTGGACCTTCACGTGTGGATCTGATCTTTCGAGACTGACCTTAATCTTCTCAATGCATGGTTAGCACCTGCTTGGAGCTAAATAAAGTAAATGGATGGAAACTGACCAAGGAGAGATTCAACCTAGAAATGAGGAGGAACTTTCTGACAGTGGGAACAATCAACCCATGGAACAGAAGTTGCCTTCGGAAGTTGTGGGAGCTTCATCACTGGAGGCTTTCAAGAAGAGTCTGGACTGCCATCTGTCAGAAATGGTGTAGGGTCTCCTGCTTGGGCAAGTGGTTGGACTAGAAGTCCTATAAGGTCCCTTCCAACTTTGTTAATCTGTAATCAAGGACAAATGGAATTCAAGGGTGGGGCGGTAGACTTAGCTTGCTTGTGGCTACGTAGAGATTCTAAGCTGATCTCTCTTTTAACTCCACCTCCAGTTTCTGCCACTCCTTCCCCTACACTTTCCTGAAACGTGATCAAACTTTGCCTTCCCAAAGGTGGAATTTCTTGTGGAACAGCAATCCCTTAGCTCTCAAAACACTGAGCTTTGTGGGCACCGATTCTTAATTGACATTTTGCAATAATTGCTAACATTGTAAGCTAAAGGAGCAATTATTTCCAAATGTCAGTTCCTCCCCTGCTTTCTCCGTACCTCCTGAGCCACGGAAGGGAAGGTAAAATGTCAGCCCTGTGCAAAGTATCTACAGATATAGCGATTATGTTCCATTTGCCAAAGTTTGTAATATCTTTATTATAATTACATTCGCTAAGACATGGGATTAAAATGCTGTCTCCCCGTTGAAAATAAATCAGAGTACATAGCTGCAGAGAACATCATTGCCAAAAGAGATACAGCATATGGGTGTTCCTTGTTTCAGAAAACCAACAAGGAAATTGTGCTATGATTTAAAGGTGACAAAACCCTGGGAGAATGTATCCAGGGCATTGTAGAACAGAAAGAAGAAAAAAAAAAAAAAGAGAGAGAGAGAGAGAAAACCATTGTTATAACTAAGCGGGGAAAAAATATCCATGGCAAGTTGAAAAATCAGGGAGGGTATATATAATCAGGATACAGTGGTGGCCAAAACTGTGGAAACCTTTTGGGAAAAAGTGTATTTTTGAGGTTTGATGGCTAATAACACCACTTTTTTTTTTGGAGTTTCAAGATAACCCTATTCCACTGCTGGAATGGCCTGGGAATAGCCCAGACCTTCACCCAATGGAAAATCAATGGAGCCGACTAAAGAAACTTGTTAGTCAGAAGCGATCCAGCAATCAAACCCAGTTCATAGAAGCCATCCTTCAATCTTGGTTTCACATTAGAACAGCTGCAGAACTAAAAGAATTAGTTCACTCCATGGGAAGACGTTGTAAGGCCGTAATTCATGCTAAAGGTTACCCCAACTAAATATTAATTGACTTGGGGATAATTTTTGTATATCTCATTTTTTTCTATGATGATAATTTTTGCATATCTCGTTTTAACTACGTGTTTTCCTTTTCTCCTTTCTACTGTAACTGCTATTCTAATAGCAAATCTTTCATAAAAGTTACTGCAGTACATTCTTGATTAAATTATCTTTTACTGATATATAAATGTCCCCCCCCCAAAAAAAGTGGTGTTATTAGCTAGTCTTAGAAAATGCACTTTTTCCAAAAAGTTTCCACAATTTTGGCCACTACTCAGGGGTGAAATCCAGCAGGTTCTGACAGGTTCTGGAGAACCGGAAATTTTGAGCAGTTCATAGAACCAACAAATACCACCTCTGGTTGGCCCCAGGAGTGGGGAAGGAATGGGGATTTTGCAGTATCCTTCCCCTGACACGCCCACCAAGCCACACCACGCCCACCAAGCCACGCCCACAGAACCAGTAGTAAAAATAAATTGGATTTCACCACGGCCACTACTGTATATTCAGCCTAACCAAATTCAAGCAGAAACTGCTCCCTTCTATGTATCACACAAAAGGACAAAGTAAATTTAGACCCTTAGTATATGATTCTTTTAGGACTTAAATAGAAGCTAACAACAATGACTAATGTTTAATGCAAAGTTTAAATATTTAAACGGTGGCTAGAGGTTGGGAATGCAAATCGAAGGGAGGGGAGAAAGTCGTGCATATTTTCCTTTTGTATTATTTTTTGAAACCTAAAGAGAGCAATCTTTTGTTACTATATCCTTTATATTTCAATATTTTAAATACACAAACCCCGCTCAAGTCAGAGTCCTGGTCACTGCCTAGACAAGTCCCTGCAATTTTCCTGGTAGCGTTTTTTCACGAGTGGTTTGTCCTTGTCTTCTCTTTCTTCCTCAGGTTAAGAGAGAAAGAGACTGGCACAAAGTCACACAGTACTCCATATTTCTTACAGACATTTCATTACCAAATGGAGCTTCTTCCCGTTGCCCTCGCAAGCTCCATGTTCAGCTGTGATAGCCTCTTGCAACCCTCTGCCAGCAAAAACGGGCTCCCGAGCTCTGTTTTTGGCTGTGACAGCCTCCTGCAACCCTCTGCCAGCCAAAACGGGTTCCCAAGCTCCGTTTTCAGCTGTGACAGCCTCTTGCAACCCTCTGCCAGTGAAAACAGGCTCCTGAGCTCCGTTTTCAGTTGTGACCGCCTTCTGCAACCCTCTGCCAGCAAAAATGGGCTCCCGAGCTCCGTTTTCAGCTGTGACAGCCTCCTGCAACCCTCTGCCAGTGAAATTGGAGCTCAGGAGGATCGTCCGCAGCCTTCTTAAAGTTTCACTGGCAGAGGCACCGCGGGCCACTCCTTTGCTGTTTCTAGAGTGGCCCCACAGGCCAGATATCTGAGCACCCCATGGCCAGATCCGGTCCCCTGGGCCTTGAGTTTGACACCCCTGCTTTAGAGTATGAAGGATATAATGAATGAATCCAGCTGCCTAAAATATCTTCGGATTTCAAAATCAGTTGGTGCAGTCCCAAAATTTATCAGAGTTTCCTGGACCTTTATCCTTGAACGTGAGCTGCTGAACTGAAAAGAGGGGAAGGAAAAAAAATATATATATTGTGATATTCATTTTCAGAAGGACCTTGGTGATTTTCATGACAGCTTGGCTCTCCTTGTTTAATCCAGCAAAGTCGGCCAGCGTTGTTGTGTTTAACACCCAGCAGGCGTGAGATTGGCCATTTATACCGCATCACGTCTTGTGACAATTCATTGTCTGGGAAATAAATTGTAAAGCAAATGTTCAAGACCCCCTCAATTTAGCTGTCAAAAGGATTTCCGAAACTGCCAACGTCACCCGTAGAAATACAAACAAATGAAATTTATAAGCCTATAACTTCTCAAATGTTGGATCATTGCGTGCTATTTAGCATCAGCTCAGACAGTTGGATAATTAGTTCGCTGCAGAGATGGGGTGGGTGGGGGCGGGGGGTTTGAAATAATTTTCTGTCCGTTTTCCAAACGGTTATCCGAATGATAAATCTTTTGCCATCAATCCAGATGGCTCCAAATCAAACCTCTCTCTTGACAAAACCCCTCCACCCCCACGGTCATTAATGAGGACAAATTTCTTTCCGATGACCTCAAGCTGGTGAGCTCAGACCGAATTGGGGAAGAGCAGAAAAGGACGATGTTGAGCGTGGAATCTTTGGTCGGTCATCCTATCCAGATCGCTCAGGCCAACGAACCCAATGAAATGCTGAAGGAAAGGGATGGAAATCACTGCCGTATATAATTCAGACATATCATATATTTTTTTTTTCTCTGGCTATGGGCTACATCTTATTTTTAATTGGCGCTTCTGAAAAAGACAATGCCTACATGAATTGCCAGCCGGAAATCCCCTATGGACTTTTTGTGTAAAACTTTAAAAAAAAAACCATATATTTTATGCTTTGGATGATTAGATAGGATAGATTGTAGGGGGGAAAAAAGAGAATCCTGATGTAACTTTAGGGAAGGAGGCAAAATTTATTTAAAAAAATTTAAATTTGATTTTTATGCCACCCTTCTCTGGAGACTCGGGGCGGCTTACAGTGCGTTAAGCAATAGCCTTCATAATTTTGTATATTTATACAAAGTCAGTTTATTGCCCCCACAATCTGGGTCCTCATTTCACCTACCTTAGAAAGGATGGAAGGCTGAGTCAACCTTGAGCCTGGTGGGATTTGAACTTGAAGTAATTGCAAGCAGCTGATCTTAATAACAGTGAATTAGTCCACTGCGCCACCAGGACGAGTATAATTATACTCGGAACACTTGTAAGGAAGGTCTGGAAACTATGCATGTGTACACATGTCTGCGTGTATGCATAATAACAGAATAACAGAGTTGGAAGGGACCTTGGAGGTCTTCTAGTCCAACCCCCTGCTTGTTCTGCCCCAACTACGGACCTCAAAGAACGCAGCACACACAAAGTCTGTTCTGTATTCATGGTAACGAAAAACCCTACAAGAAAATCACCAAAGCTTTTGATTGCCGTAAAACAAAAAAAGACGAAATGGAAGAAAGGCATCCCCGAACACGAATAAAATTAAGGAGAATGTCTATGATTAAGAATAGAAAAAAATAGAATTTGAGGGTGAAAGAAGATATTGTTTAGAAAAATAAGAATAGAATAGAAAAATTAAGATTTGATTAAGAAATATGGAAAAAGAACACTTTGGCAGAAAGTGTAACTAAGTAAAATATATTTGGATATGATGAATTATATATGATATGATATGATATGATATGATATGATATGATATGAGCAATACTCTATTTCAAAAAATATGTGGGTGTGTATTGGGGGAACCAATAAAACTTGTCAAAGAAAGAAAGAAAGAAGGAAGGAAGGAAGGAAGGAAGGAAAAGAAAGAAAGAAAGAAAGAAAGAAAGAAAGAAAGAAAGAAAGAAAGAAAGAAAGAAAGAAAGAAAGAAA
>WNWU01000055.1:2771668-2776668 GCA_012654045.1 Ptyas mucosa
CCTTCCTTCTTTCTCTCCCTCCCTCTTTTTTCTTCCTTCTTTCCTTCATCTCCCTTGCTCTTTTTTCCCTCCCTCCCTCCTTCCTTCTCTCCCTCCCTCTCTTTTTTCCTACCTTCCTTCCTTCCTCCCCTCCCTCTATTTTTTCCTCCTTCCCTCTTTTTCCTTCCTTCCTTCCTTCCTTCCTTCCTTCCTTCCTTCTTTCTCTCCCTCCCTCTTTTTTCTTCTTTCTTTCCTTCCTTCTCCCTTGCTCTTTTTTCCCTCCCTCCCTCCTTCCTTCTCTCCCTCCCTCTATTTTTTCCTCCTTCCCTCTTTTTCCTTTCTTCCTCCCTCCCTCCCTCCCTCCCTCCCTCCCTCCCTCCCTCCCTCCCTCTCATTTTTCCTCCCTCCCTCCCTCCTTGTTCTTTCCTTCTAAAATGCTGGAATATAAATAGTGAATGAGTAACACAGTAGAGGGATCTTGTGAACCCTGGCCCAGCATTCTCTTTTCCCTTCTGTTACATTGGAAAAGAGAGCTGGTCACAGCATATGTGTGGAGATAGTAGGTGTGTGTGTGTGTGTGTGTGTGTGTGTGTGTGTGTTTAAGAATGAAATAGCACAGAGCTCTTATATTTGTCTCCTTTCCACTGACATTCTGGATAGGCTGGTTTGAAGAACGCTGAAGAGCATTTTCAGTTAGTTAAGCAAGACGTGAGAGCTTTATGGTAGATTTACAATGCTCATTCTCGACGAGATTTCTTGACCACTTTATTCGTTTCCATAAAGATCCCACAGCATTGTTTTATTGACTGAATAATGGTTTCAATTTTATTTTTAAGATGGCAATGAAGTTCATTAACTCCTTGCCCCCTGCCACCACTAAAGTCTGAAACCTCTTGAGTTTCAGCGCCGAAGAGGTTGTAAATGGATGAATGGACAAATGGAAAATGAAGTCACTTAACAAGGAGTGGGGGAGGGGGAAGAGAGAGAGAGAGATTTAAGCTGCAATTTTATACATACTTATGTTAGATCTGGGACTCCCGTTCAGTTTGCTCAAACAGAGTAGCGTAAACTGAACCAAAAGCATTCCCCCACCCCCAACCTGGAGAATTCCACCCGCTTCAACTTTGCAGGGCATTGAAATTCATTTTCAACCTGTCAAGAAAGGAGATCCTTCAAGTGTTCCCGCTAGAAGAAGAACTGTGATGGTGTGACATTGCTTTAGTTGTGGCTAGCTTTCTCTGCTTTCTTTCATCTCGGCCTTCTTCTCACAAGAGTGAGGAAAGGGAATGAACGTTGACTGGAAAACAGTGAGCAAGGTGAAAATGGAGTATCTGACACAGGGGTGAAATTCAGCGGAAACTTTGAGTAGTTTGGAGAACCGGCAAATACCGCCTCTGGCTGGCCCCCAGAGTAGAGTGGGAATGGGGATTTTGCAGTATCCGTTTCCCAGAAGTGGGGAGGGAATGGGGATTTTGCAGTATCCTTCCGCTGGAGTAGGGAGGGAATGGGGATTTTGCAGTATCCGTCCCCCAGGAGTGGGGAGGGAATGGGGATTTTGCAGTATCCTTCCCCTGGAGTGGGGAGGAAATGGGGATTTTGCAGTATCCGTCCCCCAGGAGTGGGGAGGGAATGGGGATTTTGCAGTATCCGTCCCCCAGGAGTGGGGAAGGAATGGGGATTTTGCAGTATCCTTCCGCTAGAGTGGGGAGGGAATGGGGATTTTGCAGTATCCTTTCCCCAGGAGTGGGGAGGAAATGGGGATTTTGCAGTATCCTTTCCCTGCCACGCCCACCAAGCCACACCACACCACACCACACCCACCAAGCCACGCCCACAGAACCGGTAGTAAAAAAATTGAATTCCACCACTGCTCTGATACCTTTGAAACCTTTGCCTAGGAAACAAGGACCGTTCCCTTCCAAATGCTTCACCCTCTCTTTGTTCATCTACACCCAGAAAAATCCACTTGCAATTTATTAAGTGTTATTATGGGTTGGGTAGGAAAGCTATGGCAAAGTTAGACAGCATACTAAAAAGCAGAGACATCACCCTGCCAATGAAAGTGTGTATAGTCAAGGCGATGGTTTTCCCAGTTGCAATGGATGGTTGTGAAAGTTGGACCATAAGGAAGGCTGAGTGTCAAAGAATGGAGGCCTTTGAACTCTGGTGCTGGAGAAGACTCCTGCGAGTCCCTTGGACTGCAAGGCGATCAAACCGGTCAGCCCTAGAGGAGATCAACCCTGACTGCTCTTTAGAAGGCCAGATCCTGAAGAGGAAACTCAAGTACTTTGGCCACCTAATGAGAAGGAAGGACTCCCTGGAGAAGAGAACTAATGCTGGGAACGATGGAGGACAAAAGAAGAAGGGGACGGCAGAGAATGAGGTGGCTGGCTGGAGTCACTGAAGCAGTCAGCATGAGCTTAAATGGAAGACATGGAGGAAAGTTGTCCATGGGGTTGCAATGGGTCAGACACAGCTTCGCAACTAACAACAACAACAATGGCTAAGATTGGCCTTTGGAACCACTCATTTGTCCAAATTGGAAAATAATGGGTGCACGTTTATGATTCTCTGGATTATAGAATCTTAATTTGGGAGTATTGGAAAGAAACTCGGATAGAATCTATTCTAACCTCTTGTCGAGTTAAAGAATCTGCTACTACAGCTACCTGCCCATTGGCCATCCAGCCTTTGTTTAAATAACTGCAATGAAGGAAGTCCAGCCACCTCCTTGAAGCATCTGTTTTATTGTTGAACAGCTTTTATTATTCAGAAGTTGTTTTCCGAATACCCAACCCTCCTTCCTTGCAATCCCATTCATTCATGCTACACTTGTTTTCTCTGTTCCATGGTGCCCTATATTCCAAATATTTTTTTCTCTTGAAATAGTTTCTGTTCCCCACCATTATATCTGATAAGATAAAAAGGTTCCCCATGCACATAAGTGCTAGTCGTTCCCGCCTCTAGGGGGCGGTGCTCATCTCCGTTTCAAAGCCAAAGAGCCAGCTCTGTCCGAAGACATCTCCATGGTCATGTGGCCGGCATGACTCAATGCTAAAGGCGCCCGGAACGCTGTTCCCTTCCCACCAAAGGTGGTCCCTATTTTTATACTTGCATTTTTTACCTGCTTTCGAACTGCTAGGTTGGCAGAAGCTGGGACAAGGAACAGGAGCTCCCCTCGTTATGCGGCACTAGGGATTCGAACCACTGAACTGCCGATCTTTTGATCGACAAGCTCAGCATCTTAGCCACTGAACCACCGCGTCCCTATATCTGATACACCAGATATATTATATCTGATGCAGCTACCTTTCTCCTTACTTTTAATAGAATGGTTTTGATGGTGAAAGGATGACTGACCCAAGAAGATACAGTGGTTTTATTGGGCAAAAGTGGATTGAGAAGTGGGACAGAATAACAGAGTTGGAAGGGACCTTGGAGGTCTTCTAGTCCAACCCACTGCTCAAGCAGGAAACCCTATACTATTTCAGACAGATGCTTGCCCAATCTTTCCTTAAATATCTCCAGTGTTGGAGCACCCACAACTTTTGGAGGCAAATTGTTCCACTGATGAATTGTTCTAACTGTCAGGCAATTTCTCCTTAGTTCTAAGTTGCTTCTCTCCTTGATGAGTTTCCACCCATTGCTTCTTGTCCTGCCCTCAGGTGCTTTGGAGAATAGCTTGACTCTCTCTTCTTTGGGGCAACCCCTGAGAGATTGGAAGACTGCTATCGTGTCTCCCCTAGTCCTTCTCTTCGTTAGAGTAGACATATCCAATTTCTCAACCATTCTTCATATGTTTTAGCTTTCAGTCCCCTAATCAGCTTTGTTGCTCTTCTCTGCACTCTTTCCAGAGTCTCAACATCAATTTAATAAGCCAATATAGATAGTCAATATAGATAATGAAAATATATTTCCATTCTTTATTTCACTCCTCTTTCTATTCCCCAGATATTGTGTAGTTCTCGGTACTCTCTAAGCTTGGTTGTTTTGATTACCCAACTAGGTAACCTCATCAGTGCTAGAAGGGAGTGGAGTTTGTGGAGAGGAAAAAGAAGATTGTGAATCCTTGACACTTTCTGAGCTTGCTTGTTTTCTTGCAGACATTTCATTACCCAACCAGGTAACATCATCAGGGCTATTCCCCAGATAACATAGGGGGGAAAAGACTCATCCAAACTTAACTTCATTGTTTGTTTGTTTTTTTTTCCTTTTAGGAGCAGAAAATGGCAGCGGTGGCTGAGAGATATTTATCAATACCGAGTATATATTTTGTTGGAGAACAAAAACCACCTGGAGTGACTGCTTGAGGAGATAATTATATTCATTCATTTCTGTTGTCTTAATTCAGCTAGAAGCAGAAAAAAAAAAAACCAACTACCAGAAATGCTTGGACTTGACAAATGCCTAGAGCAATTTATCAAAAAAGGTTATTGCTGGCGGTAGAGGCAGCAATCGAGGAACATTATTTAAAAATGAGATCGGTCCTAGATTCTTTTAACTCTGATAATAAGAGCAAAACCACCCAGCTGTGAAAATAGCACTTGTGGGTTTGTCTTCTGGCTATTTTGCTGCATGTTTCTATTGGGCGAAGCTGGAAAGAGATTTACGAGTCGGGATGAAGCCTCTGTCGGCGAATTGGTGTGTTGACCTGAAGAAGCAAATGAGATCGAAAGAGATACGATAGCCGGGGCTGCCCCAAAGAAGAAGGGGTCAACCAGTGATGGATTGCCCCCGGTTCGCACTGCTTCTATAGAACCGGTAGTAAAACCGGCTTGAGGCTCTGCCCACTGACCCCGACGTCATCAGAACGCTTCTGCGCATGTGCAGAAGAGCGCGCGTGCGGCTCCGTTGCAATTCGGTAGTAAAGGTAAGTAGAACCCATCCCTGGGGTCAACCTATATTCCAAAGCACCAAAAGGCTGGACGGGAAGCAACGGATGGAAACCAACCAAGGAGAGAAGCAACCTAGAACTAAGAAGACATTTCCCGACAGTGAGAACCATTAACCAGTGGAACAGA
>WNWU01000055.1:2781668-2786292 GCA_012654045.1 Ptyas mucosa
TTTGCTGTTATTAAGTCTAATTTATTACACCCTGAATGCGGCTGTAACCTACTGCTTGGATTACAAAACCAAATACACCTTGAGGAACAACTTTCCAAGCCTGGGAGAACGGAGGTAGCAATTTCGGAAGCGTATGCTGCGTTTAAGTAATAGAGCATGCGAATTTAATCGAGAATAATAAGAAAATTCAATTACTGAAAAGGGAAGGTTGGCACTTGCCATCGCTCGGAGGGGTAGGAGCTGATAATTAGAGCAAACCTAGCCTTTTTGCTTAGATGTTTGCTCTTTGATCCTTCAGGAATTTGCATTCTTTGGCAGCTCTAAATAACTTTGGGTGAAATTGAAATTTAAGTTCTCCGAACGAGGCTGATGTGAGGAACATGTTGAACAGACAAGTTTTCTTTCCCAGGGTGAAGCCGAGTCTTGCAAAAAAAAGCCAAAAACCTAGCCATATTCTGGCCTGCAATATTTCATTATTAGTTGCCTCCTTCACAAGGTGGGAAGGCACCTACAAGGGTGCCAAGTTACCTTGTGTTCATTTATTTATTTATTTATTGGTTCGATTTATATGCCGCCCTTCTCCGGAGACTCAGGGTGGCTTACAATGCGCTAAGCAATAGCCTTCATACTTTTGTATATTTATACAAAGTCAGCTTATTGCCCCCACAATCCGGGTCCTCAATTTACCTACCTTAGAATGGATGGAAGGCTGAGTCAACCTTGAGCCTGGTGAGATTCGAACCTGCAATAATTGCAGGCAGCTGGTATTAATAACAGGGTGCTTTAAACCACTGTACTACCAAGGTATATTCCTGCTTAGTAGGGCTTTCGCACCCCCCCCCCAAGCGGTGTTCTTTTTTATACAAAGTCAGTTTATTGCCCCCACAATCCCGGTCTTCATTTTACCTACCTCGGAAGGATGGAAGGCTGTGTCAACCTTGAGCCTGGTGAGATTTGAACTCGCAGTAATTGCAGGCAGCTGGTGCTACTTAACAGCACTTTAGTCTGCTGCACCACCAAGGCTGTTGATGGGTGCGTGAATGCAATGCTGGCAATGAGCTTCTGAGTTGAACAATGACTGAAAACAGGAGATGGCTCAAAGGAGGAGCTTAGTTTGGAGACCTTCAGGGGAGCAAGAAATGTTTCTGTGCAAGAGCCGAAGTGGCGCAGTGGTTAGAGTACAGCACGGCAGGCTACTTCAGCTGACTGCTAGCTGCAGTTCGGCAGTTCAAATCTCACCGGCTCAAGGTTGACTCAGCCTTCCCTCCTTCCGAGGTGGGTAAAATGAGGACCCAGATTGTTGGGGGCAAGAGGCTAAGGAAGGTAAACCGCTTAGAGAGGGCTGTAAAAAACACTGTAAAGCGGTATAAAACTCTACGTGCTATTGCTATTGCTATATTGCTGGGCTGATTCCCATGATTGGACTCAGAACCATGCTCCATATTTTTTTTTCTGACCAGTTTTTTATGAATTTCAAACGGAAAGGAATGTGTTCCAGAAGATTATTTTGAAGACTTTTCCCAGGAGAAGGAAGCATTCTTGCATGACTCTAAGGAAAGTGATTGCCTGGGTTTTTCCTGCTTCAATTAAATTCCCAGGAATTTTCCTTGGGAAATGTCCCCCTGCTCCATTTAATCCTCCTCCTCCTCCTTTTTCTCTTCCTCCTCCTCCTCTTTGTCCTCCTCCTCTTCTCATTCCTCCTCCTCCTTTTCCTCCTCTCCCTATCTTCCACCTCTTCTTCCTCTTTCTCCTCCTCCTCCTCCTCTTCCTCTCCCTATCTCTTTCCTCCTCTGTCTTCTCCGCTATCTCCTCCTCCTCCTCCATCCTCCTCCTCCTCCATCCTCCTCCTCCTCCATCCTATCTTAATTTCCCCCCCCTCTTATTAGCCAATTAGTTGGGTTCAAAAGCTGGGGTGTATCAATTCCTAGTAGAGAAATCCTGCTTGTCAGCACCAAGGAGTTGTGCAGATGAATTATTTAAGAGCGCACAAGTTGTTTACTTTGCAGCGTGATTTGTGAGAATGTTTCTCATCCCCATGATCTGGCGTTTTGCTGTTTGTATGTTGGCTTTTCTGTGTCCTAATCAATGCAAATTGGGTCATAAAAGCGGCACAGGATGCGAAGGTAAGGAATGTCATTTCGATAGATGTGCTGAATGCAGAGCTTGTAACTTTTCTAGCTCGCGCACCAAGAAAGGAAAACGGTAAAGGCTTGCAAAATTATTAATGCCCTCTCTTCTTTCTCTCCTCATCACCCCTCCTTTTAAAAAAAAAAATATGAAAATTTTAGAAGCTGTGCCATTCAGGAATATGCATTCCAGAGCAAACCGTATTACCAGATTCATGACATACTCACGGCAAATACCTCGTTTTCCTTTGGCTTTGCAAATGTTCAGGTGGAAAGATCTCTTCAATGTTAAAGGGGCATTGCATCATATAATGGCAGAGCATTTTATGCCAGATGCCTTAAAATTTCTTATGTGGCTTGGCAGGAAACATCTGCCCGACTCCTTCACCAGCTGGATCCAACCGATCCATTTGTTTCTTATAGGAGGGAATGTTAGTGGTTCTTCATTTTTACAAATCACTTGGCATTGATTTTCTGGGCATCTCCTATACTTTAGACCAGTGGTGGGATTCAAATAATTTAACAACTGGTTCTCTGCCCTAATGACCAACTGGGTAGGTGTGGCCCGGTGGTCATGTGACCGTGTGGGCGTGGCCAACTCAACATCACTCACATCGATGGGCGCTTTGCCTTATCTGTTACAATGTAATAAGGGTTCACCAGAGAGGCAGTTTCTGTAAGCAGGGCAATAAAGATTATGCTAGAAACAACACCAGAATGTTTCAGTTCCTTACAGGATTAGCCCTGTAACGTGGAAAAGAAACAAGATAAGATTTCTTCCAACAACCGGTTCTCCGAACTGCTTAGAAAGTTAACAACCGGTTCTCCCGAATAGGTGCGAACTGGCTGAATCCCACCACGGCTTTAGATTAACGTTGCGTTAACTAAGATATCCATCTTATTTTTTTGTAATGTTTTGGTTTTCCTGACATTATTAAAAACAAGCTGTTCTGGACCCCTCCTAAAGTGATGCTTTGACACCTAGGATGGGTGAATGTACCATCATTTATGGATGTGATATAATTATGTAATTTTATCTTTTTCCCCAACAGCATTTCATTTATTTTAGGGTGCCTTACTGGAAACTGTCCACTCCTGCCCATCTATCAGTTTGAAAGCAAGCAAATGAGAGTAGTTAAATAGGTACCAATAGGTACCGGTGTGAGTAGATAAATAGGTATCACTTAAATAAGCGCTGTGGAGGCGCAGTGGTTAGAACGCAGTATTGCAGGCTAACTCTGCCCACTGCCAGGAATTCAATCCTGACCAGCTCAAGGTTGACTCAGCCTTCCGTCCTTCCAAGGTCGATAAAACGAGGACTCAGACTGTTGGGGGCAATATGCTGACTGTGTAAACTGCTTAGAAAGGGCTGTAAAACACTATGAAATGGTGTATAAGCCTAAGTGCTATTGCTATTGTCCTCCCTCCCTCCCTCCCTCCCTCCCTCCCTCCCTCCCTCCCTAGTGATTAGAATGCAGTATCTGCCGAAGGAAGGAAGGAAGGAAGGAAGGAAGGAAGGAAGGAAGGAAGGAAGGAAGGAAGGAAGGAAGGAAGGTTCTACCATGTCCTAATTTCTTTTAATTCCAAATAATGATGATCATAATAGTGATAGAGATGGAATTTTTAAAGGCATCATGTCTGCAGATGTATGGCAGTTGTACATGATGCAGAACATAAATTTTCAGTGAGTAACACAAGGTGTTTGATCCCCAATATAATGAGTTAGCAGAATACAGATCTTTTCCAATGCTCACCAAAAACATTTGTTATCTGCCAGCTTGCTGGAGGGAGTGCTCCTGTCTCCATTATCATGGATAATATGGTCTCTGATTAGAATGGCAGAAATATCCTTTTTTGCACCATTTATCCTCTAAAAGAAATGCACTGTAATCAATATTCTGGATGCTGCAAAAGTGAATGATCTATAGATCTTGTTTAGCAAGCATGAGCTCGTATTGAATAAATTAAATGAAATTGCTTGGCCATTTCATTTCCTCCTAATAGCATCTGAACAATCTTAAGGTCTTTTGAGAGAGAGAGAGAGAGGGGGGGGGAGGGAGGGAGGGAGGGAGGGGGGGAGAGGGAGAGAGAGGGACTATTCATTTCCCCTCCCCAAACACACTTATAATTAGAGCTGCTAGGACATCAAAAAATAGTGATTTTATTTCACATTTTTTTAAGAGAACATTCCATCATAGGATGGATAATAAACTATCCAATGATGTTGACATTTTTATAAAAAAAGAATAATTGTGTACACGCATATTAATATATTCTTACTGTCCTTCCGGCTTTGGTGGATCTTAGTGCTTAGACTTCTTTGGAAGTTCATCGTTCAATGACAGCCCTTCCATTTTATGTCAAAACTGCAGCAGTCCGTCTATGTCTATCTATCAGTCATCAATCTATCATTTATCAATCTTCTTTCATCTATCTATCATTATCATTATCTTTATCTATTTATCTATTTATCTATTTATCTATTTATCTATTTATCT
>WNWU01000055.1:2825684-2843582 GCA_012654045.1 Ptyas mucosa
GAAGGAAGGAAGGAAGGAAGGAAGGAAGGAAGGAAGGAAGGAAGGAAGGAAGGAAGGAAGGAAGGAAAGCTGAATAAGTTATTGCTCGGGAATTATACCTTTTCACTGGAGGCTGTAGCCACTGATTTTATGCTGCAATCATGAAATGTTTTATCCTTGAGAAAATGCTCTAAACCGAAGTCCTTTTTCTCCGTCTTGAGAAAAAGTGAGGCTATATTAGGAATACTCGGCGTAATAAATCATTTGCTTTAATAAAAAGGCTGGGAGGCACTGTGTAGAGTTACCCCATCATGATGGACTCTTAAGAGTGAAAGGAATACTTTTGATTTCAACTCGGTGATAGCCAGGATTTCTCTGGAAGGAGATTAACTAGGGATCTTCACCTTCCAGCTTCAGTAGGATGCCTCGCGAAATGAGGGACTCATTCATCTACCAGTTTAAAACCCATTTCAGAAACTCAGTTGGACAGGATCAAGCTTCCATCCAGCCCTTCAGCTGTGAACTCATTCGTTTCATGTCTCTCTCTTCCTTCTCCCAAGAAGCTTTTTTTTTTTTAATTGATTTATATGCCGCCCTTCTCCGGAGACTCAAGGCGGCTTACAGTGCGTTAAGCAATAGCCTTCATACTTTTGTATATTTATACAAAGTCAGCTTATTGCCCCCACAATCTGGGTCCTCATTTCACCTACCTTAGAAAGGATGGAAGGCTGAGTCAACCTTGAGCCTGGTGGGATTTGAACTTGCAGTAATTGCAAGCAGCTGATCTTAATAACAGTGAAGTAGTCCACTGCGCCACCAGGACTCCTTAAGCTTAAGGGGGGGAACGCTAGTTCTCTCTCTTCCCCATTCTCCTTTCATGACATTTCTGCTAGGAAAGTTTTGTTAGAGAGTGATGACTGTCCCATAGTCATCCAGGAAGGGTGTTTTAGAGGTGTACCACTGAGGGATTCCCAAAGATGCTTTTTTTCAGGAAGCAACTGGCCTTTCTTGTTTTTTCTTTTGAAGACGTTTCACTTCTCATCCAAGAAGCCCTGACAGGATAGTGGGGAATGGAAGAATTTATATTCCTTGCAGACAGTTGGTCCTTTGCGTCCTTTTTGAGGGTCCTTGAAGCACTTGGAGGTTTATCTGTGTCCTCAGAGTCACCTGAGTTGGTACTCTTAGTTCCTGTAGTCTGCAATTTTTCCCTCCTGAAATCCATTCCTACTCCCACATCATTCGAAGGGTCTTCATTCCAAATTGTATAGCTAAAAGTCTGTAGAGATTCTCAATCATCCAGGTGATGGTTGTCCCAAAGGGGCTTTTTCAGGAGGCAACTGGACTTCCTCGGTTTTTTTTTTCTTTGAAGACATTTCGCTTCTCATCCAAGAAGCTTCTTTAGCTCTGACAGGATAGTGGGGAATGGAAGGATTTATGTTCCTTGCAGACAGCTGGTCATTTGCATCCTTTTAGAGGGTCGTTGAAGCACTTGGAGGTTTATCTGTGTCCTCAGGGTCACACCTGAGTTGTGCTCCAGAATTCCAGAGGAAAAATTGCAGACTACAGGAACTATTTGCACTATTCAGGTGACCCTGAGGACACAGATAGACCTCCAAGTGTTTCAACCATGACCTGGATGACTGAGAATCTCTACAGAAGGGATTCAGTCATCTTTTCCAAACTTTTAAACATAGCCTTTGGACATCAAAATATTCTCCATCTTTGGGCGCAATGCAAAACTGGTCAATGCAATTGTTCTTATTGATTTATGAGATGCTTATTCCACCTGTATTACTTCATAAGTCATTCTTGTCATCTTGCTTCTTCTTTTAAAAGAAAACTTAAGGGGGAAGTAGATACACAGGTTGAGTTTACCCAATGCAGCGGACTGGGATACAATGACATTGGGGAGTTTATGATTTCTTCTGTTTGGGGAGACCAATCTTAACCTTAACACCTTCTCTGGCTACTGTGTTAAGCCTTGCTATGTCTTGAAGGAAAATAATACCTTATGTGACTACGTCCAATATTTCATGTGATAGACACGATGAGCCAAGAAATTAAAAGACGCTTGCTCCTGGGGAGGAAAGCTATGGCAATTCTAGATAGCTTACTAAAAAGCAGAGACATCACCCTGCCAACAAAAGTGCGTAGAGTCAAGGCGATGGTTTTCCCAGTTGCAATGTATGGCTGTGAAAGTTGGACCATAAGGAAGGCTGAGTGCCAAAGAATTGAGAGGCCTTTGAACTCTGGTGCTGGAGAAGACTCCTGCAAGTCCCTTGGACTGCAAGGCCATCAAACCGGTCAGTCCTAGAGGAGACCAACTCTGACTGCTCTTTAGAAGGCCAGATCCTGAAGAGGAAACTCAAATACTTCGGCCACCTAATGAGAAGGAAGGACTCCCTGGAGAAGAGCCTAATGCTGGGAACGATGGAGGGCAAAAGAAGAAGGGGATGGCAGAGAACGAGGTGGCTGGATGGAGTCACTGAAGCCGTCGGCGTGAGCTTAAATGGACTCCAGGGGATGGTAGAGGACAGGAAGGCCTGGAGAAACGTTGTCCATGGGTTTGCGATGTGTTGAACATGACTTCGCAACTAACAACAAGAACAAGAAGGCATGATGAGAATGAACCCACAATTCTCAATATTTCACAGCACAGGTCAAGATTCAGTTTCAAGGTCTGCCTTTCTGCTGTGAGGTGGATTTGGCCATTATCCTTCACCGCGTTGATAAAGGGACCTACAAGTATTCTTGTCAGTTTAGAACTTTGATCTGAGCAAGCTTTTACACCCTGAGAGGCTATCCATCCTTGTCCGTTGCCTTTAAAACAAAGCTCCTTCACTCAAGAATCAATACCTTCTACTTGAGATGCAAAGGTTCATATGGACTTTCTGCCAAAACGAGGCAAGGAAGCTTGAAGACACCTGCCCTGTGCCAGATTCTGCTGGGCTGCTGGAAAAGGACTTGTTCCATCATTGCCAACTCTACTAAGATCGTGGGGTAAATTTATGGCGATTTTCAATCTCCTTGGGAGTAGAGTTGGCATGCGGACTTGGGCATCTCGAGAGGACCTGGAACAAAATGTGACTCCAAGGATCTGGGAATCAATAAATGCATAGGTAGAGAGCCATTTCAGCTGATAGGCAACTGCCCTGCCCTGTTGGATTGCTTCCTACAAGCTTCTATATTAAAAAAACAACAAGAGCACTGTATTAATGCAGTACCCATCTCATTATTTCTGAATGCCAGTTGATTTATTTATTTTTTAGACTTACAGTCTGCGTTTTGTGCAGGACCTCAAGGCACCGTGCTCCCTGCACATAAATAGCCCTTTGGCGTTTTTACAAAATATATTGAGCCTTATGTGCAGCATGAGAACATGGATAGTGGAAATATGGGATGGGATGTAGTCTGGATTCCCAGGAAGGAGAGCTGCATGAAAAAAAGCATCAAAAAAGCTACATTCAGAGTAGAAGATGCACCCAAATTTTCAGCCTCTTTTAGGGGGGAGGGGAAAGGTGCGTCTTATACTCTGAAAAATACAGTATGTGCTGCCTCCGGAGCCTCTGGAATCTGACATCAGTGAGCCTGAAGAACAGTGTGAGCTTGTTCCCGGTGTGCGCATGTGCAGAGCTGCCAGAAGGCAAGGACAATTAAGAAAAAAAAAAGGGTGACTAGGGAGTAAGGCTCGGAGATGATTGGCCCCTTCCATAAGACATCAAAGAGAAGCAACGGGATGTGAGCCTTGGCAGGAAGCAATTAGTTCATATAGTCAATTCAAGCTCTGAGAAGCTCCGTTTGACTCTGTGCTCCGTTTGGCCTTGCAAAACTAATTGACAATTAGGTCTCTGGCAGCATTTCAAGGGAGATAAAGGTAGGTGCTTATCAACATTACCCTGAAAGACTGTGTCAACTCGAGCAGACATCTGTCGGAATCTTCACAGACCGTTTGTGAATCGTTACGGGCTGTGAATAAAAGAGGTTTAATAAAAGGGGGTTTTTGGGGACTAAGATTGTGATTTATGTTTTCTCAGGAAGCCTAGGTCAGAATAGTAGGTTCAGTTGAAGGTGTTGACTATGCTTTTGAGGTTCTCAAAGATAAGGGTATCTGAAGGTCGCCATCACTCCTGATCCCTGACATTGCTTCATTGCTAGGGAAGAAACCTTGTTTGATTCCTACTGCGCCTTCTCCCAACACCTTAATGCCTGAAGATCATAAAGCTATATATTTTCTTCTCTAACCTTTTGTCTTGCTTTGAACGCTTCTCCGCGAAAGATGCCAAAGACTTACAACTCCTTCCAAAGGTTGTCAGATTAAGGTGGGTTTTTTTTCCCCCTCAGATAGCAGAATGTCGAGTTCTGCTAAGAGATATCTGTCATTTATCATGTTGTTTCTTATGAGTTCTCAAAACGACAAGACTTCATCCTCAGACTTTCAACTCTTCAGTAAAACCATCTGCTTTATCCTTGAGGGCAAAAGAGAGAAGAAGATGAGAGGAAGTGTTGATAACTACGAGCCTGGATTTGGAAAGTAATCTAGATGGGTTTGTCATCTATTTATGGTTGATTCCGATGACCAGCACAATAAAAGTCCCAAAAGTGCTTTTACAAAAGGCAACTGGACTTTGGTTTTTCCTGGAAGATGTTTCACATCTCATCCAAGAATCTTCTCAGTGGTGGGTTTAAAAAATTTTTAGTACCGGTTCTGTGGGTGTGGCTTGGTGGGCATCATGTGGCCTGGTGGGCAATAACTTGGTGGGCATAACAGGGGAAGGATACTGCAAAATCCCCATTCCCAGCCCACTCTGGGACCAGCCAGAGGTGGTATTTGCCGGTTCTCCGAACTACTCAAAATTTCCACTATCAGAACCTGCTGGATTTCACCCCTGCTATAGTTGCCTTCTATATCGACAAGAGTTCTTTGGAGTTTAGAAGCTGTTTTTACATAGATGACATGATCGATCAACCCAAGAAATTTAAATCAAAGTTGGGAGGGGAGGAGGGATCTGAGTTTCTATGGAAACAGCTACTTAGCCGACCTTAATTGCCATTCTGATTGGCTAAAATGTCCTCAGAAGAATTGGGATAACGTACATTTTAAAAAAAAGAACGGAAAGACAAATAAATGTTACAGTTTAGTTCCAATGCAAGCTCCCCCCATTTTTTTTGAGTAACTCCTTTATCTCCAATTTAGTCTGGTGAAGTAACTTTCTTCCCGATTCATTTCCTGCACAAGTTTTTTTTTTTTTTTTTTTTTTTTTGAATTCAAAGCATTTTGTGCTTGAAAGGCTCGGCTTCAAGTTTACACCAGGGGATTCCAGTCTGAAATGGTTTGTTTCAACCCTTCTAGAAATATCTTGAAAACAAGTGGACTTGTTTTCAAGTTCAAACCATTGCAAACCCAAAAGAGAGCTCTTTGGAACTTGGAACAACCCGAAACGGTGCAAACAACCTCAACTTCAAAACACTTAATTTTTTTTGAGTTTGCAGCTTCAAATTTGAAGTGTTTCCCCGCCCCCTGGTTTTCTGCTTTTGATATACTCTGATAGATGATCTTAACAGCTTTAGCAATATGCTTTTATTGTTTGCATCTGTTTTTTGTCTCTCTCTCTGTGTGTGTTTCCATGCAGAATTCTCTTCCCTTGTCAAAGGAGAACTTCTTGTATGTAACAGTCTTCTTGACTGCTTGTCAAGAAGACCCAGATTGTTGGGGGCAATATGCTGGCTTTGTAAA
The DNA here is from genome assembly GCA_012654045.1 of Ptyas mucosa. NCBI lineage: Eukaryota > Metazoa > Chordata > Lepidosauria > Squamata > Colubridae > Ptyas > Ptyas mucosa. The sequence goes on from WNWU01000055.1 coordinate 2,831,398, forward strand.
CCACCTAGAGAAGAGGTGTTAAGCTCAATGCCTGGGGAACGGATCCGGCCAGTGGGGTGCTTAGATTTGGCTTGTGGGGCCACCCTGGAAACAGTGAAGGACCAGCCTGTGGTGCCTCTGCCAGTGAAAACAGAGCTCAGGGAGGCTCATCTGGGCTCCGTTTTTGGCCACAAAGGCCTCCTGCAGCCCTCAGCCGGCAAAAATGGAGGCCCAAGGAGGCTGCATGCTCTGTTTTTGCCAGCAGAGAGCTGCAGGAGGCCATCGCGGTAAAAAATGGAGCCTCAATGAATGACGTGGAGCTGGCCACATGTTCTGGCCACATGTCTCCCCCCCCGGCCCCCCAAAATCAAACACAACCTTGGTGCGGCCCTCCATGAAATGGAGTTTGACACTTCTCACCCAGCGAGAGCAGTAAAGTACTGTGAAGCAGTATATAAGTCTAAGTGCTATTAGAATATAGAATAACAGAGTTGGAAGGGACCTTGGAGGTCTTCTAGTCCAACCCCCTGCTTAGGCTGGAAACCCTACACCACTTCAGACAAATGGTGATCCAACATCTTTTGAAAAACTTCCAAACTGTTGGAGCCCTCGCAACTTCTAGAGGCAAGTCGTTCCACTGATTATTTTTTCTTACTGTCAGATTTCTCCTTAGTTCTAAGTTGCTTCTCTCCTTGGTTAGTTTCCATCCATTGCTTCTTCTCCTGCCCTCAGGTGCTTTGGAGAATAGCTTGACTCCCTCTTCTTTGGGGCAGCCCCTGAGATATTGGAACACTGCTATGTCTCCCATTGTCCTTCTTTTCGTCACACTAGACATACCCAGTTCCAGCAGCCATTCTTCATATGTTTTAGCCTCCAGTCCCCTAATCCTCTTTGTTGCTCTTCTCTGCACTCTTTCTAGAGTCTCCACATCTTCTTTACATCGTGGCAACCAAAACTGGATGCAGAATTCCAAGTGTGGCCTTACCAAGGCCTTATAAAATGGTATTAACACTTCACATGATCTTTGATTGATGTTGTCAACAACCACCACTTGGACTTAAAAGCTTTCCATGATTTTACAAATGTTTATTACGAACCCTAGCTAGCTTTCGCTACCGAGGGTTGGGAATAATCCCTAGCTTTTGCAAAGAATCAAATTCTATCGCCTTGTCGTATGCACACACACAAAAAAGGCTATTCCCAATGCAACAATCTGCTCATGGAAACTACTTAAAACCCTATTTTTGAAAAGGGGAGAACATCGTACTTACCATCCGCTGTGTTTTTGTTTCCTCGCCACAGAATTCAGAGTGATCTAATTGAAAGGGGGGAAAAGAGAGAAACTCTTGTGACAATAATTTGCGTTCATCTGGGCATAAATTAACGGTGATTCATTTATAAAGCGGCAACGGAAGCACGCTTGCGCTCATTGGAGGGACTTTATGGCTTCCTCTCAATTCCATTTGTGAGGTGTAATTGTTTGTAAACTTATTATAATTGCTTGTGAGGTTATCAGCCGGCCGAAATGGCAGTTTTATTAGAAGCAATCTGCCAATAAAAGTCATCCCTGCTGTTATTGTAAAAAGGTAGCCGATTTTCTCCCTTTGTCCCTCGATCCTTCCCCGTTTGCCGTTCCAAATGGCACAGGGTTTCTAGATAATCCTCATAATTATCATTATTATCCAGAATAGTTCCTCATAACTATATTCAACGAATGGGAAACTCATCTTCATAAATGCCGTTTATTTACGGTCTGCGCTTTCTGTAGTTCCTTTACTAGGTTCTCATGAACTTTAAAACCAAGCCAAGATGGAGGCTCTGTAAACAAAACCGTGCTCAATGCTTGGTTGCTACAGAGAGAAAAACAGAGGTTGTGTTGTTATTACGGGATGACCTGTTTGTAAGACAACTCTTATATGAAAACCTGCAGTTGTTCTGGGACCAACACACCCAGAATTTCCCTCCAGCCAGGTCTCTTTTCTCATGGGTACATGTTGTGGCCCGCCAGCAGATTCAGATGGTGAGGAGGTTGGGGAGGAACATGGGTGAGTCCTGGAGTCTGGGGAAGGCTCAGACGATGGCTCTGAGTTGGAGGCAGAGCGAGGACCAAGGCCATCGGGTAGTTCTTTGCTGTCTCCAGAGTCCGACATTAGCAAGGCAGAAGAACAGTGTGAGCCTGTTCCCAGTGTGTGCAATTAAGGAAACAGGGTCGACTTGGGAGTAAGGCTTGGAGATGATTGGCCCCTCCCATAAGTCATAAAAGAGAAGCGAACGGAACGTGAGCTTTTGCAGGAAGCAATTAGTTCATCTGGCCGACTCAAGAGTTGAAAATTCTGTTTGTGACTCTGTGCCAAGTTTGGCCTTGCCCTGCATCTGGAAATTAGCCCTTTGGCAGCATTCCATGTGAGATAGGTGGGTGTTGATAACCTTCCTCTGAAAGACTGTTTTTCAAGCCTTGCGGACTGTAAATGAAAGTAATTTACATTTTTATGAATTAAAAAGGTTTGCCAGGACTAAGTTTGTGCTGTTTACTTTCTAAGGAAGCCTAGGTCAGAACAGTATATTTTATTTACCCATTGCTTCATTTTTCTTACAGGTTTAAGGTGCTTTTCTACCTTGCAAAGAGCAAATTAGGTTTTTAGGATCCCAATTCCGCTCTCATGATGTGTAGCTACGTAGGGATTCTAGGCTGATCTCTCTTTTAACTCTGCCTCCAGTTTCTGCCATTCCTTCTCCTGAAAACTATGATTGTACAGACAAGCGGTGTGGAATACGGGAACTGTGGAAGATGGGTACCCGAACCGCTGCTTCCCCCACTTCACAAGGAACTTAGCACGCAAGACTCGCAGGCTCGGTAGGATTGATTGCACAAAACCCCAAATGTCAATCAAGTGCTTCAATTGCAAAATTTCCCTGATGTTGAAAGAATTTTTTTTAAATAAATAAATAAATAAATAGGAGAATAGAATTTGACATTTTAATAAAGAGGAAAGGAGAGATTAAGCTGTCATCAGCACTCTGCGTGACTGGAAGCCGGCAATGTCGAGAGGATGATGAGACGCGTAGCTTTTAAGGCGAAAACTTAGTCTCTGAATTAATGGAGTTCCTTCTCGTAATTGGGACATACACACACACACACACACACACACACACACACACACACATATTTAAGAAAAGGCTTTTGATGTTTTTAAGCATCTCCTTTGCATGGGTGGAGGGTTAATCTCTGAGATTAGACCAGCTCTGTGATTGATTAGGTTTCACTTGCTGAATAGTTCTAGACCTCCGGTGAATGACGAGATGTTTAATAATACTGGATTGAAGGCTGTTACCTTGCAGCAAACATTATTAAGGTCCTGTGCACAAGGGGAGAATACCTAGTAGAAAATGCAGGCAAATCCCCAACCAGAATATTAATGACAAAGCATTAAGCTACCCAGTATTGGGTAATCTGGGATATTCCATTTAACTTGTCAATCAGAGGTGGGACATGACAAACATTTTCACTGGCTTTCACTGCTGGAAATCCCATGCCGTTCCCTGATCATCTCTTTTGATAAGAGGTTTCAAGTAATTGGATTGGCTGTAGCCCAGAAACTTTACTTCTCAATATGCCTTAAAAATGGGCTACTGTGCTTTCTTATCCTTATCTTATCTTTACTGTTTTATCAATAACTTCAAGGCTGCGAAGGTATCTCCTTCCTCCTACTATTTTATCCACAACAACAAGCGTTGTGAGGTGAGTTGGAGAATGACTGGCTTAAAGTCACCCAGCCAGTGATGGAATTCAAATATTATTTCAACCGGTTCTGTGGGCGTGGCTTGGTGGGCGTGGTGTGGCTTGGTGGGCGTGGCAGGGGAAAGAGACTGTAAAATCTCCATTCCCTCCCCAATCCAGGGAAAGGTTACTGCAAAATCCCCATTTCCTCCCAGTCAGCTGGGACTTGGGAGCAGGCAGAGAATAGATAGGGGCAGGGCCAGACAGAATTTTTACTACCGGTTCTCCAGAACTGGCCAGAACCTGCTGAAATCCACCTCTAGTCTATTACTTGGAACTCTGACACCTTCCTTCCTGCTTGCCATGTCCGCAAATGACTGGCAGTTTTGAAACAGGGAGCTATTCCTTCTCCATCCTTCAACCCTTTATGAGCACCCATAAACGTAGCTGAAACAATTTCATTAAACTTTTAAACGTCTCTGAAAAGCCTTTATTAAACTCGCCTCCCTACCCTTCAGCGGAGCGGGTTGAAAGAGCGAGCGGTCGTATAAATGTTTTCAATCAAATAAATCAATAAATAAATTTAAGCAGCTCAGCGGAGAGCCTAAGGCCTGCATTGGCCCCCAAAACGTTAAGCTTGGTTTAGCTTCCATCCTTGTTAGTGGTTCGATGGTTTGGTGTGCTGTGCACACCCAACTGATTTGATTAATTTATGGTTCAAAGATTGCGGAGACCCATGTCAATTCGATCGTCTGTTTCAGCTTTTTGTGTAACTCAGCTGAATACAATAGAGTATTGTGATATCCCGTATCTGGTTTATTTCCTTCTGACAATAGGAAAGCTGCTTGGGAGCAGCACCATATGTTGCCGTCTTCTTGTGAGTTTTTATCAAAAACGTTTGCCGTGACAGTAGGAAATCTTCACCCATATTGCCATCGTAGATGGATGAGGCTCATAAAAATCCCTAGTTTGCTTGTACGTGCGCTCATTTTTTTAATGCCGCTAGGTTGCTTTCTCCAAAGTATCGTCTTAAGATAAACGGCATAATAAATAATCTTTGCAAAAACATGTTAAATGGAGCCTTGCAATAAAAGAGACGGGAAGGTGTTGGGAAACTCCACAGGATCTTAACGAGTGTCCAATCTCCCCTCGCATCGTGAACCGTGCTCCATCCCAAGGCCGCATTTCACGATAAAACATCGGGCGGATGAAAATTCCGAAAGTGGCAACCATTCTATTCAAAGAATAGATCTGGATACCTAGATCAGAATGGGGCTCAGTCTAGGGGTGAAGGTTTATTATGAAATATTGTTTTCTTTGTATCTGCATTTTTGTATCAGTTTTATATATTTGATATGGCTGATTGACTTAATCAATAAAGTCACCTCCTTCTCCTTCTCCTTCTCCTTCTCCTTCTCCTTCTCCTTCTCCTTCTCCTTCTCCTTCTCCTTCTCCTTCTCCTTCTCCTTCTCCTTCTCCTTCTCCTCCTCCTCCTCCTTCTCCTTCTCCTTCTATTTCTTCTTCTAATATAGAATAACAGAGTTGGAAGGGACCTTGGAGATCTTCTAGTCCTACCCCCCACTTAGGCAGGAAACCCTACACCACTTCAGACAAATAGTTATCCAACATCTCCTTAAAAACTTCCAGTGTTGGAGCATTCACAACTTCCAGAGGCAAGTTGTTCCACTGATTAATTGCTCTAACTGTCAAAAAATTTCTCCTTAGTTCTAAGTTGCTTCTCTCCTTGATCACCACCACCACCTCCCCCGCTCCTCCTCCTCCTTCTTTTCTCCTCCCCCTCCTCCTCCTCCTCCTCCTCCTCCTCCTCCTCCTCCTCCTCCTCCTCCTCCTCCTCCTCATGTGTTGGTCCCCCATTGGAGACCACATTCTTGAGAGGACTAAAGGAACATATTTAACCTAGAAAGTTTATGTGTAAACTTATGTATGGTTTGCTGGATACTGTAACTATTGTTGTCTGAGAATTCTGGGGGTGGTAATTCCTCAAACTTCTGGAGAACATTAAGTTGAGGAAGGTTGCTTAGAAGTTTGTGAACACCATGCTTCAGGACATACTCTTTTGAACGGAATACGGTTCTTGCCACATTTCCTTAATGTGAGTTGTCTTGGGTTCCTTCTTTGCCAAGTCTTGCTCTTGGCTGCATCTGGAAAGAATTTTATTGCTGCCTTTAAGTAGAGTCTTTTAACGGGCCCGTCTTTGCTGCAGTGAAGGAGATGGAAGTGAAGGAAGGCATTTAAGAGCTACATTTCGAACTGCAACAGGCCACTGCCTCACCAAGTCACTTGTAAAGAACCTCTTTTGTTACTTGGAAGCCTAGATGATAAGCAGGGAAAGAGATGCAGAGTCAGCAAGAAGGCTCAACACAATGCAAAGGATGCCCAACTGCGCCAAACTTAATGAGTTATCAGTTGCAAACTGTGCTTCCACACTGTCTTACCAAAAGGGAAGTGAAATAACAGTCTAATCATTGGCAAGGTTCGCTCCTTGACATTTTCCCCTGTTTCTCTCTTTTTCGCTTTACCTAATCTTGAAGATGAAACAACGGAGTGGAATGCCATTAGCTCATACCTGTTGCTGTACACATATATCGGCAGGTAGCCAGAAAAAGAGAAAAGGGGACATTTCCTTTATTCAAAAACTTCTGCATGTCCAAGGTCACCAAGATGGTAGGCAGTGGGAGAGTTGGCACAACTGCCCCAGAAGAGTTGGACTGGCAGTGACTGGCCTGTCTCTTTTGAAGAGACAGCATTTGCTCTGGCTCGTATCCTAAACCCACCAGATTATGTTCCTGAGCTTCTCTGAGAATTTTGGAAGAATGTACACACGAAGAGAAGAAATAGGGACAACTGGGTTGGCTCCTCCTCCCTTCCTGTCTATGGGTGATAGGTGACTGGCTGTTGAAAGAACATAGAACAGAGGTCGGCAACCTTAAACACTCAAAGAGCCACAAAGGTCCTAACTGGAAGCCCCCGTTCAATTCTGGAGCAGACCAGAAGTCCGGTTCCCCCACCATAGAGTCTCTTCCTAGCACGGCGTTCTTTTTCCTCTACCTGTCCTAACCGAAAGCCCTATCAATTTTGGAGCCGACCAGCAACAGGGAGCTGCAGCAGAGGGATGAAAGAGCCACATGCAGCTCCAGAGCCACAGGTTGCTGACTCCTGACATAGAATCATAGGGCTGGAAGGGACCTTGGAGGTCATCTAGTCCATCCCTTGCCAAGCAAGAGACCTTATACCATCCTGATAAAATAGCTGTCCAGTCTTATTTTTGAAAACCTCCGGTGATGAAGCACCCACAACTCTTGAAAGCAATCTGTTCTATTCATTGTTCTCACTGCCAGGAAATTCCTCCTTAATTCCAGGTTAGTGTCAGGGATCCAAGTAATACATCCACAACAAGGAAAACTCCGAGGCAGGCATTTTTCTCAAAAGAACCCCCCAATTTCATAAACAATTTACCTCAGGATCTCCATCCGCCATTCAGATATGGTAGCCCTATCTCCATCTCCATCACTGCTTGTAGGCATTCCTGAAGCTTTTAACAGGCCTTCAATTAGTTGGTCCAAAATGTAGAATCAAATCCTACCCAGACCTTTTATTTTACTAAATTTCAGCTCCCACATTTTCTGCCACCCTGTTTCCCTTAAAATAAGACATCCCTGATAATAAGCCCAATCGGGCTTTTGAGCGCATGCCCTAAAATAACCTTCCCCCCCAAAATAAGCCCTCCCCGAAAATATTTTTTATATATATAAATAATTTTTATTCAACATTTACATCTTTAACATCCCTGTTACATTTTTAAAACTTTCCGATACCGGCATTTTTAATAATATCTATAACCAACTATATACACATACATTTTATGTATTACTATTAATTTCTATATTCACTACAATTTATACCTATCTATTACACAATCTTCTCTTGTGTTTATACACTTATACATTAATTTTGGATTGTTTCTCCAACCAGTTATACCATCTATTCCATGTCTCATAATAAATAGTTTCCTCTTGGTCTTTTAATTCCATTATATTTAAACACATGCGCAGCCAGTCTCCGCCATTTCCTATGGTTATGGTTAGGGAAACAGAGCTGGAAATCAGGTAAGATGGCAAGAGAAGCCCCGTCTCGCTCCACGCACCCCAAAATAATAAGACCTCCCCAAAAATAAGGCCAAGCACTTATTTTGGGGGTTCAAAAAATATAAGACAGGGTCTTATTTTTGGGAAAACGCAGTAGTCTGTAAAAAGCAAGCAAGCAAGCAAGATCATTTTTCCATTCCTACTGAGGAAATCTACTAAGATTAAACTGACAGAGAGTTTATTCTGAAGGCAACGTGAGGAATAATACATACTGAATTTGTGTGTTTGTGTGTGCGCGTGTGTGGTTGTACAGGGCTGGTGGTATGCACTTTCTCATTTATGAACTCTTGCTGTCTGTCAGATTTGCCAGCCGGTAAGCTTGACAATGGTGGTTTCATAGATTTTTATTACTCGGTAGGTAGCTCTAATTTTATCTGAGTGAAATGGATTTTTAGAGATTTAATCCTTCTCACTCCCTTCAGAGCTGTCAAGAGATTTCCTGCTTCTTGAAGCCGAGTCGAAATAGAGAGAGAACTCTAATTTTCACAAGTACGAGATTATATATAAGAAGTGGGAATTGTGATGGGGTCTGTGTCTACACGAATGTGTATGCTGCACGCCAATGAACACTGATGATAGCCTTTGATCCCATTTCAATTTTCCGCTGTTTTAAAAACATTATTTTAATCAGAAGAATAATCCGTGGCATGTAATTATTCTGAGGTGTCTTTTCTTCTTCATCAAGTATCTCGTTTCTTCAGGGAATCTTAAGCAAGCCTCCCCTAACTATATACTATTTAAAAATCTCTTTAAGTTGATAAAATAGAATGGAGAAAAATTTGTGGCTGGGAGCTCCTTATTATTTATAGGGTTAGAGTCATGGTGTTGCTTCTATTTTAAGTCTCCGCAATAATTTTCTGTGATCCTTGCCTCCAAAGAGTAAGGTAATGGTAAAGGTTCCCCTCACACATATGTGCTAGTCGTTCCCAACTCTAGGGGGTGGTGCTCATCTCCGTTTCAAAGCCGAAGAGCCAGCACTGTCCGAAGACGTCTCTGTGGTCATGTAGCCGGCATGACTCAACGCCAAAGGCGCACGGAACGCTGTTCCCTTCCCACCAAAGGTGGTCCCTATTTTTCTACTTGCATTTTTTACATGCTTTCGAACTGCTAGGTTGGCAGAAGCTGGGACAAGTAACGGGAGCTCACTCCGTTACGTGGCGCTAGGGATTCGAACCGCTGAACTGCCGACCTTTCGTCTGACAAGCTCAGCATCTTAGCCACTGAGTCACCCCGTCCTTTTCCAAAGAGTAGGAAAGTGAAATCCAGAAGGTCAGTCATGAAGAGGTCCCGAGTCATCCATTCTGGAAATTCACAGATGTGGGGAACAAAAGAGAAAAAATGAGACTTATGACCATTTTTTATAGTTACCAACAATATTCAGGTGCTTGGCAACTGACTCATCTTTATGACAGTCGCAGTGTCCCTGGATCACTTGATCCCCTTTTTTTCTGACCAGCAAAGTCTAGGGGGAAAGCAGATTCATTTAATGACCAGGTTACTAATTTAACAACTGTGGCAAGAAAGGGGCAAAACTCACTTAACCAATGTCTTTCTTAACAACAGAAATGTTGGTGCTCAGTTGTGGTCGTAAGTCAAGGACAACCAACCAAATTTTGATCACATGGTTGCGGGGATGCTTTAATGGTCATTAGTGAGAGGACGAGTTGAAAGTCCCTTGCTTCAAGTCACTTCAACAATGGTCACTAAATGAATAGATGTAAGTCAGGGACTTCTGGTATATTTTTACTCTTGTGTGTGCGTGTGCATCTTGTTCTCATACTACACCGAGCAATCATAAATAATGTTAAAATATATATCCTCAAAGAATAAGGCATGTGTTGTGGCCTGTTGACCGTCGGCCCCTCCAGCAGCCGAATCAAAGGAGGAGGAGGAGGTGTGGGAGTCAGGGTCATCATCAAGGCAACCTGAGAGCTCCGAGGGGGAAGAGGGAATGGAACTGGCAAAGAGAGAGAGACAGAGGCAAAGTGTGGGCCTGTTGTGGCTCTGGCCCCCGAGCCTGTCTTATCGGAGGGAGAAGACTCCGAAAGGGAAGGAGAAGAGTTGGCAAGCCTCCCTCTCCAGGGCCCTCCTCTCTGGCAATGCCTCTGGTGTCCTCTGAAGGCCAAGAGATAGGCCAGGAGCCAGGCACTTCCGAGCAGCCGCAGCTGGACAATGACAGGGATCAGTCTTGGCTGGATCCCCGACAGCGGCACAGAGATAAGCGTGCGCAACAAAGGAAGAGGCGTGCCAGGGATTAAGCTGAGTCACTGGACCACATCCCACAGGGTATAAAAAGGGGTGTGTGGCCAGTCAAGCCTTGTGACGAACAAAGCTGAAAGTTACCACGCCATTCTGCATTGCCGGACTCTTGCTATATGCTCTGCTGGAATTGTTTCTTGGACTGGACTTGATTACTCTGTAACTGTTGTGGACTTATTGTGATATTACGAAAGAGGAGTACAAACCTCCCTTCGTAAGTAAAGTCTTTTGGTAGGCAGCCACTAGGTTGCTGCCAATTCCGTTATCAAAGGAAATTCTTGTCTATTGGTGTGTTTTAACTCTTGGACAACTGCTGGTGTGCATGTGTGGGACGAGGACAGAACAGGGCCATCCATCAGCCCTCAGATGGAGAGTCAACAGCCCCCAGGTCTGGAGGTGGCTGATGAGGAAGAGGAGGAACAGCTGGGTCCAGTGCCTGACACGCAGATGCACAGAAGGCAGAGGAGAGGAGAGCAGTGGAAATCTATGGGCCGGTCCTTGGGACGGAAGAGCCGCTGCTGCTAGCGAAGTCCCACCCTAGCTCTGGGGATCAAAGCCAGGGGATGGAGATGAATAGATGTGGCAGACAACTATTCATCTTCCGGATGGACGGACTTGTTAGCCTGAGGTGAGAGAGAAACTTTTTGCCGGGGCTGCCGGCACTCCTAATTAAAGGAATCTTTTGAGTTCACGTCAGAGGGTTTGTCGAGTTTGGGGAGCTGGGTCAGAACAAGACAATAAACAAGAAAAAGCAGTGTGAATTACACAACAGCTTTTTTTGTGGGGGGGGTTGGACTAGCAGCATGCCTGGTTCTATCCATCAGCTTTTCTTAAATGCCACTTATCATGTGCTCCCACCCCCCCTCAAATAGGAGGAGAGAGACAACTTTCCTCCTGTTGACTCTCAGAAGTGATCTCGAAGGAGAAGCTCTTTTTGTTATTTTTTTTAAAAAAAACTGGTTAACCTTTACCTGTTTCTATACAGGATGTAGAGAGTATTCTTCCTACAGTGAAATCTGGTTATTTTACAACAGAGGCCGTGGGATAATAGAATGGCTCCGATTAGAAGTTCTTTCAAAGGTGAGAGAATTATAGCAAAAAAAAAAAAAAAACGGACTGAGGAGAGTCTCTTCAATCTGCAGTGGACCCGTTTTTATAAATATATTATTTTTATGATTTCCCATCTGTCATCCCGTGAAGATTTGTGACAGCCTTTGATCAGATGGCTTGTCCTTGAAATACTGTTAGCATTTGTGGGAACGAAATATATATATATTCTGCGGTGGCAGTAAAACTAGGAGCCGAAAAAATCTGCAAAGACTTTGTGAAGCTTTCCTTTGAAAGGCTTGGGGTGGGGGGGGGAGGAGAAGGAGAGAAGGTTTCCAGCCCTCTCCCCCTACCCCAGGCCCCCCCTGGGAAGGAACGCAACCAGCAATAATGGCTAGTGAATTAAGAATGTCAAGGACATTTCTTCAATCATTCGGACTATGATTTATTTCTTTATTTATTGCAGTCATTTGCAAAATGGCCCCAGCTGCAAAGCTCAGGCAGATTTACAGGCATACAAGCAAACAAGGTAGAGAACAGACCTGGGCATCATTGTTTAAAGACGGTTTGAGAGTTTAATAAAATGCTTCTGATGGCCCTTGCAGAAGACCCTTCCAATGAGGGGATCAAAGATATCTTAGTCTAGGTTTTCTTCTTCGGTACCATCTTCCCTTCTTCTGGTTCTTCTTCTAGTTCTGGGCTCCTAAGTGAGCTTGGTTGCTTTCTTGCAGACATTTCATGACCCAGCTAGGTAACGTCATCAGGCTAGGGAGTGTGGGGGTTTGCTTCCTGTTTATATTCAGAGCTTGCTTTGTTAGGGTTGGTGGCAGGACAAGCTGTTGCATATAAACAGGGAGCAAATGCCACACTTATCAGCACATATGATGTTACCTAGTTAGCTAATGAAATGTCTGCAAGAAAACAACCAAGCCCAGAGAGTACCAAGAACCCTACAATCTTCTTCTTCTTCTCCTCCTCCTCCTCCTCCTCCTCCTCCTCCTCCTCCTCCTCCTCCT
>WNWU01000055.1:2880349-2890417 GCA_012654045.1 Ptyas mucosa
CTTTCTTTCTTTCTTTCTTTCTTTCTTTCTTTCTTTCTTTCTTTCTTCCTTCCTTCCTTCCTTCCTTCCTTCCTTCTCCCTCCCTCCTTCCTTCCCTCCCTCCCTCCCTCCCTCCCTTCCAAGGTCAGTAAAATGAGGACTCAGATTGTTGGAGGGCATAGACTGACTATGTAAACTGCTTAGAGAGCAGTTTAGTTTATATATAAGTGCTGTGAAGTGCTTATATATAAGTCTAAATGCTATTCCTAACAACAGCACACCAAATGTGAAGGAAAACAAAACTGAGTCATGGGAGGACCATGTGGACAATGGGAAGAGTTGTTCAGCATGTGGCTGGAGAAGATCACTGTAGATGCTCCTTTTCACTCCTTTTCAACAAATGAAGTTGATCCTGGAAGGATTACTTTTCTTTTTTTAATGTCACCAAAGTGTAAATATCTGGGTTGTTCCCTTGAATTTCCTCCAAGGAGGTCATTGCAGCTTCTGTGGCTCTCTGAGAAAGGACAATTAATAATGTATAATCCTCCAAAAACAGAATATTACTCCTTCCTTTTCTTGGGTTCGTGGAAGGAGCTTCCTGCAGCTTTAATAAACTAATTTAGATAATGAGCGCGATAATTTTCTCTAGTGTTTGAATTTTTAATATCTTTCTCAGTTTCTACCTTCAGATCGATGTGTGGTAATGCAAATCGAAAGAGTAAGATTAAACATTACTGACAGGTCTTCAGGTATGCTGATATTCAGTATACCAAGGACTTTAGGAGTTAGAAGTGAGTAGGTAAGAGAGGAAGAGCTGCAAATCAATGAACCACTTACCCACCCCAAGGCTACAGTTTCCTTACGTCAGGGAAATCCTGCTGGATCAGGTCCTCTGGACAGGACAATTGTTATCCAAATACTCCAGAGCTCAAAAATATCTATCATTATCCATCAGGATATCTCCAAAATCATGTCCGTTGGCTGCTGACAGACTGATGACCTATTACTTTATCTCAAGCTTTTTCACAGACTTCCAAGATAATGTCCTTCACATGTCTTAAGACCAACCGATACCATACATTACTGGTAGGTTGTGCAAATATCATTATTTTATTTTTTTGGCACAAGCCACCTCTTTTCCAAAGGACCCGAAGGGCAAGACAAGAAACAATGGAAGGAAACTAATCACAAAGGGATTCAACCTAGAACGAAAGAGAAATTTCCTGCTTTGTTCCCGAGTCGACTCCTTGTCCTGCGTTGTTCTCCTCTCCCAACAGCTCTGCGCATATGTGCATCTGGAACAGACCCCAGCTGTTCTTCCTCCTCACTCATAGCAGTCTCCAAAGGCATCTGCCTCTCCAGTGGCTGGGAAAGTTGGACGGCCTGGCTCTATCTCTGCATCCAGCATCCAGCATCCATCAGAGCCTTCCCTGGACTCCAGCACTGGCCCAAGTCCTTCCCCAACCTCCTTATCATCCGAGTCTGCCATCGGCTCCGCTAGCAGCTGGCGGGCCACAACATAAGTTTGCTTACAGTTTTCATCATTTTTCTGTTGGGGGAGGAGGAAATTCAAGGCAACGTTGCAGCAATCTTTCAGCTCCCCTTCTGATACCTACAGGGTACTCTCTTGTTTGTTTGTTTTTTGAGATGAGATAACCCGAACTTCATGCAGTTTTCTGAAAAACCACTGAATCCTGTAGTTGTTTCTCAAAATAAAGCATTACAATAACTAGGACAGCTTATTCCAAGACTCTGGAAAATCCGAGCCAACATTGTGAGTTAAGTGGATGAGAGAGGTGGGAGATGAGAATGTGTTACCAATAACAAGCCATAGTTCAGAGATGATGAGTCTGTTCAAATTCTGGACCTGTGCAACACAAGCCCTGATTTAAAATAAAAGAGAAAGAATCACCAGGAAAGACAGTCAGAAGTCAGAATTGATTTTGTGTCCCCGTGACTTTCTTGCCTGAGGTCGCTCGCTGCAAAGTAACCTTAGTAGCTGAGCAATCAAATTGTGGTGCTTGTGTACAGAAGGAGATGCTATTTTTAGCAGGCTAGGAGATATCTTCACAGCTTAAACCACTTAAGCCACCTCCCTGGGGACAAACTCTTAGCTTAAGCATGCATTTCTCATCAGTCTCTTGCTTGTTAGGATGCTTAACTAGCCAGCATGGGATTGTATTGGTTGCACAGGAAAGCCTTTGTTCAATCCAGTGACCATCATTGATTTCCAGAAAGCAAGCCAATGCAGATTCCAACAAATATGATATGACACGATAGTAGTGTTCCAATATCTCAGGGGCTGCCACAAAGAAGAGGGAGTCAAGCTATTATCCAAACCACCTGAGGGCAGGACAAGAAGCAACGGGTGGAAACTCATCAAGGGGAGAAGCAACTTAGAACTAAGGAGAAATTTCCTGACAGTTAGAACAATTAATCAGTGGAACAACTTGCCTCCAGAAGTTGTGAATGCTCCAACACTGGAAGTTTTTAAGAAGAGATTGAACAACCATTTGTCTGAAGTGGTGTAGTGCTTCCTGCCTAAGCAGGAGGTTGGACTAGAAGACCTCCAAGGTCCCTTCCAACTCTGTTATTCTATTCTATTCTAAATTTCGACCAGGGACTGTTCAATTCAGTTGGCTTCCAACCATAACTTGATCGCTGTCCATGGTGCTAATGATCCAAAATCCTGGAGCGTTGGCAACCTTTGGTTAAAAAAATAAAATAAATGATTGAGTTTCAGCCTGGAACAAATCACAGAAGCTCAATTTGCTGTGTGTCAAGAATTCACCTGGTCATAGCAGCACTAATTTAATTTCAAAAACCTGGATTGAAAAAAAGAAAAGAAAAAGGACGAAGATCTAATGTAATCAGTTCAATTGGAAGGGAGAAGGGGGATGAGGAGGAAGGGCAAACGGGCAATATAACTTTTGTGTTCATGCATTTAGAACGCTTATTTGTTTTTCTTTTAATCCATCCAGATGTAGACTTGCAGACAGGCAAGTGATTTCCGATCACGATCCTGCTCTCCAGTCAACAAATAAGTGAATGCGCAGAGGTTCCAGTCCTGCATTTTGCTTTATTAGTCTTCCATTAGTCTATTAATCACTCATAGAATTTATTCAGCCATGGGAAGACGCGTAAGCATCTAGTCAACACATCTGTAATCATTTTTCGTGGGCCAGCAGAATAGCATATTGCACTTGTAAATACTGCCAACTATAATTTCATAATAGGTGAGGGATTTGGGAACGAGTACCTTAATTAACGTTCAAGTTTAGGAAAATTGTTGCTAGAAGAAGAACATGAGTGGGAGTTTCAGATAGCTATATTCCTGGAGTCCATATCATAACAGCCAACTAATTCAATGTTTTAACTTGAAATGTACTGTGGCTTCTTCTTCTTCTTCTCTCTTTTTCTCACAAACATTTCAGCAGCTCATCTTGTACGCTGACATGTCTTAAGTTATTGTCGAAAAGAAAAACAGAGTTAACTCCCTTGAATGTTTCAGTCAACAAGCCAAAAAGCCTCAGGCATACACTGTTTCTAGGTAGAAGTCAATGAAGTAATTGACCTAATGAGGTTCCATTTTGCCGACTTCTCCCAAGATCCACTGCCTCTGTGAATTTCTTATTTTTTTTCCTCCAAGGAAAAAAGAGAGAGATCTTGCCACTCCAAATTCTATTCTTTAATTACATTCCGAAGCCCTATAAATGACTTAGCAAGACATTCATGATCTCTGTCAACCTAGCTTGAACAGAACTCTTCGTCTATGCAAACCCTCCAGTAAGAATTCATATTAGCTTCCAGATATTTACAGATCCCTGGGACATAGTGGTAAAAGAATAACTTTTTCCATATTCAAAAATTGATGTTGCTTCCTTTCCTGGCCTTTTGTGGGATAATGTATTTCATCGACAAATAACATCAATTGTTTCTACACTGTATGCGCCTAATGATAATCCTACCTATCTCTAAATCATTGTGATCCCCAGGTCCTACTAATGTAGCTTTGTGGCCTACTATATACTTTGGTCAAAAAGAAAGAAGATACCATAATTAGTGAGTTAGCTCAACATACTATAGCAATAGCAATAGCACTTAGACTTATATGTTGCTTCATGGTGCTTTACAGCTCTCTCTAAGCGGTTTACAGAGTCAGTATGTTGCCCCCAACAATCTGGGTCCTCATTTTTACCCACCTTGGAAGGATGGAAGGCTGAGTCAACCTTGAGCCGGTGAGATTTGAACTGCTGAACTGCAGCTAGCAGTCAGCTGAATTAGCCTGCAGTACTACACTCTAACCACTGCGCCACCTTGGCTCTATCCCATAATAAGAGCCTTGGTGGTGCAATGGACTAAGTGCTGTTATGTAGCACTTAGCTGCCAGCTGCCTGCAATTAGTGCGAGTTCAAATCTCACCAGGCTCAAGGTTGACTCAGCCTTCCATCCTTCCGAGGTAGGTAAATTGAGGACCCGGATTGTGGGGGCAATAAGCGGACTTTGTAGAAACACCGCTTATGGGGGGGCCAAAAGCCCTAATAAGCAGGTATATACAAAAGAATGAAGGCTATTGCTATAAGAGCATTGTAAGCCGCCCTGATTCTTCAGAGGAGGGCGGCATATAAATTGAACTAATAAATAAATAAATAAATAAATAAATAAATAAATAAATAAATAAATGTAAGTCACGTGATGTGAGACTGATAAAAGTTGTAATTCAGCACCGCAGATAGAGAGGACAGCAACTTGTGATTGATGGGTCTAGCAACAAGTTTTCTTTTTCTTTTTTCTTTTTCTTGTTTTTCATGCTCATAATCGTCCTCTTTTATGGAATGTGTTAGTTTTCTGGCATGCCGCCAGGGCACCATTTAGTTCAGGAGGCTGATGTGAGGGAAGTATCATTAGACTTTTTTTTTTCTTGGCCAAAGTTTTGATCTTGCTAATTTGTATGCTATACATTAGTCTATGCAGTTATAACATCATTATCTTTCTGCATAATCCCTTCAATCATTAGCTTATATCAACTGAAAAAAAATTGAGAGTGTGAAACACATCGATAAAGGATAGACTGGCATTTCTCTCCTTTTAATTTGGGGGATCCAGAAGGACGGATCCGATAAAACAACCCTTGAAATTGACATTCTATAAATATTCACTCATTTTATTCTACTGAACTGTTTTGCAAGTAGTACTTCTTCGCTTCTACTGTTCTTCACTGATTTTTTTTATTTCTCCCTTTGTTGTGTAAGTTGTAGTGGAACAACTTGCCTCCAGAAGTTGTGAATTCTCCAACACTGGATGTTTTTAAGAAGAGATTGGACAACCATTTGTCTGAAATGGTAGAGGGAAGGGGTCTGCAACCTTAAACACTCAAAGAGCCATTTGGACCCATTTCCCACAGAAAAAAATAACACCGGGAGCCACAAAACCTGGGTGGGCGTGGCCAGCTCCACGTCACCCAGCCAGTCACATGACACCCCCCCTAGCCACACCTACCCAGTCGGTCATTAGGGCAGAGAACCGGTTGTTGAAAAACACTGGGAACCAGAAAAACCTTTTCTCTCTTTCTCTCTTTCTCTCTCTCTCTCCATCTCTCTCTGTAACTCTCTCTCCCCCTCCCTCTCTCTCTCTCTCTCTCCCTCTGTATCTATATCTCTGTATCTCTTGGATTTCCAAGACCAGGTGAGGGGCGGGGCCAGCCATGATGGGACAAGGAGCTGCAGCAGAGGGCCCAAAGAGCCACATGCGGCTTCGGAGCCACAGGTTGCTGACACTGGGTATAGGGTTTCCTGCCAGAGCAGGGGGTTGGACTAGAAGACCTCCAAGGTCCCTTCCAACTCTGTTATTCTAAAATCTATTTAATCACACCGATCAACCACTCAGAGAGGCTGGAGTGAACCACAAGCCTAGACAGACACTGTGATTCATCTACATGATGACGTCACAAAACACTAGTGGCGTTATTTCAGAGAAACAAGAAAATTTTATGTACATACAACTATTTTTTGAAAGGTGTTCGCTCACCTAATTGGTTGAACTGCTGATACATTATATCATCACCAAAATCAAAGTCTTCTATTTTTTTTCTCTTATTTCTTTGACTTGGCTTGCAGAGGGACTGAACAATCGCTCCTGCGACTGTGTTTTTCTACTCTACTCTCGGTTCATTCCTGCTTCCTTAAATAGAAAGTCTTTGCCAGAGTGATCCTATTAAATCTAAAGAATAACATTTTTAGTACAAGGAAGGCATTCCCCAGGGCTTGAAATGGGGAGGGGAAAAAAAAAACCCACGATACACTCCAGATGACAATCAACTACTTGGCTAGAGATCCGTAAGCAGTAAATACGGCTAGTTTTATTCAAATCAATTAGTGAAATTGAGTTCTTTGAAAGCTTGTTGCCTTGCTTGGATCTTGGCGTAGGTGGAACCTTCCTAGTTAGAAAAAAGGATACTTTTTCTGTATATTACCTATATCTATAGGCATAATAGAATAATATCTATGGTCTTATTTTTTTTCTCCCTCCTATTTCAATAAAGCTCAGTAAATTAAAATAAATGACACAAATGGTAAAATTATAAAAGTAAAAGCCTGAAAACATCCTCCTCCTCTTCTCCTCCTCCTCCTCCTCCTCCTCCTCCTCCTCCTCCTCTTCTTCTCCTTCTCCCCTCCTCCTCTTCCTCTCCTTCTCCTTCTCCTCCTCCTCCTCTTCCTCCTCCTCCTCCTCCTCCTCCTCTTCCTCTCCTTCTTTTTCTCCTTCTCCTTCTCCTTCTCCTTCTCCTTCTCCTTCTCCTTCTCCTTCTCCTTCTCCTTCTCCTTCTCCTTCTCCTTCTCCTTCTCCTCCTCCTCCTCCTCCTCCTCCTCCTCCTCCTCCTCCTCTTCTTCTTCTCCTCCTCCTCCTCCTCCTTTTGCATATGTTTAATTATAATATATTCATTGATAAAATGGACCAGGAGATTTTTTTTTCTTTGCTGAATACTGCAATACATTAATGTTCATACCAGAAATGTCTCTGAAAAGGCCTTGGCCAAATCTGAAAAGATCACCCCGAAGACCTATGCAGATTGTTCCTGAGTCCATTCCTCAGGGTGGAAGGGCTAAATGTCGGGTCTGGTATGTGAGAGAAGATGCTCCTTCAATTATTATTGGTTCCAAGATTTTACAATCTGGCAAAAGCATCCTTCTTTAACCAAGGCTTCACACAAAAAAAGAGAGAAAAATCTGGGACAATATCCACTCATGTTGCTCTCAACAGCTACTTACATTTTTAAAGATCTGGGCAGGGCACCTAATGGGGAAATGGCCTTTTTGCTATTCACGTACTCTTCTCATTCTTCAAGAGCTTCAGTGTCATGTAGGAAAGCCTCACGAATGTACATTTCAAATTTACGGCATGAAGTTAGGTTCATGGAGTTTAAGGGAAGGAAAGGGGTGGTGCTCCATTCTTCTACCTCTAATTATCCATGATTTATGCATTCTGAGCAGGTGCCAAACCTTGAATCCCCTTGTGAGGTGGTGGAGAAAGCATTCTGCAGCATCATACATCGAATGCCTCACCCAAAATCACGGGTAAAATCCAGCAGGTTCTGACAGGTTCTGGAGAACCGGTAGCAGAAATTTTAAGTAGTTCGGAGAACCAGGAAATGCCACCTCTGGCTGGCCCCAGAGTGGAGTGGGAATGGAGATTTTGCAATATCCTTCCCCCATGAGTGGGAAGGTAATGGAGATTTTGCAGTATTCTTCCCCTGGAGTGGGGTGGGAATGGTGATTTTGCAGTATCCTTCCCCTGGAGTGGGGTGGGAATGGAGATTTTGCAATATCCTTCCCTCAGGAGTGGGGAGGGAATGGGGATTTTGCAGTATCCTTCCCCTGGAGTGGGGTGGGAATGGGGATTTTGCAGTATCCTTCCCCTGGAGTAGGGTAGGAATGGAGATTTTGCAATATCCTTCCCTCAGGAGTGGGGAGGGAATGGAGATTTTGCAGTATCCTTCCCCTGGAGTGGGGTGGGAATGGGGATTTTGCGTATCCTTCCCCTGCCACGTCCACCAAGCCACGTCCACCAAGCCACACCACGCCCACCAAGCCACACCCACAGAACCGGTAGTAAAAAAAATTGGATTTCACCACTGCCCAAAATGGTATATTTAATGAATGGTACCCAATAGCCAAAGATAACATCCAAGTGAAATAGGCTGGGAGAAAGAAGAAAAAATATCAAAGCTTAATGGATTGGAAAATAGCTAAAGAGGAACATGGAAGAATCTTACCAAGGACCTTTGCCACTGGCCCACTGTTACTACCGTTGCTTAGGCACAAACAGCTTACTTGTTGAAGGTATTATGCATGTAAATAGGAACCCTCGGTGAAGCTGTTAGCAGATCAAACGATTGCAGCTGAGATCCATAGAAGGTCTGTGAGCAAGCATGCACAAAGAGCTTGATCTACAGTTGGGTGCTGCCCATGTGTTGGTGCGTTGCCAAGACCTCCTTGTGCAAAACATTGAAACTTCTCCTGAATAAGCTTTGAAAAATGGTGGAGAAAAAATAAGATGCAAGTCTCAGTATCTGTTCTGACTTAGACTTCCTTAGAAAGCATAAGGCACATATTTAGTCCCGGCAAACCTCTTTTATTCATACGGCTGTGAATGATTGTCATTCCCAGTCCGAAAGGCTTCACAAACAGTCTTTCAGGGGAATGTTTATAAACACCCACCTTATTTCCCTTGGAATGCTGCCAGAGAACTAATTGCCAAATGCAAGGCAAGGCCAAACTTAGCACAGAGTCAAACAGAGCTTTTCCACAGCTTTTACCGACCAGATGAACTAATTGCTTCCTGCAAAAGGTCACGTCCCGTTCGATCCTCTTTTATGTCTTATGGGAGGGGCCAATCGTCTCCAAGCCTTACTCCCAAGTCGACCCTGTTTTCTTAATTGTCCTTGTCTTCTGGCAGCTCTGCGCATGCGCACACTGGGAACAGGCTCCCGCTTTTCTTCTGCCTCGCTGATGTCAGACTCTGGACACTCTGGAAGCAGCAAATAATTACCAGATGGCCTTGGCCTCCTCTCTGCCTCTGACGTAGAGCCCTCCCCAGACTCCAGGACTGGCCGATGTTCCTCCCCAACCTCCTCACTGTCCAAATCTGCTGCCAGCTCTGCTCGCCACTGGCTGGTCACTGGCAGGCCACAACAATATTGTTGATGTTCTGGTCAAACTCACAAAGGAAAAAAGTTCGGAGTTTGCTGTGAACCCATCAACATTTTTTTCTCCAAAAGAACAGACTTAACTACGTGGTTGAGCAACTGTAGAGAACATCTAAGCTGACTCACTAACATTTCCTTCTCTTTGTTCCAGAATCCTTGTCACTTCTTTTCTTGGCATTGTGGTCAACCTTTGATCTACCTAGAAATCGTAACCACTATTTTCCTTTCTCTTTGGATATACTGTATATATTTTTTGGTGGGATTGTTCAATAATTAATGCAAACGAGCTGCTCGAATATAATTTATTGAACTATCTTCCAGACGGAATTCAAAATGTTTCTAGTGCTTTTTCCATAATTGTCTCGACAGATGTTCAACTCATTTGCATGTTTTTATATAATTGATATTTTACCTTAGTCATTGCCTGACAGATAAAAATATAATATTGCTCAGATATTCTTCTTTGTAAATAAATAAAGAATAACCTGTTTGAAATCGGGTAAAGCTAGAACCCTGGTGTTTTGGGGGGGGGGGGTTTGGTACAGATATTATTAGCACTAATTTTAGTATATTGAAAACTGAAGTATATTCAGTTGTATATCCCCCGCTTGCAGAATTAAATAATTTGAGATTTATTTTGCCAGTTGAGTGACGGCTTATGTATAATTGTGCAAATTCTTATCCCATTTAAATCTTTATTATCATTATAGGCCAGCATATTTTTAGCAGCCTTAAGCTGTCTCCTCTGTTTTTTTTTCCTGCTCCATTTTCATTTTTCTTTTACAGTATAACACAGTCCAAGATATACACTGATTTTCTTCCTTTAATTTTTTTAAAAAAATTCTATTCTATTCTATTCTATTCTATTCTATTCTATTCTATTCTAT
>WNWU01000055.1:2890427-2900463 GCA_012654045.1 Ptyas mucosa
TTCTATTCTATTCTATTCTATTCTATTCTATTCTATTCTATTCTAATGATTGTGTCTCTCTCGGTGTGTAATAAAGAAAGTTATCTACAACCTGACTCTTGTGAATTGCAAAACAAAGGGGGAAAGGGGGGGGAAGCAAAACAAGGAATAATGGGTGGAAACTGAACAAGGAGAGATTCAACCTGGAAATAAGGAGGAATTTTCTGACCGTGAGAACAATCAACCCATGGAACAGAAGTTGCCTTCGGAAGTTGTGGGAGCTTCACCACTGGAAGCTTTCAAGAAGAGACTGGACTGCCATCTGTCAGAAATGCTGCAGGGTCTCCTGCTTGGGTGGGAGGTTGGACAAGATGACCTACAAGGTCCCTTCCAACTCTGTTAATCTGTAATAATCTGTTAAACTCCCAGTTTCCATTAAATCAGAAAGTAAGTAGTTGAGGCACGAGGATAGGAAGCAAGAGACTGTGAATACTAATCCCACTTCAGGCATGAAAGCTAGCTGGGTAACTTTGGGCCAATCACCAGGAGATGCAGAGTTCTAGCAGCCTCACCTTAGGCACGAAAGCCAGCTGGGCAACTTTGGGCCATTCCTTCTTGCTCTGCCCAACCCCACCTCACAAGTTTGTTTTGTAGGGAAAATAGGAGGAGGAAGATTTAGCCTCTACTATCATCATTCAGACTGTTATTTATTTATTTATTTATTTATTTATTTATTTATTTATTTATTTTGGAGAGAAAAGCAACCTTTTCTCATTGGGTTCTCAAATGTAACGTCTCTCCCTTTCTCAGTTTACAAGTGAAGCTAAACAGATGCTTGCATTAACATTTAATTGAATTTATAGCACTCCACCACATGTTAACCATACATTAATGATAAGCATTAACCAGAGCAACAACAACAAAGAAGAAATTATATCTCACGCCCTAGAGAGAAAGAGAGAGAGAGAGAGAGAAATATATATATATATTTCTCAAGATTTAGTATCGCCCGCTCCCACCTTCTCACATATATATCTTCCTTCTGTATTTGAGAACACCGCTATAAAAATGTGACTTCCTGCTTCTTCTTCTTCTTTCTCCTGGTTAGGAATTCCAACTTTTGCAGAACTTGGTGGGTTGCCCATAAAGAGATAACGATCTGCTCAAATTGGGGGAAAAAGAAAAAAGATCGAATGACTCGCTGGAGGGCGGAAAAAGGAGAATTAGAACAGAGCTGGATCTAACGTTAAGCAAAAAGTGTCTAATTCTGTTAGCAAAGGATGGAAGAACAGAGGTGGATAACTGTGGTCCCTTTACCACCTGTGGACTTCAACTCCCAGAATTCCTGAGCCAGCATGGCTGGCTCAGGAATTCTGGGAGTTGAAATCCACAAGTCATAAAGGGGTCATAGATGCCCACCCTTGATGGCCGAGCAATGTTGGAAGCTGTGCATTTAACTCAACGTCCTTGGTGCTCTCTGAGCTCGGCTGTTTTCTTGGAGACATTGCATTTCCCAACAAGGTAACATCATCAGTGCTAGAATAGAGTGGAATTTGATTTCCGTTTGTAAGGGAAGTTGCTCTATAAACAAACAAACTCCACTTTGTTCTAGCCCTGATGATGTTCCCTAGTTGGGTGATGAAACATCTGCAAGAAAGCAATCAAGTTCAGAGAGCACCAAGGACCCCATAGTTCTCCTTCTCCTTCTCCTTCTCCTTCTCTTTCTCCTCCTCCTCCTCCTCCAACCCCTCCCTCTAGCATGCATGACGTTACCTAGTTGAGTAATAAAACGTCTACAAGAAAACAACCAAGCTCAGAGAGCACGCAAGGACCACATAGTTCACCTCCACCTCCTCTTCCTCCTCTTCTTTTTCTTCTTCTTCCTCCTTCTTTCCTCAAACCTGTTCCTTCTACCATGCATGATGTTACCTAGTGGAGTAATAAAATATCTGCAAGAAAACAACTAAGCTCAGAGAGCACCAGAGATCCCATAATTCAACCCTGAGCTACAAATATTCTCTTCTACTGGTACATTATTGCCTAACTTTGTCTGTGGCCATTACTGAGATGTTCCTTCATTACCAGTGTCCGATTAAATACTAGTCCAACCTTCTGGGACAGTGCATGCTTCTTGCCCTTGCTGTGAGTCCATTCCTAATCAAAAGCTCCTTTTCTCTCATTCCGTTTTAAGTTTCTCAAAGAAAACCATTTGGCATCCAGTAATTGACGAGCGTATTGTCAACCTGTCAACTGCCTTCTCGTTGCCTTATTCCACCTCCAGACCTCCCGAGGCGACTCGATGTCCTTCTCTGTCCCTTTCACCTCTGCCTCATCTCTGCATTCTCACCCAGATGATTGTGGAAACTCAGCACGTCTTCAGAAACTGCTCTGAAGGACCTTGTTCACCAATAAACAGCGCAAAAGGTTCTGGGTTGACCTGAAGCTCATCAGTGGGCGAAGCAGAGGGAGAATTCATATTGCTCTTCTTCCAGCCAATCCTCCTCCCCTTCCTTCCCCCACCTGCCATCCCCACGTGTCAACTGTTTTTTGTCATTTGGATTGTAGCCTCTTTTTAAAAAAAAAATAATAATAAAAAGAGATATGATTGTATTCATTTTATTTAGAATGGAATGGAATGGAATGGAATGGAATGGAATGGAATGGAATGGAATGGAATGGAGTTGAGTGGAGTGGAGTGGAGTGGAGTGGAGTGGAGTGGAGTGGAATTGAGTAGAGTAGAGTAGAGTAGAGTAGAGTAGAGTAGAGTAGAGTAGAGTAGAAGGAGTGGAGTGGAGTGGAGTGGAGTGGAGTGGAGTGGAGTGGAGTGGAGTGGAATGGAATGGAATGGAATGGAATGGAATGGAATGGAATGGAATAGAATAGAATAGAATAGAATAGAATAGAATAGAATAGAATAGAATAGAATAGAATAGAATAGAATAGAAGAATAGAATAGAATAGAATTTTTATTGGCCAAGTGTGATTGGATACACAAGGAATTTGTCTTGGTGCATCTGCTCTCAGTGTACATAAAAGAAAAGATATGTTCATCAAGAATCATAAGGTACAACACTTAATGATAGTCATAGGTTACAAATAAGCAATCATAAAATAATATCAATATAAATCGTAAGGATACCAGCAACAAGGTTACAGTCATACAGTCATAAGTGGGAGGAGATGGGTGAGGGGAACGATGAGAAGATGAGAAGATTAATAGTAGTGCAGACTTAGTAACTAGTTTGACAGTGTTGAGGGTATTATTTGTTTAGCAGAGTGATGGCATTCGGGAAAAATGTCCTTGTGTTTAGTTGTTCTGATGTGCAGTGCTCTATAGCGTCATTTTGAGGGTAGGAGTTGAAAGAGTTTATGTCCAGGATGTGAGGGGTCTCCCCTTACAGACCTCTTAGGAATGGGGTGAGGTTGACAGTAGACAGTCTAAGGTTAAAGTTTTGGGGGTTTGGGGAAGAAACCACAGAGTCAGGTAGTGCATTCCAGGCGTTGACCACTCTGTTGCTGAAGTCGTATTTTCTGCAGTCTAGTTTGGATCGGTTTACCATGAGTTTGTATCTATTGTGTGCTCTTGTATTGTTTTGGTTGAAGTAGTCATTGGCTGGTAGGACATTGTAGCAGATGATTTTATGTACTATGCTTAAGTCAGGGAGATTTTTATGCCAGCCCATGAAGTATGATGATGAAGAAGAGAATTGGCAGCTATCAACTTCGCAATAAGTTGATATCCCAGTGTAGGAAGCCACAATCAATTTTGCTTTCCATTAAAATGTCTGTGCATCGTACGCATTGCGTTGTATAAAATGAGTTTATCACAAAACGCAGCACTTTTCTATGTGGGCCCAGCCTCCCCATTGTGATGGTGCCGCTTCTTTAGTGCCAGATCCCAACAGCTCTCACCTATTAATTCATTTATATGAATTATAAACGATACATTTCTGTTTAACCAAATGGCTGTGGGTGGGTGAGTGTGGGATTGAGTGTGTGCATCGTTTTGCCATGTGGTTTTATTCTTTTA
The DNA here is from genome assembly GCA_012654045.1 of Ptyas mucosa. Taxonomy (NCBI): domain Eukaryota; kingdom Metazoa; phylum Chordata; class Lepidosauria; order Squamata; family Colubridae; genus Ptyas; species Ptyas mucosa. Next base: position 2,894,437 of record WNWU01000055.1, read on the forward strand.
TTATATACGCGATGACAAGTTGGATCACAGTCTCGTACGCCTCCCAGCATCGCTAGAGATAAAACATGTTGAACCAACACCTTCCTTTCCCTGGGGATTATTAGGGTAACTGCAGCCCCGGGTTGTAAATTGCATTAATGAATAAATAATGATTGTGCAAATGCAAAGCAATGAATGCAGGTTAAATTCGGGGTTTATTGGGTGCCAGAGGTGAGCAAAGCTATGGACCTAATCAAGCAATCCAGCGGTGGGTTCCAAAAATTTTTACTCCTGGTTCTGTGGGTGTGGCTTGATGGGTGTGGCATGGCTTGGTGGGCGGGGCAGGGAAAGGATACTGTAAAATCTCCATTCCCACCCCGCTCCAGGGGAAGGATACTGTAAAAACTCCATTCCCTCCTCAATCCAGGAGAAGGTTACTGCAAAATCCCCATTTCCTCCTGATCAGCTGGGATTAGGGAGGCAGAGAATAGACGGGGGAGGGGCCAGTCAGAATTTTTACTACCGGTTCTTCGAACTACTCCAAATTTCCGCTACTGGTTTTCCAGAACTGGTCAGAACCTGCTGAAACCCACCTCTGAAGCAATCTATCAATGGTACAATCTATCTATCTATCTATCTATCTATCTATCTATCTATCTATCTATCTATTGATCGATAGATAATCTATCAATCATCTATCTGTAGTATCATCTATCTATCTATAGTATCATCTATCTATCTATCTATCATCTATCTTCTATTTATCTAATCCATCTACCATCAATAGATAATATTTCTTCTTTTTACCAAATCATATTTATTTTGGGGATCAAAAATTACAAATAAAACCCCAAAGTTTACAGACTTTTGAAGACTAATGATGCTTAGCCTTGTTCTCAAGGTCAAAACATGATTACCTGGTCATATTTCTATAGAACTCCCATAGTCTGAATTTTGACTAATAGCATAAGATGTTGGAGATCATGTCTCTTCCAAGTGATGTTTTCTTGGATCTTCATACAAGACTGAGCCATGGTGTATGCATCTCTCTCTCCCTCCCTCCCTCCCTCTCTCTCTTCCTTCCTCCATCCCTCCCTCCCTCTCTCTCCCTCTCCCTCTCCCTCTCCCTCTCCCTCTCCCTCTCCCTCTCTCTCTCCATCCCTCCCTCCTTCCCTCCCTCCCTCCCTCCCTCTCTCTCTCTGTGTATTGGGGGAAATTGGTTTCAAGACCCAGCTATGTGTCACTGTAAACGTTGACAACTCTCAGTGCTGGGGCTTTGTTCAAAGATACGTTACATCAAAGAGGGGAAGAAATAGCTTGGTCGGTTGTAACATCCCTCTTTGTGCAGGAGACAAAAAGCACAGCTGGAGACGATGTGTGAGGCTTCAGATACCCTTATTTGGTGTTTGTTAAGCTTCTCTTTGGGGTTATTTCAAACCAGTTTGATCTGGCTGATAGCCCTGTTCGCTTTTGTTTTGCAAAATATTGATTTCTTTTAGTTGATGTTTAGTTTATAACATTCCTCCCATGCGATAGAAAAGTTTTTGTTTAGTTGTTTATCTGTTATGCTTATGATTTATACCGTCTATATACGTGCTCTTTTTCAATATGTTTATTCGTTTTACGATGCTGATTTATGACCGTAATAAACTTTAATTAACTAACTAACAATTCCAAGGAATCAGAATGTCTATGTTAGTAAGCCCTGCAGATTACATCCTGTGCTCTGCTTCGAACTACATTCTACTGTGTTCCCTTTCCATTCCGGTTAAGTTACGTTTGCAACGCGTTGTAGATGCTGCAGGTAATCTGCTCGCTAGTTAAAGCAATGTGAAGTGGGTAATTTTTCTTAAAAGCTAACGATCTTCCTTAAAAGCTAATAAACCCATCCCCATTTGCAAAGACAATGCCCAAGTCTATAATCATAAGCAATTTATTTCCACAAATTGCGTATGTTTCAAAACCAAATTAAACAGTTGGTGGGGGGGGAGGGGAAATCTACCTGAAATGATATGATTTAACTAACGACTAGGTCATACTGTATTTTTTTTTCATACATGGAAATATGATGCTATTGATGCCGTGTTGCATGTCAATGAATTTATTTATTTATTAGATGTATATAACTGCCCATTTCACAAAACGTGACTCTGGGCAACATCAAATCAAATCAAATAAAAAAAAACATTCCACTGAAGAAAGACTTAACAGGTTTCAAAGGTTGCTAAGGCTAGTTGGAGGCACATCGTTATGATGTCAGGGTTCCAAGTGATACACCCGTTGCAAACAGAACTCCGAGGCAGGTTGTGTTCTGACCTAGGCTTCCCCAAAAAAGCACGGAGCAGAATCCTGGTCCTGACAAAACCCCTTTTATTAAACAAACAGTGAATTCCCCTCATTCGCCTTCAGCAAGGTCTTTCAAGGGAGAATTTACAGTCACAGACCTTATCTGGCTTGGGGAGCTGCCAGGCCGATATCTTCAAAACTTGGCAAGGAGTCTCAGAGAGTCCCAAACCAATTAAGCAAACTAATTGTCTCCTGCAAACTCCATTCCCCTGTTGCTCCTCATGTATTCCCTCCGGTAGGGGCCATTCATCGTCCACCCGTGGCTTTACTCCTGAGTTGACCCTTGTTCTTTAGCTGTTCTCTTTGTCTGGCAACTCTGCGCACGCGCACACTGGGAACAGGCTCCAGCTGTTCGTCTGCCTCACTGATGTCCGACTCTGAAGGCAGCTGATAACTGGCATCCAGCCCTGGCCCCTTCTCTGTCTCTGATGCAGAGCCCTCATCAGAGCCCTCCCCAGGCTCCAGGACTGGCCCAGGTTCCTCCCCAACCTCCTCACTGTCTGAATCTGCTGTCAGCTCTGCTGGCCGCTGGTGGGCCACAACAGGTTGATTCTTCAAAGAACAGTTCCATTAGGGAGTATTATCTTGGTACTAACTGGTGGAAAGCCAACTCTGAGAGTTCCCATGCTTTCCACCTCATTAAAAAGTGAAAATTTCCATTTTCCCCCAAGCAATAAGTCATGTTGTCCAATCTGGGTGCTGGCTGGTTGTCTGGTTACTTCTCTCCTCCTTCTCCTCCAGCCAGCCAGCAAGCAGTTGTAATGTCCTTGACTCGTAAGGAAACTATTTTGTTTTGGCTACAAAACCCCAGCTATCTCTACACCCCACTCAGCTCCAAGCTGTGTCAAGCCTGAAGCTGTGTGAAAAGAAATTCCGATAGGAAAAAAAACTAGAGAAAAGAGAATGGCCACATCCAGTTCAGCTTTAGGGTTGACATATGATTTGATCTTTATGATCTAGAACAGGGGTCCTCAAACTTTTTAAACAGGGGGCCAATTCACGGTCCCTCAGACTGTTCGAGGACTGGACTGGCTGGGTGGGCATACCGAAGCTAGGTGGTCATACGACTGGGTGGGCTAGGTGGACATGTGACTGAGTGGGCATGACCAATTTAGCAGTCCATTAAACAATACACACAAATTAAACTTTCATTTGTTATGCTCCTGGGGGCGGAAATCAGGTTAGTGAAGGGATGTGGGGGGTGCGGGTGGTGAGGGACTTCTGTTTGTGTGTGTGTGTGTGTGTGTGTGTGTGTGTGTGTGTGTGTGTGTATCTCTCTCCCCCTCTCTCTGGAGGCTGGGAAAGCCAAAAATGGCCCCGTTTTTGACCTCCTCACCTTCAGAACCACTCTATCACTCAAAAAATGGGCCATTTTTGGCCTCCTGAGGCTTCTGAGTGTCCCATTGTTGCCCTCCTTGGCCTCCAGAAGGTGAGTAGGGGCTGGAGGGTAGGTGGGGCAATGTGGGTGGGGCAACCTCGTGATCCCGCATGGGCTGGATTAATGGCTTCGGCGGGCTATATCTGCCTTGCGGGCCATAGTTTGAGGACCCCTAATCTAGAACAAGGGGAATAATCCTGATTTCTGGAACTTTTCACACCAACTGGTTCATTTTTTTTCATTTTTCATTTCATTTCATTTCCAACTTTTTTTTTTCCTTGGGTAGGTGAGTAAGCTTATTGTTCACACCTTTCTGTAATAGGTTGGGGGTGGCATGAGCTATGAATATCAGAAACACAATTTTGGAAGTGGCATTTCCTCAATCTGAAAACCGCAGGAAACAATGGCTAATTGTTTTGCAAAGTCTTGGCTCTTTGATAAACAAGAGTGGGACAAATGGATACCAGATGACAAATAATTGGCCATGGAGTAGAGATTGGAGACAACAACAAAAAAGCATTATACTGAAGTACCGCAGAGGAAAATGTAAGGTGAATTTAGAGGCATTTTAGAAATGGGGCAGGCAGGGGTGTGAGAATGAATTGTTCCAAGAGAAGTTTAATTGCACATAATTATAGTTGATGAAGGGGAAGGATGGATGAAATTATGAAGAAGGACATGCACGCTCAGAAAAGAAGAAAGAGGATGCTAGAAATAAAATTGGGTACCTAAAAGCATGTCGTTATTGATGCTGAAAACCAAGAGAGATGGCCCAGAAGTTGCTCAAGTGAATTTGCCAAGCTTAAAAATGCCTCGGAGGCAAAACTCCCGGACATTTGCCATTTTCCTCTTCCATCTGATCTTCTAGTCCAAAAACCATCAACACTTTCTCCTCAGGGGACTTTCCTTGGGTGTGCTGTGAAGGCTTGCTTATGGAAATTGCAGCCGGGGAATAAGTAGCATATTTTATTCCATTTTTTATCAAATCAGAATATGCCCTTCCATCTGTTTCCCACATCTTGCAATTTTTTTTTATTTTTTTGGGGGGGGATGATGAGATGGGAGAAACCAACTTTTAATAAATGTCCAATTCAGGGTAGGCACTGGAGAAGAAAGTGATGAAGCCTGCAAGGCTTCATAAATTGTTTTGAGGCATACATGAATTAAAAAGCAACATATTTGTTTAACCCATAGTCAAGTGTTTTATTTTTGGAGTCTTTGTTTACAATTTTGTTGTTGTTGTTGTTGTTGAAAACTTCATTTTCAAGGTCCTTCAATTCAAATCTTTACTGTTAGTGCACAACTTACGTACAATGAGATATTCACACACACCCCAACACAATACAACTCACAGTGAAGACAAAAAATCTGAAATCCAATAAATCATACCCTGTTTTCCCCAAAATAAGACATCCCCTGAAAGTAAGCCCAATTGGGCTTTTGAGCGCATGGCAATAAGGCCAGGTGCTTATTTCAGGGTTCAAAAAAAATATAAGACAGGGTCTTATTTTTGAGGAAACACAGTATTAACAAAACATCCAGTCCTATTGTATCAGTGTGAACATGTTACACATTGCGCCGGCCCTGCAGTCCATCATACTACGTAGTTACGATGTTATTTCTCATTCAGGAGTCTGACAGCCCACGGATAAAAACTGTTCTTCAGCGTGTTTGTGCAGCTGGCTATGCTTCTATATCTCCATCCCGATGGTAGGAGGGTAAAGAAGTGGTGACCAGGGTGAGAGTCGTCCCTGAGGATTTTCCTCACTCTTCTAAGGCAGCGAGCCCTAGAGATCTCATCTAGTGCTTTCAGGGGACAGCCCACCATGTTTTATGCTGTGCTCACCAGCCTCTGTAGTGTTTTTTCTATCCGCGGCTGTCAGAGCCGCATGCCATACCGTGATGCAATAAGTGAGGATGCTTACTATTGTGGGCCGGTAAAAGGAGGTCATCAGTTGTCGTTCCACCCTGTTTTTACAGTCCTTCTGTACAATGCAGGAAGGGAGAAGGCAATCCTCTACTTCAGGGGTGTCAAATTTGCTCAGCTTCCCGGAGAGCTGCTCTTCCGGTTTCTTCCGTGCTCCCCCAAGCGCACATGTGCTCCCACTTCGGCACTCGGTGCCAAAAAGATTCGCCAACGTTGCTCTATGCCATTCTGGACTAACAGCTCTCCACTCTCTTCTTGAAAAAGAGGCAGTTGAGAGAAAGGGTTTTAGGGAAGACGAAGACACCTGAAAAGTTCCTGGGTGGAACCAGAGAAGAAGAAGAAGAAGAAGAAGAAGGAGAAGGAGAAGGAGAAGGAGAAGGAGAAGGAGAAGGAGAAG
>WNWU01000055.1:2903380-2924563 GCA_012654045.1 Ptyas mucosa
ACTCCACTCCACTCCACTCCACTCCACTCCACTCCACTCCACTCCACTCCACTCCATTCCCGTTCCATTCGACTCTACTCTACTCTACTCTACTCTACTCTACTCTACTCTACTCTACTCTACTCTTTTAAGAAAGTTGGATGTGCCATCATTCTTTGAGAGGAAAAGTCAAGTGCTGGAAAGTGAAAGAATATCTGAGAAGAATGTGACCTGTGGTGTTTTATTGCTAATTCAAACAATAAAGTTATTCAGGTGCTAATGAGAACCATGGGATACTCCCCTGTAGATAACCGAAGATGATAATTTAGTCAAGTAGCCTGAAATCTTTGGAAGCTATCAAGTCAGGCTTTTAAAACGTAGCATGAATCAAAGGATGATGCCCTGTAAGTAGAATGATAAATGAGCGGACAATTTGTTTAATTAAGAATGGACCAATAATGGTTGCTATTAGCAGCACTCTGTTGGTTGCTGGTTATTATCCGAGTCATTCTATCTTTGCATGCTTTAGGAAATTTGAGTTCCTTCTTCTTATCACTTACCAACCTCCAGTTACAGTGACACAAATGATTAGAGACTAAGGCTATGTCTTCAGAACAAAAGAAGTGGAAGAGAGAAATGATGTTGTCAAAGCGAACACTCGTGGATCTTCGGGAACCTCCTGGATTCCCTCTACTGGATCACCTGCAAACTCTTGACTCTTGTTCCACCAAAAAAGATCATTTAACCAACCAGAAAATTAAAGCTGGCACAGGGGTGAAATCCAGCAGATTCTGACAGGTTCTGGAGAACCGGTAGCGGAAACTTTGAGCAATTCAGAGAACCAGTAGCAGAAATTTTGAGTGGTTCGGAGAACTGGCAAATGTCACATCTGGCTGGCCCCAGAGTGGGGAGCGAATGGATCTTTTGCAATATCCTTCCCCCAGGAGTGGGGAGGGAATGGGGATTTTGCAACATCCTTCCCCCAGGAGTGGGGAGCGAATGGAGATTTTGCAGTATCCTTTCCCTGGAGTGGGATGGGAACGGAGCTTTTGCAGTATCCTTCCCCTGCCACGCCCACCAAGCGACACCACGCCCACCGAACCGGTAGTAAAAAAAAAAAAAAATTGGATTTCACCACTGAGCTGGCATCATACAAAAAGAAGACTCAGTTTATGTATTCCTAGAAGATAACAGTGGCAGAAATCTGCAGCCGAATACCCTGTTTGGAAGCCGACCTTCCTAAACTTTGAACAAAGGACAAATGACAAGAATGCTTCATTCTTTCTTTCTTTCCTTCTTATGTCCTTGTAAATGTACTTTAAAAACGCCAGAATGGTTCGACTGATTGTAGGCTAAGGATAAGCATCACTTAACAACTTTTCAGAAGAATGTCACTTTCTGATTTCTCCACTCCTCTCACTTTCATATTAGATTGAAATCTTAAAGGATCTTTTTATATTTACACTTAGATTTTGCAAGTTATACTCTTATTAATAGAGTCCCATTGAACCTTGGGGGGAACGAGCTTTATAATGCGAATTATAGTTAATCAAAATCCACAATCTTTTATGACAATGGAAGGTCATTCTGTGCTCAATTTTATGCACCCTTTCCTGAAACGCACGGAATGTTTTTTAAGTTTCAAATTGCCTTGCAGAATCTGGGTATTTAATTGCATCGTAATTTCTATACAAATTTTGATTGTAAGAACGGGACAAGTTTTCACCGAAATGTGAATTGAGTTGTCTTTTTCCTTATCTGTGGTCTTCAGAATGATGCATACGTGGCCGTCTCCATTGGCTATAAATTCAGAAAACCCAGACAATTAAATGGCACAACTTTTTTTTTTTAAATTACGTGACAGCTTTCATATAAATTAAGTGGAAGAACAAATGTACTGTTTAATAGTGCCGTGCTCAGAGCAATAATGAGCTTTTTTTCCCCCCCATTTGGTTTGTTATAAAAGTTAGCAATATTTCATACTCTTTTTTCTGCGCCACTTGCTTGAGAGGTAGAATTATGGAGCGATTGATATTTTTCATGGGTATTGCCCCATCTTCAATAGGTCTCTTTGGTTGGGGAGGGGAAAAAAAACCAATTTATTGCAGCTTTCCCAGCACAAACTAAGACTGTTCTATTTATCCATTGCTTTTAACTACATTTCATTTCTATTGATTGGTTTATTTTAGCAAAAGCTGTCCCATTGATTTAGTGACATCTGCGTGTGTTATTTTACTACTTTGTTGCAAACAAACAGATAGAAAGTTAGCTAGCTAGATCCTTTTAATCTTGTTGTAGCCCATAAAACATTTCCCAACCAGCTGTAGAGACTGGGCTTTATCAGAAAACTGCAGCATATAAATATTTGCCTAATGGAGAGCGACAGTTATGACGAAAGAACAGCGGGTTGTATCTATGAAAAAAAAAAAAAGATCAACGGGATTAGGTATCTCTAGCCTTAAATCGTTAAAACAAATAGCTGCTTTCTAAATAGATGAAGAGCTGTAATATGGATGATACAGTTCAATCGGTCCTTTGTTTATCTCTAGGAAGGAAGATCTAAACCAGTGATGGCTAACCTTTTTGCCATCATGTGCCAGGAGGGGAGGCAGGGGTGGGTCGCAGGCATGTGTGCCCATACCCATAATTCTATGTGCTCCACCCCCACGCATGCACACATGACCCCCCCTCCCCCCACTCCTGGCATGCGATGGACCGGTAGGCCTGTTTTTCTCTCTCACCTGGGTCCAGAGCCTTTCTAGGAGTCTGGGGAGGGCGAAAACAGCCTCTCCCCCTCAGAGGCTCTCCGGAGGCCAGAAATGGCCCATTTGCCAACTTCTGATGGGACCAGAAGGGCTGTTTTTTGCTGTCCCCAGCCTCCAGAGCCTCTCTAGGAGTCTGGGGAGGGCAAAAACAGCCTTCCCCACCACCCCCAGAGGACCTCCAGAGGCCAGAAATGGCCTGTTTGCCAACTTCTGCTCACGTGCCCACTGATATGGCTACACATGCCACCTGTGGCACGCGGGCCATAGGTTCGCCATCACGGATCTAAACAATCAGGTCCCACTTAAGAGGAAAGGGTTGTTCCTTTTGACCATGCTTTATGCCATTGCTAAATAAAATACACACATTGGGGAAACAAAACAACCACTTCACAAACACATGGCACAACATAGGAGAACCAACCCCTCAGGACAAGATTCAGCAGTCCATCTGCATTTAAAAGACAAAGGCCACTCTTTTGAAGATAGCAAAGTCCACATTTTGGACCTCCTGCCATTTGTCACCCATTGAGTTCCAGAGCTTCTTGCAAATTCTCATTTCGCCTCTTCTCCATCCCTGGGTCACAGAGAAATTACAGGAGATGCACAAATGCTGGACCAGTAGGGTCGTTGACTGATTATCCGTGGAAAGTTTGTAAAAAGGGTAGCCATTCCAATTAGATCTCTTCCTCTTAACTGTGCCACCATACTTTGATCCAGTAGATAACGGCATCTATTGATCCTTTGTGTATCTCCAGGTGCATTTAGTCTCCGAGACACCACAGAGCACATAGAGTATCATTTGGGTTTCTTTCCTACGCTGATAATATGTGTCTAGGCAAGAAGGAAAGGAATAATTCAAAAACGACCCGGAATGTGGCACAGGGATCCCTGCTGTGATCACTACATATTAATTCCCATATATTATCATCAGTGTCCTCTGTTGCAAAGCTCCGGGGAAGCTGATTGTTTAGATAACAACATGTCCTTTTTGCTGTCAAACATGGGGTAAAAATGACAGCTTTAATTCTTCTGTTACAGCATCCCTTGCAATCAAACAGCTGACATTCAACCATGTTCTTATTACCCCGGTCCTGTTATTAAAATATCTCCTCTTGAGTATTCCGGTTGTATTTGTTTGTTTAGAAACGAGAATGAAAGAATCTCTTTCTCTCTTCCTTTCCTCCTCTCTCTCTCTCTCTCTCCTGTCTCTTTCTCTTTTCTAGAGATGTCCTTTACACGTCCTTTGTTGCAGTGCAAACTTATCACGCTGAGGCGAAGAAGAGAAAAAGGTAATCTTCAGATAGTTTCATCTCATCTTTGCCAAAAAAAAAAAGAAAAGAAAAGGAAAGGAAAAAAAACAAAAAAAACCACCCAACCAGCTTCGGGATTGTAATATGCGTCTTCAAGATTCACAACTGTTAAGCAAGGCATGCTGATATGACAAGGTGGAATATTTCAAGGGATGTTCTACCTTGACTGCCGCTCATTTTTTGACAGCGCAACAACACAAAAGGTTCAGTTCACACTTGCGTGGACGTGACGCCCGTTCTGGTCTCATGAAATGGAAAGGGGGTCTAGGTGAGAAGCCCTGGTTTCACCCAAACCCTCCCCAGGGAAGGCGGTTCATGTCACACAGTTCAGCAACCATCTCAGGAGTTGGCGAGGCCATAATCTTGCATAAAATCTGGGTGATATTCCCTTTCATTTATTAAAATGCTTCAAGCAATCATATGATGGAGGAAGAGGAAGAGGAGGAGGAGGAAGAAGAAGAAGAGGAGGAGGAGGAAGAGGAGGAGGAGGAAGAGGAGGAAGAGGGGAGGTGAAGGAGGAAGAAGAAAAAGAGGAGGAGGAGGAGGAAGAAGAAGAAGAAGAGGAGGAGGAGGAGGAGGAGGAGGAGGAGGAAGAGAAAGGGGAGACAGGGAGGGGAATGAATAACAGAATAATAGAGTTGGAAGGGACCTTGGAGGTATTCTAGTCCAACCCCCTGCTTAAGCAGGAAACCCTATACCACTTCAGACAAATGGTTATCCAATCTCATCTTAAAAACTTCCAGTGTTGGAGCATTCACAACTTCTGGAGGCAAGTTGTTCCACTGATTGATTATTCTGACTATTAGGAAATTTCTCCTTAGTTCTAAGTTGCTTCTCTCCTTGATGAGTTTCCACCCGTTGCTTCTTTTCCAGCCCTCAGGGGCTTTGGAGAATAGCTTGACTCCCTTTTCTTTGGGGCAGCCCCTGAGATATTGGAAGACTACTATCATGTCTCCTCTAGTCCTTCTTTTCATTAAACTAGACATACCCAATTCCTGCAACCGTTCTTCATATGTTTTAGCCTCCAGTCCCTTAGTCCGTTTGCCTTTTGATGTCCTCTACCCTTTGTTGCAAAATTCATTTTGCTTGGTCATACTCCAACTTGAGTATTGAGGCTGGGGAACCAAAAATCTATTGCTTCAGGTCATGAAGGCTAGATGGCATGAAAAAGAGGTAGTCAAAAATATCATTGTTTGGATCGTGTGTGAAGCTGGGCTATGCGTGTTTTCAAATAAATCGCTTTTCCAGAAGAGGAGGGTAGGAATTTATTTTGGTTGCATGCACTTACGGATCAGTTCCTTTCCAAAATACCATCAGCCTAGATCAGAGGTGCCTGTGTCGTCGGTGAGCTGAGCTTGCTGACTCCAACAAGCACCGTAATTGTTACAAACCTGATTGGTGTAAAGAATGAATGCCGGCGGAGCTGCTTCATTATGTTTAAGCTTCCATTGTGTAATTGAATTAAAAAAAAAATGTTGCATCCAAATAACGTGCGGATATGCTGCTCCGAGCGAATCTGACTTGACAGCTGATGAAATAAGTGGCAGCCTGGTGTAAAATAAAGTGGTTATGGGTATTGGCATTTGGCAGTCATTTGCAAGTGTGGTGCATATTTTATCCTTCCAGATTTATGGCGGAGATGGAGGGGAATGAGTAGGGGGCTGGCAAATTGGGGGAATGAGGTGATTCCACTTCTGAGAGGCCATAGAATCAAAGTGTTGTGGTCCGCCAGCAGCCTGAGGAGCTGGAAGTGGAATCAGACAGTGAGGAAACTGGGGAGGAACATGGGCCAGTCCTAGAGTCTGGGGAAGGCTCGGATGAGGGCTCTGCATCGGAGGCAGAGATGGGGCCAGGGCCATCTGGGAGCGATGCGTGGACTTCGGAGCCTCCAGAGTTGGACATCAGAGAAGTAGAGGAACAGGAGGAGCCTGTTTGTAGTGCATGCATGCGTAGAGCTGCCAGAGGGCAAAAGCGGCTAAAGCAAAAGGGACGACTCGGGAGTAAGGCCAGGAGATGATTGGCTCCTCCCGGAAGGCTTAAAAGAGAAACAAAGGCACTTGGGCCTTTTTGCATGAAAGCACCGTTGCTACCTCTGTTTCCAGTCAGCGTCTCTTGCTTGTTTCTGAATGCTACTGTTTGCAAATCCAGAAGAACTGTTTATTGTGAATGACTACAACGACTGGTAAGAAGACTTCGTTATTGGATTATCCCTGGACTTTCGTTTTGCTATCTCCTGCTTTATATGTGTATGACATGGACTGTTTATTGGACTGTGCCTTACTATTTCCTGAAAGTAAACACAGCTCACTGTATCTGTGTGTTGGCTGTGTTATTTCGTAACTACTCTCAATCACTTTCATGTGCACACCCTTGCTACTCAAGGGTTACTCTGTGAATTCCTTAACACAGTTCAATTTCCTTCATGGATGAATTCCACAGCAAGTCTCTTCCACTGGAGTGAGTGGAGTTGGCTAATCCCATTGGGTCAAGGTGGATTTTCAGGTACCCTTCTTTACCTCAACATATGTCCACTGTAAGGCTTAGGACATGTTAATGGAAGTATAAATGTCCCAGGGGAGAGCTAAATCTCCAGTTCTTCTCCATGAGTTCATAATTAATGGAAATCGAGCATGGATATGAATATGTGGACTGCTCCTCATTAGGTTGATATCCATAGTAGCGTCCTAGTTTCCAGCATGAATCACAGGAAGTCTTTAGCTTTTTTCTCCAGGGATAAGTGTAGGCATAAATTGCCTTTAATAGCTTGATATTTTTCAGCAGTAAGGGAGCTCTTGTGTGGCTTATGTACATTGGACCGAGATGATAGCAATAACAATTCATATAAATCCTGACTTCTACACACCCTTCGGTCTCTTGCTTGAGCTTCGTACAATTAAGAGGTGCTGATCTTTCTGTGTCAGCACTCATGGATTATTTTTTTTTTTTTTACTGTAGAAAAGAAGCATTTGCCAAACATCATTGGGGTTGTGGCATGGAGAAAGCGTTCCTCGGATGCGAAATTAGACAATCTGTTTCTGTAAAAACTGGACATATATATTTGTCAAAATATCAAAGGAGAAGCAGATGTAAATGTATATATTATCACGATGACTAAACTGGCCGCATTCAATTAGCTAACATGGTTGAGTTGTGCAGAATGCCTCAACAGCGTTAACTAAAACAAAATTTCAAGGTCATCCTTCTTTTTTCAGCCTTTAAACCCCTTCAACCTTTTCTTCTTGTTGTGTATCTTCATCATTCTTCTCTTGCACTTTAATATCAGGTAAATCCTTTGTAGTAACTTAACAATTGAAAAATCCGCCCCCCCCCACCTCCCGGCATTAAGAGGACAGAGAGCAATTTAGAACAAAGGAGAAATTTCCTGACAGTGAGGACAATCAATCAGTGGAACAACTGCCCCCCAGAAGTTGTGAGTCTCCATCACTGGAAGCTTTTAAGAAGAGACTGGACAGCCATTTATCTGAAATGGTATAGGTTCTCCTGCTCAAGCAAGGGGTTGGGCTAGAAGACCTCCAATGCAGGGGTGAAATCCAGCAGGTTTTGACAGGTTCTGGAGAACCATTAGCAGACATTTTGAGCAGTTCGGAGAACCAGTAGCGGAAATTTTGAGTGGTTCGGAGAACTGGCAAATGCCACCTCTGGCTGACCCCCAGAGTGGGATGGAAATGGGGATTTTGCAGTATCCTTCCCCTGGAGTAGGTAGGGAATGGATATTTTGCAATATCCTTCCCCCAGCAGTGGGAGGGAATAGTGATTTTACAGTATCCTTCCCCCAGGAGTGGGGAGGGAATGGGGATTCTGCAGTATCATTCCCCTGGAGTGGGGTGGGAATGGAGATTTTGCAGTATCCTTCCCCTGCCACACCCACCAAGCCACACCACACCCACCAAGCCATGCCCACAGAACCAGTAGTAAAAAAAAAAAAAGGATTTCACCACTGCCCCTCACCCCAAATGCCTTTCAGCCTCATCTAGCCTTTCGCAGGCAAAATCTGCCAGTCTGAAAAGATTCCTGTGCAATTGGCACACAGCAATAAAGTAGCTAGTTTCAACACTACAAGTGCAGTCTGGTTGTTTGTGCCTGAAAGGTTTTAGTGATTGTAAGTGTGTCTGAGCAATTGGTCTAAAAAAAATTAATAATAATCAGAAAGATACTTTAAAAGCATAATTGAGACCAGAAAGTCTGATCACAGGAACGTTAATATCTTTAATACCTCTTTCCTAACACAAAGAGAGAAAATTACACCTGTGCAGCTAGTGTTCCTTGCAAGAGTTTATTCTAAAGTTGTCAAAAGATAAGGTGTTTTTTTTAAGTGTCGGTTACAAATTTATGCTTCAGAAAATTAAAAAGCAAACCTCTGCTTTTTATGGAACTCTTTATCTCCTGTATCTCCACTGTTTTTTGTTTTTCTTTAAAAAAAAGAAAGAAAATTGACTTCGGCGATGGGGAACAACTTGTCTCTTCCTTTTGTAACATTTTTTGCTCTTTTCCAGGTGAGTGTTTTATAGTCAGGCAATTCAGAAAACCATTCAGAGCCATCAACAAGTAGCTCTTTCGATAGATAATGACAGGCTGTCATTCAGACAAAGTTTCGACCAAAAAAAGATGATGGGATTTGGAGCCTGGGGTATAAAGGGAAACAGATTTCTTTTCATCTTAGATGATAAATTTGCTACACAGGGTATCACTCTGATCAACATCGTCTTGAAGCCTGATGAGGAACCTTAGAGAATTAAGGCAGCCATTTATGGTAGCAGATGGACTTTTATTTACGGGAGTGCCAACATTTCAAACACTTTTCCCAGGTGAGTGCTCTTCTTTCAGATGGATGCAAAGTTTGTTTTCCTGGCATGCATTTAAAACCGTTGATGGTGCTCATCAGAGGAAGCTTCTACCAACAGAGTCAGTAAAAAACACATGGTCCAACATGGTTTTAAGGTTGGGTTTATTGTTTGATTTGAAATCCTTTTTCGACCCACTGAGCTCAGAACTAGAACTGGTCTTTAGGATCCTGAATGTGCCTCCTCCCAATGTTTCTTTGTTTATTACATCAAATCAAACTTCATGACATCTGAAGATCAGCAGAGAGCCATACAGTGCAAACTGTAAACAAACAATACTTTGAGGAAAAGCAGGAACGCTACTCAGGTGACCCTGAGGACACAGATAAACTTCCAAGTGCTTCAACAACTCTCTGTTGTGGCCCATCAGCGGTCTGTGCGGATTGTAGCTGATTCTGACAGCGAGGAGGCTGGTGTGGTGCTGCGCCAGTAGCCTGGGCAGCTGGCACTCGAGTCGGACAGTGAGGAGGCTGGAGAAGATATGGTGCCAGAAGCGGGGATTCAGCCAGGGTCTTCAGAACCTCCAGAAGCTCCTTTAAGTGAAGAGGACAAAGAGGAGGAGCCTCTTCTTGATACATGGGCGCGTAGAACGGCCAAAAGGCAGGAGTGGCTCCTCAGGAGGAGGTCTCCTCGAGAGTAAGGCTTGGGGCTAATTGGCCACTCCCTTAGCCTATTTAAGGAGGAATGCCAACTGAAGCAATTTGTAGGGAACAACTTAAGTTCACTCTACTTCGCGTCTGGATTCTCTGCAAATTGCTTCTGGGCTTTCTGCCAACCTTAGTAAGATTGTGATTACTTTATCTTTTGTTTCTTGTAGGCTGTTAAGAAAGTTTATTAACAGTCTTTGTTTTGCAAAAAGACTGAGTTATTTTAGTAAATTAAGTTTTGTACAAACTTTATGTGTGCTGTATTCTTTGGGGTCCGTAGCTGGGGCAGAACACCCTCTAAAAGGATGCAAATGACCAGCTGTCTGCAAGGAATATCAATCCTTCCATTCCCCACTATCCTGTCAGAGCTGAAGAAGCTTCTTGGAGGAGAAGCGAAATGTCTTCAAAGAAAAAAATGACTTCCTGAAAAAGCACCTTTGGGACAACCATGACCTGGATGACTGAGAATCTCTACACACCTTGGAGGAAAAGCAAACAAACGGAACATACCATCCCATCATCAGCATTACTACGATGGTTATATACTCTGGTTTCTCTTCAGATCATATTTACGACATGGGTAGCTTTCTTCCAAATTTGCAATGCACAATTTATATGCTAACAATGTGTCAAAATTTAGCCTTTTTATGTGGAATGACATACAACCTTGATTCTCCTGTGAAAATGCGAAGCTTTGAGCCATTTCCAGAAAGCCACTGTAAATGCCATTAAGGGCCTTACAGTTGGTCTTTTCTTTTCTTTGTGAGATCTATTAAAAACTGCAGAAAGATTGCTGGGTGTTTAATCATTAGATATTATGAGTCATCATGGTTGCATAGATGGAAATTTAGTGCAGCTGCAAAGCATCTGATTGTATATTCGGGTTAGTGGTCTAAAGCGGAGGAAAATAAATATTGGTGTGTAAAGGTTAGTAGGCGGAAAAAACAAATATTTGCAATAAATAAATCGAGGATTTTAATTCTGCAAGCTAATTAAGAGGTGGGGGGGAAAAAAACCCACATCTCTTCCCAACCAGAACGCTGGAAAGCAGACTGATCGTTTTAATTTTCACACGTTGCCTATCAAGCATCCAAATGAAGTAATGAAGGGGTGCAAAAAGATTCGGATACATTGTTTTGATCCTGGGGAAATAAGTACATAATTGTAACTGACCATCATTTAACCCATCTGCAATTCATTCTTGCATTGAGTACAAAAGAGAGGTTTAATTACGGCAGAGCAGACTGAATTAAATGGATCGGTTGCCTCCTCCAAGAAGACTTGGCCCTGGAATGGATTTTTCCTTTTTTCCCCCCCTGTAATTTTTTCAAAAAACAAAGTCAGTGCGTTTCAAACAATGCCACGAGTTGCCTCCTGGAAGGATGACACTAATTGAGGTTGATGCTTATGGAGCTACTCTAATGAGACAGATACCAAGCGCCATATGCATTCACTGAATGTCCATTGTCTATTTGAATTAGGCGAAGCTATGACTGAATTTTCCAGTCAGGCCGTGTTAAAAATATGCCTCTTGCAAGCTCAAGCAACTGATCACCCTGGACCATCGGTCTGGAACAATGCTGCCTTTCCTACACCTCGGGGACAAAGTGTTATAACAGAATAACAAGAGTTGGAAGGAACCTTGGAGGTCTTCAAGTCCAACTCCCTGCTGAAGCAGGAGATACTCTACCATTCCAGACAAATAGCTGTCCGGTCTTATTAGGTGTTTTGTGCCAGCCATGGCAATTTCTTAAAAGGCCACTAGATGGGAGCAAAGAGGCACCTTTGATCCCACTGGTGGGTCAAGGGCTCCGGCCCCTGCAGCCCCATTGGGGAGAGTTAATGGCCTTCCGGCCCCCTATATTGGTAAGGGAGGGGCCAGGGGCCCCTATAAGAACCCCTTCACTGGGGCTGCTCTTTGGCTCTTGTTCTAGCTTCCTACGGGACTGATCCATGGGCTCATTCCAGGCATGGATGCAGTGGTGGGATTCAGGTAATTTAACAACCGGTTCTCTGCCCTAATGATTTCTTCCAACAACCAGTGTACCAAACTGCTCAGAAAGTTAACAACCGGTTGTCCCAAAGTGGTGCGAACCGGCTGAATCCCACCACTGCATGGATGCCTCCATGCCAGGGAACTCATTTCCTCTACTTTATTCCTAAATAAAGATTCAACCTGGTTGCATCCTTGCGTGCTGCCTTTTCTTGGAAGCGCCCTCAACGAACCATCGATCATCGTGAGATCCCTCACAAGTCTCTTCTTGAAAACCTCCAGCGATGGGGTACCCACAATTTCTGGAAGCAAGACATCGCACTGATTCATTGTCAGGAAATTTCTTCTTAGTTTTTAAGTTGGATCTCTCTTTGATAAGTTTTCATCTGTTGCTTTTTGCCTAAACAGATAAATGTCCAGCATTTTAGGTTCATGAAAAGAAGGACTAGGGGTGACATGATAGCAGTGTTCCAATATCTCAGGGTTGCCACAAAGAAGAGGGAGTCAACCTATTCTCCAAAGCACCTAAGGGCAGGACAAGAAGCAACAGATGGAAACTCATCAAGGAGAGAAGCAACTTAGAACTAAGGAGGAATTTCTTGACAGTGAGAACAATTAACCAGTGGAACAACTTGCCTCCAGAAGTTGTAAATACTCCAACACTGGAGGTTTTCAAGAAGATGTTGGATAACCATTTGTCTGAAGTGGTGTAGGGTTTCCTGCCCAAGCAGCGGGTTTGACTAGAAGACCTCCAAGATCCCTTCCAACTATGTTATTCTGTTCTGTTCTGTACTTCTAAGCTTTGGGGGCAATGTTAAGTAGCCCTCAGTTTGTAATCCATGTTACAAAAAAGGCTGGAGGAACTCTTTTCTAAAATCCTGGTCCTGTGCTTTTCTTTAGGGTAAAGAGCAGAGAGCTAGGTCAGTGTTTTTCAAATTCAGCAACTTTTAAGATTTGTAAGTTTCAATTCCCAGAATGCTGGCTTGGAAATTCTAGAGGTTGAAGTCCACGTGTCTGAAAGCTGCTGAGCTCGAGAAACGCGGCATCATTTTTTGACAACTACGACAAACAAACATCACAAGGGATGTCAACAGCACTTACGATCATTCCCTCGGTTTTGCGGGATGAATAGCTGAAGGGAGAAAAGCTAAGATTTAGATCAGCTTCCTTCTAGGTGACTCGCAGATTTCACGAAGGGGATCTTCTGATCGGCTGAAGAGACGGACACGAATTTGGCTCTTCGGTGCAGTTGAAAAAAAAAAAACAACAATACAAGTTTCTTATCATAGCGGGGATCTTGGATTCTGTCAGCCCTTTGAGGTGATCCAGATCAGGAAACAGACTTTGCAAGGAGGCTAGAAGTAAGTTTGATCAAGACGGGCTCTAGTCACAGAATCTTGCAAGTCTAGTTGCATTTTTCTTATCTCCTTCTTACACTCATCAGGAAGGTGCCATTCTGACACTCTTCTTAATATATATAGTGGTGACACTCAATAGTGTCACGATCAACACTCAATAGTAGTAACTGTGAAAGGGATCTTGGAGTCCTAGTGGACAATCGCTTAAATATGAGCCCACAGTGTGCAGCAGCTGCCAAAAAAGCCAACACAGTTTTTAGGCTGCATAAACAGAGGGATAGAATCAAAATCAGGTGAAGTCTTAATACCACTTGATAATGCCTTGGTAAGGCCACACTCTAGAAAGAGTGCAGAGAAGAGCAACAAAGAGGATTAGGGGACTGGAGGATAAAACATATGAAGAACGGTTGCAGGAACTGGGTATGTCTAGTTTAATGAAGAGAAGGACTAGGGGAGACATGATAGCAGTGTTCCAATATCTCAGGGGCTGCCCCAAGGAAAAGGCAGTCAAGCTATTCTCCAAATCACCTGAGGGCAGGACAAGAAGCAACAGATTGAAACTAACCAAGGAGAGAAGCAACTTAGAACTAAGGAGACATTTCCTGCAAGTTAGAACAATAAATCAGTGGAGCAACTTGCCTCCAGAAGTTATAAATGCTCCAACACTGGAAGTTTTTAAGAAGAGACTGGACAGCCATTTGTCTGAAATGGGACAGGATTTCCTGCCTGAGCAGGGGGTTGGACTAGAAGACCTCCAAGGTCCCTCCCAACTCTGTTATTCTATATGCTACATTCCAAGAAGGCAATTAAACTGTAGATATCCACATTCTACCTCAAAAACTCTTTCTGGATTGTTAGTTATCAGAATTTCTCTTGGTCAAAACCTTCTTATCTGCAAGAAGGGATTCCCAAATATTTAGCCTTCAGAATAACCTTCAACCTCCAGAGTTTCCAAGCCAATGTGATTGAAGCTCTGCTTATGTTTTGGTGGTGTATAATCTCTCTCTCTCTCTCTCTCTCTCCCTCTCTCTCTCTCTCTCTCTCTCTCTCTCTCTCTCTCTCTCTCACACACACACACACACACACACACACACACACACACACACACGAGACAGGGCTTCAATGGCATGCTTATGGGGTCTAATTTGACTCTTGTTCTCCTTAGGGACAGAAAGGAGGGATAACTTTAAAACACGGTTGTGGCAGCATTTCTGGAAGGCTGACAGGTTGAACCTGAAGGTGGGTATCTTCCCCAACCTTGCTCCCCCCAACGATCTACAGCACACCTTGCCCTACTCAGCATAATTCTCATAAAAATGAACTCATCT
Source organism: Ptyas mucosa (assembly GCA_012654045.1). Taxonomy (NCBI): domain Eukaryota; kingdom Metazoa; phylum Chordata; class Lepidosauria; order Squamata; family Colubridae; genus Ptyas; species Ptyas mucosa. The sequence continues at coordinate 2,917,623 of WNWU01000055.1, forward strand.
CCCCATAGCGATTTCAGAACTTCATAAAGTCAAATGAGCCATGTCGTATATTGTGCCACAGTCCTATCTGTTACAGGATTGGCTTGGATTGTCAGGATGTTTTCAACGTTTGTTCCCTTCCCTGCTAATTCAACTTACTTTCTGTGACGTGATCCCATAATGGAATCTAGGGAGCTGCGTTGTGTTCTGAGGCGACCTTGTTTCATATATGAATCTTATTTCTGTTGTGTGATCCAATAAAGAGACAACAAGAAAAGTAACCGGGCCTTCGAAATGGGAGCGGAATCAGTGATAGCAACTAAGTTAAAATAAAATAATAAATAAAGTTTGCCCAGCCTAACTTTAATCATTTGACTTATAACAACTCTGATCACTGCTCTAATTTGTATTCCAGAAATATTGTGTGATGTGTGTACAACATTTGATCTGTAAGTATAAGCCAAAGAACATTGGACATAAGATGCTTAATATCCTTCTGAATAAATCTAATTTTTTAGCACAGAATCAAACTCTGGGTGACCTCTTCACTTGTCTTCCTTGCCATCCAGCCGCAGAATGAACTCAGAAAGCATTTTTTTTTTTGTCCTTCTTGGAGTGCTCCAAGATTTTTAACCACCATTATTGTTTTTCTGCTTATAAATGAAAGATGCTCAGTCTTTCAAAGTCAAAAATCCAATCTCAACACTGCTATGATGTCACTCAACCCTAGTCCTTCTTTTAATGTCTAGTTTGATGAAAAGAAGGACTAGGGGTGACATGATAGCAGTGTTCCAATATCTCAGGGGCTGCCCCAAAGAAGAGGGAGTCAAACTATTCTCCAAAGCACCGGAGGGTAGAACAAGAAGCAACGGGTGGAAACTCATCAAGGAGAGAAGCAACTTAGAACTAAGGAGAAATTTCCTGACAGTGAGGACAATTAATCAGTGGAACAACTTGCCTCCAGAAGTTGTGAATGCTCCAACACTGGAAATTTTTAAGAAGAGGTTGGACAACCATTTGTCTGAAGTGGTGTAGGGTTTCCTGCCTAAGCAGGGGGTTGGACTAGAAGACCTCCAAGGTCCCTTCCAACTCTGTTATTCTGTTCTGTTCTGTACTTCTAAGCTTTGGGGGCAACGTTAAGTAGCCCTCAGTTTGTAATCCATGTTTTGCAACAAGGATTGTCTATCAAAAGGATTTCATCACAGTGCAAAGTCACTTTGCGATGCTGGTTGGCTACCAGTCACTAATTATTAAGAAGCAGAACGACAAGGCTGATTATCCTAAGAAGCGTGTCCAGATAGCAATGCCAGGTGGCGTTTCTCCTGCTAATTAACTCGTTTCATGGTTTTGGGGATCAATCCATCATTTCCAATTCTCTGGATATTCAACTTCATCTCTGACATTAGATGAACAAGAATTGACGTATTCTTGATACCCATCCCAGTTAGGAAAAACAAACGAATAAATGTATTTGAAAAATGCTTAATCTAATCTTGTGCTGAAATACAGTGGTGGTGAGCCAAAAGGTTTTGCTAATAAAGGTAAAGATTAAATTAGTAGATTTCTCTCTCTCTCTCTCTCTCTCTCTCTCTGAGTTCTCCATGAATTCCAGCCAGTTCCAATTACTTCTTCCCAACCTAATTAAAGGTAAAAATAAAAGTTCCCTTCGCACATATGTGCTACTCGTTCCCGACTCTAGGGGGCGAAGCCGAAGAGCCAGTGCTGTCCGAAGGCGTCTCCATGGTCATGTGGCCGGCATGACTAAATGCCAAAGGTACACGGAACGCTGTTGCCTTCCCACCAAAGGTGGTCCCTATTTTTCTACTTGCATTTTTTTACGTGCTTTCGAACTGCTAGGTTGACAGGAGCTGGGACAAGTAACGGGAGCTCACCCCATTACGCGGCATTAGGGATTCGAACCCCTGAACTGCCGACCTTTCGATCGACAAGCTCAGCATGCGCAGAAGGTAAAAAACACATTACTTCCTGGTTAAAACCAGGAAGTAATGACACCCAGGAAGGTGGGCGGAGCTTCACTCTGCCATCGCGACGGGATCGCTGAATCACTCACCATGATCCCTACTGGATCACTAGATCCTGTCCAAACCAGGAGCATTTCACCCAAGGATAACAGAAAAGGCAACCACACCAACAGATTTTCTTCAAATGTGTCAGAATGAAACAAGATACCAGCTATACAGGGGTTTCCCCCTCCCTCCCCATCTTTAAATGGCATCAGGACCAAAATAGATTTCCTTGCTGTCTTCTGCCATGTAAGATATTGGATGCTTGTATCAAGGCGATGCCCTCTCTGTCCTACTTTAAGCATTTTCCTTTGCAAGAGCGACTAACAAAGCAAACATTAATTCCTGTAGCTTCACCGTCTCTTCCAAAATAGGCTTCAGCTTTGCAAAAATATTGGAGGATAAAAGTTAATTCCTGAGATGCTTCATGTTGGTAAGAGAGAGATAGGATCCCCGCTTCCCTCTATGCAGAGGCCAACTACAACATCTCGGGTCATGGGGAAGGAAGAGGATAATATATATATCTCAATAATCATGCTTTTCTTAGATGGCCATCACGCCGGCACAAATCTTACCTGCCTTGCGTTGACTTGATCTCTCAAGCTTCTTCGAAAAATATTTCACAACTGACACACTGACAACAGAGGGAGAAATATACTGCTTTATTAGTGGCATGCAATTCACACCGGAGACTTCTACTTTTCCGGCTCTTCTTCCGACTGACAGCGCTGGAATTTGGGCTGACAGTGGTCACGAATAGTGTCTAAAGCTTCTTACCTTGAAAAATGTTCCTTGTCACTGTGGCTTAAATAGATAAACAGTTTCAGATGAGATTAACTCTTAACGTAGAAGGAAGAAGGTAGGCTTCCATCATGCAAAGAGCCAAGTATGATTTCTTAAGCAGCTCGCAAAGCTGGGGTTGATAGGAAACTGAGCATTCTTCCAACATCTTCATGATTTTTAGAGTGGGCAATTTGAGGTGTTTGACCTTTTTTTAAACCCGGACTCTCTGGAGATATGATTTTCCCAGCGGGGACAACTTAACGTTGTGATAGGTTCAAATTTCAGGTTTCAGATTCATCTCGTGCTCTGATCTGGTCTTGTAGAGAATAACGGCGGGCGAAGAGAATGCTTTCCAAGGAAGCTTTGTTGATCAATATAGGAACATTGGTAGGGTTTTACCTACAGGTGGTCCTTGATTTATACCCATTTGCTTAGTGACTGTTTAAAATTAAAAACGGCACCTGGAAAAGTGACTTAGCATAGGTAAGTCAATCAAGGTCCTGTTGCTGGATTCGTTGTAGACCCAAGATATATTCGAGGATCCAGGAAGGAAACAATGATCATTTTGTTTTGGAATTATTGGAATAATTATTGGAATTATTCATCATTCAACACACAAATGGCTGCAAAAATGGACGGAGTTAGCAGAGATGGTTAAATTGACTGCTTTGGTTTAAAAAAAAAAAACCAACAAGACAAAATTACTTTTGTTTCTACTTGGAAACCACTTCTGAACTTTGTGCTTGAGATTGGGGGGGGGGGGGGGGAAATGACATTTTGATTTTTGGGTTTTACCAATTAGATAGCTTTGTTGTTGTAGAAATGGCTAGTTTATATTACTATTTAAAAGTAAAAAGTTGAGGTTTGATGCTATTATCTTATTGTACTGCACCAAAGGGAGTCAAAACCCTAACCCTAACACGAGCCTTAGTGGCTCAGCAGACTAAAGTGCTGTTAAGTAGCACCAGCTGCCTGCAATTACTGCAAGTTCGAATCTCACCAGGCTCAAGGTTGACTCAGCCTTCCATCCTTCCGAGGTAGGTAAAATGAGGACCCGGATTGTGGGGGCAATAAGCTGACTTTGTATAAAAAAGAACACCGCTTGGGGCGGGGGGCCGAAAACCCTACTAAGCAGGTCTATGCAAAAGTATGAAGGCTATTGCTTAACGCATTGTAAGCCACCCTGAGTCTCCGGAGAAGGGCGGCATATAAATTGAACCAATAAATAAATAAATAAATACGTAAGTAAGTAAGTAAGTAAGTAAATAAATAAATAAATAAATAAATGTCCAGATCTTTTATTTCTTTTTTCCCCTTTCCCCTGCACATTCCCCTTTTTTTCTCCCTTCCTTATTTTCCTTATATTTGTGTGTGTGGGTGTGTGGGTATATATATTGCATTTTACATTAGAAACTAATTTAAAGAAAGGATCCAGGAAGAAGTAATGGTCTTTCTTGGAATTATTCAGATGAAGGACCTGTGTTATTCTATTCGGCCTTCTGAAATCTCTCCCTATGAAATCCTGAAATGTTGGCTAGATTACACTCTCTGCCCCACCCCACATACATGCACACAAAATCACATTTCTCTTGATTCATGAGTTAAGCCCAGCCTACGACTGAATTGCCTATGTCTCATTTTCTGCTGACTTGTTTGGAGCCCGGAGGACATGCTATAAATTCAGCTTGCATTGTTTAAGGCAGGTGCAAATGCAGAAGCTGGACAAAATTAATAGTATTTTCCACACACACCCTCTCCATCCACCTTCCTGCTCCCCTCCATCATCCAGGAGTTGGCTGTACCTGCTTATCAAATGTGTGGATGATGCGACAAGCACAACTTAAGTTGTTCAGAAGTGGAGTCTATTCTCAAGAGGTTCAGGATGAAACCTTGCCGGCGTGGGCCCTAACTGCCAACAGGAGGAAAAAAGGAGAAAAAAACCAAAACAATAAGAACTTTCTGTTTTTTCTTTGAAGACGTTTCGCTTCTCATCCGAGAATCTTTTTCAGCTCTGACTGAGTGGTGGGGAATGGAAGGATTGATACTCCTTGCAGACAGCTGGTTATTTGCATCCTTTTAGTGTGTCATTGAGGCCCCCTGGTGGTTAATCTGTGTCATCAGGGTCACACCTGGAGTGGTGCAAATGGGTGTGGTCCTTTCAACAGTTCCAAGAAGTCTTCACATCCATTTTCACCACTTAGATGACCCCAAGGTCACAGATAAACCTCCAAGTGTCCTCAACAACTCTCGGGGGGGGGGAGCACCTTTGGGACAACCCTGACCTGATGGATGACTGAGAATCTCTGTTGTGGCCCGTCAGCGGCCTGTGCAGCTAGTAGTTGATCCCGACAGTGAGGAGGCCGGTGTGGTGCTGCGTTAGCAGCCTGTGCAGTTAGCACTCGAGTCGGACAATGAGGAGGCTGGAGAAGATGTGGTGCCAGAGGCGGGGATTCAGCCAGGGCCTTCAGAACCTCCAGAAGCTCCCTTAGGTGAAGAAGATGAAGAGGAGGAGCCTCTTCTCGATGCACAGGCGCGCAGAGCTGCCAAAAGGCAGGAGTGGCTGCTCAGGAGGAGGTCTCCTCGAGAGTAAGGCTTGGGGCTAATTGGCCACTCCCTTAGCCTATTTAAGGAAGAACGCCGACTGAAGCAATTTGCAGGGAACAACTTAGTTCACATACCTTCCTGTCTTGCTTATCTTATCAGCTTCCTGCAAATTGCTTCTGGGCATTCTGCCAACCATAGTAAGTTATTCTTCTTTGAATTCTTGGCGGATGTCAATGCAATTAATTAACAGCCGTTGTTGTAAAAGACTGGTTTATTCAGTAAATTAAGGTTTGAACAGACTTAGTGTGTGCTGCGTTCTTTGGCGTCCGTAGCTGGGACAGAACAATCTCCATAGACAATAGAGGTGTCCTTTCTTACTGTGCTAAGTCTGAGAGTGTGCACACCTCTAGTAAACATTGCGCAGGGCACTGCACATGGCAACGAGCAGCACTGCTGGGGAAATCCAGTACATTATTGATGACAAGTCTCGCCAATATGTTTTTGTTTCCTCTGTCAACAGAGAGACAAATTGCCTCTGATTTCAGAGAAGGTGGCCCGTTGAAGAAAGAGAAATGGCACTTCATCTTTAACTTATTTATTATATGAGATCTACTGGCGTCTGAAGAAGGAAAAAAAAAAGGAACTGCATTCGGAAAGGAAAAAAGCCGAGCGAGAACTTATTTACAAGGAAGGAGACAACGTATTTGCTACAAACGAGGAAAGAGGAACAATTGAACATCTCATGGGGAGATCTCAGTTTTTTAAGGTACCCCATGATGAGCCCGGACTTCCTGACGCCCCTCTCCCCCAAGTCTACACCCCAAAAGTCTGGGCTTAACCTATCTACCTCCCTCCTCTTTTTTGAGTAGAACTTTGAGGGAAGCTGTCCATTCTGATAGGTCAAAATGTCACCATGATCTTCTCATCGAAGGGACAAGCCCTTGCTTTTTACATTAGACAAATGAGCATCACACATAAATAAATATGAATAATCACGATATTTAAGGCTGCCATTTTGACTTTTGGGTTTTTTCTCTCCTCTCTTCCACCCCTGGATGCTCCTGAATCAAAGACAGAGCTCCATGTCTGATGTCCAGGATCTATCCAAAACATCTTGGTGAGATTATGAAGGCAAGGGGTTTTACTAGCTTTACCTTTATACAAATGAGATTGCCTTTGATCAAAGGGCATTTATCAGATGCTTTGGGGGGGGGCATTCTTACTCCCCCATCTAAAACTAGGGACTTTGTTAGAGAGAATGAAAGAATGGTTATAGAGAACCTGTGCCTCTTGTAGACATACATGTTCTCTCGCATGGCTTTTCCAACTGAATTAAGGCATCTTTATAGGGACATGAAGTATCCTTTGATGGACTAGTATGGAGTGGTATGATCCCCTACCACTGATATTTCAACAAGGCTTATTATCTATTAGTGTCTCTCTGGATTCCAGAGGAGAGAGGAGAGGAGAGATGGGAGAGGAGAGGATGAGAAGAGATGGGTGAGGAGGGGACGGAAGGGAAGGGGAAAGGAGAGGAGAGGATGAGAAGAGATGGGAGAGAAGAGGAGAGGATGAGGAGAGGAGAGGAGGGTGAGGAGAGGAGGGGAGGGG
>WNWU01000055.1:2924663-2938745 GCA_012654045.1 Ptyas mucosa
GAGAAGAGATGGGTGAGGAGGGGACGGAAGGGAAGGGGAAAGGAGAGGAGAGGATGAGAAGAGATGGGAGAGAAGAGAAGAGGATGAGGAGAGGAGGGTGAGGAGAGGAGGGGAGGAGAGGGGAGGGGAAAGAGATGGGAAAGGAGAAGATGAGAAGAGATGGGAGGGAAGAGGATGAGAAGAGATGGGAGGGGAGGGGAGGGGATGGGATGGGTGGGGAGGAGAGGAGAGGAGAGGAGAGGAGAGGAGAGGAGAGGAGAGGAGAGGAGAGGAGAGGAGAGGAGAGGAGAGGAGAGGAGAGGAGAGGAGAGAATTTTATCACAAGAGTTTCATGGAAGGTAAAACTTGCTTTGACAACTAACTGCTAGATTTAGAGGCTGACTTTCTGCTGGGAGAGAACAGATGTGTATGCACCATTGTCTTCATTCCACAGCTGGTCATTGCTGAAAGCTGAAGGTTGCGCTATTTACATCTTTGCTTTGATAAATGGTTGACTGTATGTCCCCTGCATAACTAGGAATAAATAATCTTGGGAAATTTCCACCTAACTGGAGTACAGATGAATCCGATGAAAGCCTTCTCCAAATACCTAAAGAGGAGGAAGGAAGTCTCCCACAATTTCTCCAAGGCAGGATTTCCCCTTAGCAGTGAGAGAAATTTCATTACTGGGGAGAAGAAAGAAAAAAAAAAGCTCTGTGAGGAAAAATTACTTCTCTCGGGACTGGAGAAATAATTTGCAGTGAAAGACAAGACGACGATTACACCCACCTGATTACAGCTTCATCATTAAATAAATGCAAGAACAGCCTCTCCCACCAGTGAATTTCAAAAGCAGCTTTTTTCTTTTTTTTTTGACTTAGAACATTTTTTTTTCAATGCAGGAACGGAATGGAGGATTGTCAAGTTGATGGAGAACTTGTCAACTGTCAAAGCCAGAAGGTTTCTTGTATCCAGAAAAAACAAGCAATTGTTTATGAAAATAGAGTCAAATGAGTTCTGGTGCTACTAAATTAAATTCCCCGTTCTAAGCCATGTTTGTCTGTTGCTATTCTGTGCAATAAGGCAGTAAATAAATAAGTAAACATTCCATGAAATATATATCCGCAGAAGCAAACATTATGTCTCATTAAATTACTTCTTGTAGAGATGCTGTAGCTCAAAGATTTCCACAATCAAAGCCACTTCTTTCTTTCTTTCTCTCTCTCTCTCTCTCTCCTGTCATCTTTGCTTAATCATGTAGGTAGGTCATTGTCAAACACCAGATTCAGAAGTGAATGGCTGCACAGCCAGAAGCTTGTTCACACCAGCCCTGTCTGCCACATTCTGGCATAAAGCCAGGAAGGAGCTTAAGGCAAATCTCCCTCTTTCTCCACTGAGATCTAATAAGTGTGAGAACTCTATGGAGCTTGTGCAAAAGTAATTTTCCTATCAGCTGTAATGGGCCTGTGGTTCACTTATGGCTGGAGTCTTAAACAGGTCTGGGTGATAAAAATTAATCTCATGTATTTTAAGCCTGAGTTTTGGCAGCTTTGAGTTCTTCCGTCTTTGTCAAGGCCTTTGGTGGCCCGCCAGTGGCCAGCAGAGCTGGCAGCAAATTCAAACAATGAGGAGGTTGGGGAGGAACGTGGGCCAGTCCTGGAGTCTGGGGAAGGCTTGGACGAGGGCTCTGAGTTGGAGGCAGAGAGGGGTCCAAGGCCATTTAGTAGTTCTTTGCTGCCTCTGGAGTTGTTGTGGCCTGCCAGCAGCCTGCACGGATCGTGGCTGATCCCGACGAGGAGGAGGCTGGTGTGGGGTCACGCCAACAGCCTGCACAGCACTCGCGTCGGACAGCGAGGAGGCTGAAGAGGATGTGGTGCCAGAGGCAGAGACTCAGCCTGGGCCTTCAGAACCTCCAGAGGCTCCTTCAAGTGGAGAGAGCGAAGTGGAGGAGCCTCTCCTCAATGCTCGAGCATGCAGCGCTGCCAAAAGGCAGGAGTGGCTACTCAAGAGGAGGAGGAGGTCTCCTCGAGAGTAAGGTTTGAGGATAATTGGCCACTCCCTTAGCCTATTTAAGTCGCACGCAGTTAGTAATTTCTTGCTGGAAACAACGTGTAATTATTATAGAGCATCTTGGAGAGAGAGTGTCTTATCGTATCTTGTTTTCTGGGCTGGTTGCCAACCTTTGCCGGACATTGTTTATTCTTGTACATTATAAATTTGATAAGGACCGTTGGTGTGTGTCACAATCTTTGGGAATCCGGAGCTGGGGCAGAACAGGAGTCTCCAGAGTCTGACATCAGTGAGGTAGAAGAACAGCGGGAGCCTGTTCCCAGTGTGTGCATGTGCAGAGCTGCCAGAAGACAGGAACAATTAAGAAAACAGGGTCAACTTCGGAGTAAGGCTTGGAGATGATTGGCCCCTCCCATAAGACATAAAAGAGAAGTGAACAGGACATGAGCTTTTGCAGGAAGCAATTAGTTCATCTACTCAATAAAAGCTGTGGAAAAGTTCTGTTTGACTCTGTGCTAAGTTTGGCCTTGCCCTGCATGTGGCAATTAGTTCTCTGGCAGCATTCCAAGGAAGATAAGGTGGGTGTTTGTAAACACTCTCCTGAAAGACTGATTGAGAAGCCTTTTGGACTGGGAATGACAATAATTCACAGCCATATGAATAAAAGGAGTTTGCCAGGACTAAGTTTGTGCTGTATACTTTCTAAGGAAGCCTAGGTCAGAACAAGGCCTCTGGCTACGATTGTTGAGTAGTTCACTTCATTGTGAGGTTAAAAAATTTCCTGCATTCACCTCTGAGAAACACATATTTCACAACTGGATCTGTGGAGTGGCAGGAGCAGACAATTCACAAAGCCTAACCTATTGTTTCGACTTCTGCTAAATCCAATTATTTGGTTATCGAAAACAGCGCTTCACTTTTTTTTGCTGTGTGATTATATGGCTGAATAATTCTTGTAAATTATCTCGCGTTCCATTTTATTGCGAAGCGTTTGCATGTAGAACGCAATTGTTCCTTTTAAGAGCAGAATTAACATTAATTTCATCCCTGTGTTCCAGAGGTGATGCATTGCATCTTTCTGCTCCATGGATTAAAAAGCATTGGAGTAGAGGAACCCTTGACATCCCATCTTGAATGCTAAATTCTGTAGAACAAATAAATCTCCCTAACCCTCCGCAGACCAAGCTACTTCGTTAAGAGTTAGGGTGATGAGAATGAAAGAAAATCAATTCAAGACTTTGACGTTGTAGATCTTACACTGACAAGGAGTTCCATAGGAATTGTCTTCCATTGGCTGAATCGCTAGCTTTCTTGATCCCCGAAGAACTAAAGTTTTCAAAATCATGACACTGCTTGGATGAGCAGGAAAACATCTCAAACTAGCAAAAAAAGTTATTCCAATTGCAATGACTCAATCTTCAGACGACTCTACCTGGATGACTGAGAATCTTCTTTGAGATCCAAAATGGATTGATTTGGTGAACTGAAGATCGTGTTGTCACTTGGGGAAGTGTGCTGTATTTGAAAAGTAGGTTCTGTGGGTTCTAGAAGTCATTAGGTCCTCACTGTTCTCTAGAATTTCCAACCACTACTATTTATTGAACTGTAAAATGTTTTGTTTTGTAAAATGTTTTGAGAGAATTGGCTTGCTGTCAGGGTTCCGATGGATGCCCTAATTAAATCATGAGCCTCGAGCCTCAAAAAGAAATCCAGTTACTTATTAGGAGCTTCATGTCAGCACGTTCCAAGTGAAGCCAACACTGACCCCATGTAATTTATATCCCAATCATGACCCCATTTCCCCCCTCCCCCCAGGGTGTGTCATCAATCACATTCACCAATAGAGCAATTTCGCGGGTTGTAGAGATCACTCCCCTCCAGCACTGTGGGTAACCCTGGGAGATAGCCTTGAGAGAGATATGTCTGGAATCTGCTTTTGTTTTTGGCTGCCATGCTGCTTCGTCAGTTTCCTAGCCTCCTTGCCTATGGCAACTCGAGAGCAGGCCAGGGATGCTTTGCGAGTTGACACAAAGTTGATTACTTTCTGTTGGTCTTTAAAGAGTATATCTTTAGTGATGTGAATCTGTTGGTTCCTGCCAGTATCCTTCAGAGTAACATACGAGGTACAAAGACGACTGGTAAAAATATAGAAGAAATCTACTTTGGATAACTATAAGACCCAACGGTAATAAGGAACTCAGCCGTATGAACGATACAAAAACTTGCAATTAAAAATACCTTCAAAGTTCCTTCCCCTTATACAAGAAAAATGATGTATTCAGAAAATGAATATTAAAATCAGCATTCATTGAAGATATTTATATTAAAAATGAGCATTTGAGAATGGCATATTAATAAGGTTACATAGAAGAGCTACGGCTATTAAAGGGAGCGAGCTGATTTGTTCAGGTTTTCTCCTTAAATAAATCTGTTAGAATAAAAGGTGAACTAGAATAATGCTTCACTAATCCAGACAGATAGAGAGTGGATTTACAGTATACTAATTCCACAAAACTCTGGGTCTTAGCTCTCAGGAAGTTACAAAAGTAGCACAGTAGTCTTCTGGAATTTGAAATATATATATATATATATAAGTTTCTTCCACCCAGTGCAACTGGGAAGTTTTGATTTGCAAGCAAATCAAAATATATGTTTAAAGAAAATCCAAAATGAATCGATTTCTTGAGCGGGCAGAGAGGAAATTATTTCTGTGATTAAAGTTTAAGGTTGTGTAAACCTTTGCTCGGTTGAAATCACCCTTTTAAAGCAGCTCCATGAAAGAACACGTCTACTTCCCTTTTAAAGGTGAAGCTCTTCCTTGATTTGAAGTCTCCTAAAACAAGCCCAATAACCAGAGAGGTACAGTTTCATGGTGCTCTTTGAGCTTGGTGGTTTTCTTGCAGATGCTTCGTGACCCAACTAGGTACCATATTTTTTCGGAGTATAAGACACACTTTTTTCCCTCCTAAAAGAGGCTGAAAATCTGGGTACATCTTATGCTCTGAATGTAGCTTTTTCAAAGCTTTTTTTCCACCCTTAACGAGGCACTAGTGATCTCTGCTTCCCTGCTTTGCTTGCTCCCTCCAACTCTCAGCTGTGAAGTTTTTTTTTTTAGCCCTAACGAGGCAGTAGTGATCTCTGCTTCCCTGCTTTGTCTACTCCCTCTGACTCTCAGCTGTGAAGGTTTTTTTTTCAGCCCTATGGAGGCACTAGCGAGTGATGGGATCTCTGTGGTTTGCCTGCTTTTCTCATTGCTTCTCTCTCCAAAGATCAGCTGTGCTTTAGAAGCTGTTTTTTTTTACCCCCAAGCAGGGGATTAAAAACCAGCAAACTAATGTGCTGAAGCTGACCAGACTAAAGATGCTAGCCAGATGAATACCTGGTAGGCAGATTTTTTTCCCTTATTTTCCTCCCCAAAAACTAAGCTCGTGGTGCGTCTTATACTCCGAAAAATACGGTAACTTCTTCGCTGAAAGATTGTGCATGGAAGTTGCTACCTAATTGGGTCATAAAACATCTCCAAGAAGACAACCAAGCTCAGAGAGCACCAAGCACTCCACAGTTCAACCCCGAGCTACAAATATTCTCTTCTATTAGAACAACAAAAGTTTTATATATTTTTTTGCAAAGGCCTGATGAGGTTGGGAGGGGAGAAGAACCTCATGGTTGTCTCATCTTCACCTAAATAAGAAGATTCACGCTGTCTCTGGAGTATCATCATCTTACCAAGATGATTCCAACTTGCCTTCTACAGGCCTATTAATTTTGCTGACATTTTCCAGCCTCTTAGAGTGTTGAGCAGGCATCCACTACCATGGCAACTCCCTCCCTCCCCTCCCCTAGCTGAAATAATCAACACAAACGGTGGAGAAACAGCCTTAATGCCAAATAGATTGTACGGGTTTCGACAATTGCACAATAGTGCTTAAACTGTTAGTTTTTCCTGATTGTGGTTTAAAGTCTGAGGAAGCAATGGAGCTATTTGCCTCATGAAAGGCAATAAAAAGGAGGAGGATTAAGCAAACGAGCAGTAATAGCTAATATACATGAAAAGAAAACATGATTTTTGTCTTTGTGGATGCCCTACGCGGACCGGAAAGCCAAGCTCATGGCTGATTTCCTTTTATCTCAGGTCGGAAAGGCCTGTCAAGAATCTGCACAGACATGTAGAGACAATCTAGTCTAGATCTTACTTCTCTGTAGATGTGTTTAAGACTGTAAAGGAGTCTGCCCCTTACAGTTGAAAGTTTTGATGGTTGTCAAGCAAGCCATCATGTAACCAGACCAGGGGTGAAATCCAGCAGGTTCTGACAGGTTCTGGAGAACCGGTAGCAGAAATTTTGAGCAGTTCGGAGAACCAGCAAATACCACCTCTGGCTGTTCCCCAGAGTGGGGTGGGAATGGGGATTTTGCAGTATCCTTCCCCTGGAGTGGGTGGGAATGGGGATTTTGCAGTATCCTTCTCCTGGAGTGGGGTAGGAATGAGGATTTTGCAGTATCCTTCCGCTGGTGTGGGGTGGGAATGGGGATTTTGCAGTATCCTTCCCCTGGTGTGGGGTCAGAATGGAGATTTTGCAGTATCCTTTTCCTGCCATGCCCACCAACCCATGCCCACAGAACCAGTAGTAAAAAATTTAGTTTTCACCACTGAACCTGACTTTTTTTTTTTACCATGGTAATTAGGAGAACTTTGAGTGCTGTGGTGGCCTAGAGGTGGAGCTCTTGCCTCACAATCAGGAGGCTGTGAGTTCGATCCTAGGTAGAGGCACAATGAGAATGTATCTGCCAAAGCTCCGCATTGGCGACAGGAAGGGCGTCCGGCCATTAAAATGCTCCTGCTAACTCCACTCAGTTGCCCAGACTCCACCCCGCAAGGGATTAGGGGGTCATTAAAAGGAGATGACGATTGGGAGAATGTTGAAATCATCAAAGCAAAACCATTGTTTGCACTTTTTTTTTAAAAGCAATTATCCTTACTACTATTTCTTTTCTTCTTCTTTCTTTCATCGCTTGGGGGAAAAATGTTATCACAGGCTTGGCTTTTCTTACTAGCTAAATTCCCAACTCCCACTTTTCCCTATATTTAGTAGGAATCGCCACTCTAGATAGTGATGCATATTCAGTTCAGCTTTTTAAATTTGAAAACGGCACTTAATTTCTTGCCTGGAATATGATTAATGGTAAATTATTAGCTCAGTTGAATTAATAGCTTAAATGCTTAAGATATTTTCAGTAATTCGGACGGAAGAACTGGAGCAAGCTTTAACAGTCTGAAGCATGCATGGCTTAGCTTGAAAGCAAGCAATCCATATAGATATATAGATATATATATTTTCTTCCTTAAGGAGGAAATAATTATTTGTGGGCCACAAGTAGTATAAAATCAGCGGTGAAATCCATTTTTCTTTTTTACTATCGGTTCTGTGGGCATGGCTTTGTGGGCATGGTGTGGCTTGGTGGGCGTGGCAGGGAAAGGATACTGCAAAATCCTCATTCCCACCCCACTCCTGGGGGAAGGATACTGGAAAATCTCCATTCCCTCCTCACTCTGGGGCCAACCAGAGGTGGTATTTGCCAGTTCTCTGAACTACTCAAAATTTCTGCTGCTGGTTCTCCAGAACCTGTCAGAACCTGCTGGATTTCACCCCTGTATAAAATCCACATTTTCTTTAACACCAGAGGCCTGATTTAGGCAATAGGGGGACCAAGCATATGTCTTTAAAGATGCCTTTAGGATAAAAGCAAATAGAGAGGCATTTTGGAGCTGTGAGATTGATGTGAACTCTACAAGGCTGACTCCAACACCTAAATCATGAGCTATAAAAACTACCTTTACTATAAGGTTACAGGAACAGAATCTTGCAACTCTGAAAATGCCTTCCCCCATTACAGAAAGTCACTCTCTCTGGGTGCATTTTTCAAAACAGGGAAGTGGGGATATCCAGGGAATTTTTCAAAGTGATGGAGAGAGAGCGAACATCTCTAGATGTTCACTAGGCTCCCTGAATTCCCATCTTTTCGTTCAACCCCAAAGAAAGGTTTTAGAAGGGAACCTTTCTAGACCAGAATACAGAAGAAGAAGGTCGAGGAGGTCCAGATGGATGGATGGATGGTGGATATATGGATGGATGTGTCAGATTATTCATGAACTGGCAGAGACGTGGTAACAAGGTCAGCCAATGAATAGGCATAGCAACTAAGTCAGCCAATGGGAGCTGAGACAGACTGGAACCAGGGCATGTCTTAGTCTGCAGCTTCTGAGTCTGTGTAGAGAATTGAAACTGAAACTAAACAAGTCTGGATTTGCTTGCCTGCTCTCAGATCTAAAATGAAACAAAGAAGTCTGCATGCTGTCTGCTCTGCTGAAATGAAACTAACTGTTCTCTCCTGCCTTGTGTTGTAACTGCTACTACGTTGAAGAAGAATTTATATTGGTATTGTAAATACTTCATACTGTTATTACGTATATAAAGAAGTTAATGAATCCAGCTGAATCAGTTATCTATGTGTGCTTCTGGATTTAATTTCTGCAAGAAACTCAACTGGTGCCAATTTTTTGAGATCTATAACAATACATTTACTCACATACTTACACGCATGTAAATTAGGTTTGAGATCTTGTATTTTTATAACAGAGATGTTATTCACAATTAATGTCAGAAGTAATTTTAATTCATTGTACGTCTATTGCTGGTCGATGACCATAATAAAGTTTTATTTTATTCTATTCTATTCTGCAAGAAACTCTGATAGGATGGATGGATGGATGGATGGATGGATGGATGGATGGATGGATGGATTCAATCTTGGGGTGCCCAACTCCTAAATGACTTGGGACTGAGCAAGTGACAGAACATCAGGATTAAAATCATTGGTTTTCAAACCAGGCAAATTCTCAGAGTTGTAGTCCACACCTCTGAAAGGGGTCAAGTTCGAAAAAACATTGCTCTAAATGAATCAACGTCAGAAACAACACATTTTAATTTTTTTTTAAAGGATAGAGTAGATTTTTTTTTTAAAAAAGGGGGGGCATTAAGAAGAAGACAACCTTGCCCTCTTCACCCCTTGGTCAATATGAGTGGATCAGAAAGATGGATTTGAGATCAATTACACCGAAGATTTCCTTCAGCCCACTGAGAGGGGCAATCCTTTCTATAAATCCATTTTGCCTCTTGGCTTCTGACTGCATTTTTCCATTTGGGAGGACTTGTTTTGCATCTCAAGTCAGGCTGGGAAATACGATTTTTTTGCCTTGCATCTCCGTTCTCTCTTGCGCTGTTCAATCTTTTGTTTATCGGCCCACTCAGCATTCCTTAAGAGCTGGAGAATTCTGCAACCAATCAAGAGTTTTCTCATTAATTCCGCTCACATCCTCCTTCTTCTGAATTCCTGCTCAGGTTTAGAGTCCCTGCAATGTAAGCTGATTGTTTCCCCTTCCACCATCGCCATCACCTCCCTTCCACCTCGTTGCTATTCCTAAGTCATCAGCCAGATTAGATATTTATATTTTCTCCCAAACATTTTGAAAGCTATTTGCCTTGTAAAAAAAATGGGACTCTGGCAGGGAGGGCTTTGTTTTGGATCTCACCTGCTTTTGAAGCAGTTTTTCAAACTTCTTGAAAATGAGGAAGAGTTATTTGGAACCCCTTTCAATAATTATTATTATTATTATTATTATTATTATTATTATTATTATTATTATTTAGATTTTAAGGGATCAGTGTTTGCTGCTAAAATCTCTATGGATAAAGCTCTGGCATTTTTAATCCTGTGCATTTTGGATCTATCACTCTGTGTCTTATAGTACAGGGGGCCATTCTCTATCTGTTTTCAAGATGGAGATCCCTAAGCAGCAATCTCAAAATGTCCGTCAATGTATCTTAGAATTGTAGTTGCTGACTATGAATCAGGGCTAGCACTGATGATGTTCCCTAGTTGGGTAATGAAACATCTGCAAAAAAACCACCAAGCTCAGAGAGCACCAAGGATCCCATAGTCATTCATCTCTTCCTCCTCCTCCTCCTCCTCCTCCTCCTCCCCCTCCTCCTCCTCCTCCTCTTAGCACTCATGATGTTCCCTAGTTGGGTAATGAAACATCTGCAAGAAAACCACAAAGCTCAAAAAGCACCAAGGACCCCACAGTTGTCATCCTCCTCCTCCTCCTCCTCTCCACAAACCCCACTCCCTTCTAGAACAAGTTAATTGCATCTTCTCCCAACATGGAAAAAATGTAGTCTTGATAGAAGAAAATATCTGTAGCTCAGGGTTGAACTGTGGCTGCTCTCTGAGCTTCCTCAACAAGGCAATGTGGCTGCCAGCAGGGAAAATGATTTTTCAGAAGTTATCGTTAGAAGTATAGTTTGCAGATCAAAGCAAGGTGTCAACTCGCAAAGCACCCTTGGCCTGCTCTCGAGTTACCATAGGCCACGGGGGATGGGAAACTGACGAAATGGCACAGCAGCCAAAGACAGATGCACATTCCATGCTTATCTCTTTCAAGGCTGTATCCCAGTGTTACCTACAGCAGCTGAGGGGAGTGATCTCTACAACCCACAAAATTGCTCCATTAGTGAATGTGATTGATGACACACCCTGGAGGGAGGGGGGAAACGGGGTCATAATTGGAGCATAAATTACGTAGGGTCAGAGCTGGCTTCACTTGGGAACGTGCCAACATGAAGCTCCTAATAAATAACTGGGTTTCTTTTGAAGCTTGGCTTGAGACTCATGATTTAATTAGGGTTAAATCATGGCATCCATCCGAACCCTGACACAAGGGATACTTTCATGAAGTTCTGAAATATTTTCATGATAGTTTCCACCACACTTCTCCTTCTGAGCATTATGTTTCATTCCAGGCACCAAATGCCAAGAAGGATTCAGAAGAATTGGAAGTGGTTCAGAGAAGACTAATGTGGCTGATCAAGAAATCGGCAACTAACAAATTTATAGATAGATAGATAGATAGATAGATAGATAGATAGATAGATAGAAATCTCCATTTATTTCTTCATGCAATTTTTCCATTTCTTTTCCATACTAGGTACTGACAATTTCACACACTCAAATAACAATATAATAAACTTCCGATCTTTAGAGACAACATGTGAAATTATACAATGTGCATTCAGGATAGGTGAGGCAGAAATTCTGCATCAAAGAATCATGTCATTTGATTATCTGGCTATAAAAAATATCTTCTGGGTTATCAGACCGGGCTAGAAGAGAAGAAATTATTGTAACAAAGCACACTTGGGATATCTGTTGTGTAGATATAGCACAATCTAGTCGTCCTCAAGACAATTCTCATCCTGCTTGCCATTAATTGCTGTGGTAGTAGAAAAAAAAACAACACCCGGACTCAATTTCTCTCTTCTCACGAGTTTCCCAGCTGGATTGAAAAAGGAAAAACTATAGCAGCATCAGACATCAAATAATAAACTGGAGAACAAGGTGGCCTCTTCAGTGCTTAGAGGAAATGACAGATAATTATTACCGTTTTATCGTTGGGTTTAGCTCGGAACCGAGGCTCAGAACGGCAGCCACGGTTTCCATGGGTAGGTGGAGCACACAGAAAGATTAAGCACCCCTCATCATCGTTAAAGCAAACAAGCAGAAAACCGATCAACCCCCCCCCAAAATCCCCTACCCTCCCTCTTCTTTGGAAGACGACCAAACTGGATGGCCTACCCAGATCCATATGCCGGCCTGAAGGTCAAGCAATTGGCAAGGTCAGTTAAGTTCTAATTGGAACATTGGAACCAAAGCTCCTTTTAATGCTTCATAGAACACGGGGAGCGCATATACAAGCCAGATCAAGGATGTGTTTAAAATCAGAAGCAACCTTTCCTTTCAGATAATCGGCCTCTGTGGTGGAAAGTAGTCTGGATTCCCAGGAGGAATGCAGGGGAGGGGGGGCAGGCTGCACTGCAGAGGACCAAGAGACAATGAAGTTTAGATAGTTTGGTAGGGAGGAAGAGAGTTAAGAAGGCTGCGACTAGGTGGTTCAGTGGCTAAGACACTGAGCTTGTCGATCAGGAAGGTCGGCAGTTCGGCGGTTCGAATCCCTAGTACAGTTCTCCTGCGTGAGCTTGATGATCTCCAAGGTCCCTTCCAACTCTGTTACTGTTACTGGCTCCTTCCTTAGAACTTCTCACAGTATCTCTTCAGTGATGTGAGCAGTTGCTTTAGGTTGGGAAGATTTCTGTCAATATTCCTTATTTATTCTTTATTGGCCAAGTGTGATTGGACACACAAGGAATTCGTCTCTGGTGCATACGCTCTCAGTGTACATAAAGAGAAAAGATACATTCAGCAAGAATCATAAGGTACAACACTTAGTGATAGTCATAGCTTACTAAATAAGCAATCAAAATCATACTAGGAAACAAATAAAACAATATAAATCGTAGAGATACAAGCAACAAGGTTATAGTCGTAAGTGGGAAGGAGGTAGGTAATAGGAAGGATGAGAAGAATAATAGCAATACAGTCTTAGTAAATAGTTTGAGAGTGTTGTGGGAATTAATTGTTTAGCAAAGTGATGGCATTTGGGGGAAAAAACTGTCCTTGTGTCTAGTTGTTCTGGTGTGCAGTGCTCTATAGTGTTGTTTTGAGGGTAGAAGTTGAAACAATTTATGTCCAGGATGTGAGGGGTCTGTAGATATTTTCACAGCCCTCTTTTTGGCTCTTTGATAGTTGAGGAAGAATAAAGAAAACTACTCAGAAGTAACTCCATGTAGCATTGTTAGTTCCTGGGGGATCACCCAGGGGTGAAATCCAGCAGGTTCTGACAGGTTCTGGAGAACCGGTAGCGGAAATTTTAAGCAGTTCAGAGAACTGGCAAATACCACCTCTGACTGGCCCCAGAGTGGGGTGGGAATGGAGATTTTGCAATATCCTTCCCTCAGGAGTGGGGAGGGAATGGGGATTTTGCAGTATCCTTCCCCTGGAGTAGGGTGGGAATGGGGATTTTGCAGTATCCTTCCCCTGCCACGCTCACCAAGCCATGCCCACCAAGCCACACCCACAGAACCGGTAGTAAAAAAAAAAAATTGGATTTCATCACTGGGATCACCTCACATCCACAAAAACATGATCGGGATGGAAGCACACCAAACTTCAAGAGGCATCTTCTAAAGAGCTACTAAGAAGAAAGTTAATTTCCAGGTTTCAACTCTGCTGGGATTTATTTGGAGTGAAGCTCAAGAGAATGTTCCTCCTGTTCTCCTCCCAGACCTATGATGGTGCAAAGAAAAGTCCAAATTCCTGCCCAGCACCCACAAGTCCATCAGATGGTCCAATCAAAACCCCATCCCAACTGGAGATGTCTCCCAGCCACTCACCTCCAGGTGCAGGGCAAGATGTCCTTGACTGTCTGAGAAAGGAATGTTATTATGACTACACATCACCCATTCTCCATACAATCCCCCCTCCCAGTTTCCCAAATTAGTAAATGTGGCAGGCCTGAAGGCCCAATGCAAAAGATGGCTTCACCTGGCCATCTGTTGCGAAGGGTGTGCAAATTCTCCTTGAGGACGACTCTCCAGAAAGCCTTGAGGACTTCAACTCATTTCAGGTCATGATGAGAAGGGCATCTGAGCCGAGGTGGCGCAGTGGTTAGAGTGCAGTACTGCAGCTACTTCATCTGACTGCTAGTTCAGCAGATCAGCGGATCAAATCTCACTGGCTCAAGGTTGACTCAGCCTTCCATCCTTCCGAGGTGGGTAAAATGAGGACCCAGATTGTTGGGGGCAAGAGGCTGACTCTGTAAACCTGTAAATCTGTAAAGAGGGCTGGAAAGCACTGTGAAGCGGTATATAAGTCTAAGTGCCATTGCTTGCTTCCTTGCTTCCTTCCTTCCTTCCTTCCTTCCTTCCTTCCTTCCTTCCTTCCTTCCTTCCTTCCTTTCCTTTCCTTTCCTTCCTTCCCTCCTTCCCTCCTTCCCTCCCTCTTTCCTCCCTCCCTCCCTTCTTTCCTTCTTTCATTCCTTCCCGCCCTCTTTCCTTCTTTCCTTCTTTCCTTCCCTCCCTCCCTCCCTCCCTCTTTCCTCCCTCCCTCCCTCCCTCCTTTCCTTCCTTCCTTCCTTCCTTC
>WNWU01000055.1:2974576-2992343 GCA_012654045.1 Ptyas mucosa
CTTCTTCTTCTTCTTCTTCTTCTTCTTCTTCTTCTTCTTCTTCTTCTAACCTAAAGAACCATCCATCCTTGACTGCTTCATGGAGGTTAACAAGAAACAGAGGCCATCACTAGTGGTAAACATGTGTGTAGAAGATGGAAAACAAATGGATATTTCCACTTATTTTGGTCGGAGCTCAGTGGTGGGTTGCCCCCGGTTCAGACCAGTTCGCAAGAACCGGTAGTAAAACCAGCAGGAGCTCCGCCCACCGATCCGGACGTCATCAGGAAGCTTCTTCGCAGAAGCGAGAGAGAGAACAAAGCGAGCGCAAGAGCATGCATCTGCGGTCCCATTGCAAACCGGTAGTAAAAGTAAGTAGAACCCACCCCTGTTGGAGCTCCTCTTGTACCTTAAGCATTAAAATTTGGTTTACTGTAGGATCATTACAAAGAAATTTGCTTCTTCCTTTGGGTAGGGAGGTGATGAGTATCTTGCATTCATTTTTGACGCTTTATAAATACTTGTTGGAGATTTGTATTACTATGCAAGTAAGTTCGTTTTTAGCTTTAGTGTTAACAGATAAAGGTTTCCTCGAATTCATTTTAAATATATGAGTTTTGGATCAGTGATTTAGCAACTGCTGACACGCTTAATCCTGAAGCCGATCGTGGATTTACATCAATGAAAGTATATGTTCTCCTACACTTCTCTTTTATCCAAGTGTATTCCAAGGTATGTGGCATTTCAATAGATTTTAATCATATTAATAGGCTCGGGTTTAATTGCTGTTTTTATGGTTTTCCGCTAGCATTAATATTAATGGACAGTGGAAATTAATCAAATAATTTAATAGGGTTTTGATGAAAAATGCATTCAGCCAAAGGGAGTCTAATCAAGATTATATTTACATTGAAATATCAATTTCTCTCGGAGATTTGATGCATTTTGCCCAGTTTGGTACACAACCCTGGCAACGCAACAGCACAAAAGCGTGCAATTAAAAGTCTCCAGTAGTTTCCATTTATGGAGCTGATTAAAAATGTCAATCTTTTTTTAAAAAATTCAAATATTCTTCCATTAAAAAATATAATGCGTTTGGGCTTTTTTCCTCCCCCCCCCTTCCTTACTCTTCCAAGATTTAATTAAGGTTTATTGTCAAGTGTTATAGAAATGGTAAAAAGCTGCTAGCAGGAGAAAGCTACCTTATTTCCTAAAAATAATTTAAATGCATCAAAATTTAAACAGGAGCACAATTGGATTCTAGATAGATGGAGTGATGGAGCACCTATAACTTTTGCAAGTAAGCTATTCCATTGGTTGACTGTTCTCACCTTTAGAAAGTTCCTCCTTAGTCCTGGGTTGCTTCTCTCCTTGATTAGTTTCCATCCATTGTTTCTCGTCTTGCCTTTTGGTGCTTTGGAAAATAGTTTGACTTCCCTCATCTCAAATATTGGAACACTGCTGTCATGTCTCCCCTTTCCCTTCTTTATATTAGACCAGACCAGGGGTTGGCAACCTTAAACACTCAAAGAGCCATTCGTTCCCGTTTCCCACAGAAAAGAAAACACCGGAAACCACAAAACCCTTTTGACATCTAAAATGAAGATAACACTGCATATTTTATTGCGTGTACTGGAGGGTTAATGTGATTTTTGCTCCTGAACCTCAGCGCATAGTGTCTGCACATCAGGGCTATAAGATGTCACCTTTTCTTGGATTTATCCATGGCTGGCCTACCGGAGATCGAAAAGTTCAATAAATCGCATGCTGGCAGGTGTCGCACATTGGTAATTGTATATTTTGAGTGACAGGGAGCCGCAGCAGAGGGATGAAAGAGCCACATGCAGCTCCAGAGCCGTGGGTTGCCAACCCCTGGACCAGGCATACCCAGTTCTATCTGAACTGGATTGGTGCATCTTGCATGATTGTGGATCAGAAATGATCTCTTTCTTCTCTCAAAATATATTACCCCTTTGCCAGGGAACCACTAAAAGCTTTGAGACGTACCAAGAATGTTTACAAGTGAAATATGTTGACTTACAAAATCGGAACAAGTGTCGAGATGAGACGATGATTCCCTGGGCCTTTCAGGTGTGGCTTGAAAGTGTTTGTTTTACACTATCTTCTTTCCCTGGAGTAATTTATTGTTGAACCAACAGCTTCAATAAATCCCACTCCATTCTTCTGAGTCTTGCCAAAGATCTACATGAGATTGGATGTCAGTGCTTCATTGGAAGATCGTGGGGATGTATTGATGGTAGCGGAGGACTTTTCTGACTTCATTTTTGCTGAGGGGACTTTGTTGTGACAAAAAAAAAAGGATGTTCCCCTTTCTTCTTCAGAAGAAGAAGGTTCTGGTGTCTGAGTTAGTCTCAAGCTAATAGAGAATTCTTTTTGTCTTGAGTCAACTAGAATCCTGCATCCAGTTTTGGTCACCACACTATAAAAAAGGATGTTGAGACTCTCTAAAAAGTGCAGAGAAGAGCAACCAAGACGATTAGGGGATTGGAGGGTCAAACATATGAAGAACGGTTGCAGGAACTGGGCATGGCTAGTCTAGTGAAGAGGAGACATGATAGCAGTCTTCCAATACTTGAGGGACTGCCACAGAGAGGAAGGGGTCAAGCTATTTTCCAAAGCACCCGAAGGCCAGACAAGGAATAATGGATGGAAACTGAACAAGGAGAGATTCAACCTTGAAATAAGGAGGAATTTTCTGACAGTGAGATCAATTGACCGATGGAATAGAAGATGCCTTCAGAAGTTGTTGGAGCTTCATCACTGGAGGCTTTCAAGGGGCGATCGGAGATTTGTCAGAAATGGTGTAGGGTTTCCTACTTGGGTGTGTGTGTGTGTGTGTGTGTGTGTGTGTGTGTTGGACTAGATGACCTACAAGGTCTTTTCCAACTCTGTTAATCTAATCTAATCTAATCTAATCTAATCTAATCTAATCTAATCAACTGGAAGAGATGAAAATAGTTATTGATGGTGATCTTAGTTTCAATGTTGTATCTTCCCATCACTGTGAAGTCTTCCTGGATGTCCATATTTCCTAAACAGGAAGGGGAGGGTAGAGGAAGTAGCAATGCCAATTAAAGGAGAATATGTGTAGCTCAGGGTTGAGATGAAGGTTCCTTGGTGATCTCTGAGGTTGATTTCTTGCAGACGTTTCATTTTACCCAAACTAGGGAACATAATCAGTGTTGGCAGTGCCAAAGTTGTAACAATGGAAGGGAAAGTTCCTTCTTTCAGGACTCCGTTTTCCAACCTGGACAAATTTCAGATGTGTGGCCTTCAACTCCCAGAATTCTCAACAATGAGCATGCTGGCTGGGAAATTCTGGGAGTTGGACTACATATCTGGAAGTTACCCACGTTGGGAAATGTTACTCAAGATGTCTTTGGAGATTCTCAAGTCATCCAGGTCGTGGTTGTCCCAAAGATGCTTTTTCAAGAGGTCACTGGACTGATTTTTCTTTGAAGATGTTTTACTTCTCGTCCAAGAAGCTTCTTCAGCTCTGAATTGGATGGTGGAGAATGGAAGGGTTTATAATCCTTGCAGATAGCTGGTCATTCGCATCCTTTTAGAGAGTCGTTGAGGCTACTCCACACCCATTTGCATTACTCAGGTGACACAGATAAACCTTCAAGTGGTCTCAATGCAGGGGTGAAATCCAGCAGGTTCTGACAGGTTCTGGAGAACCGGTAGTGGAAATTTTGAGCAGTTCAGAGAACCGGTAGCGGAAATTTTGAGTAGTTTGGAGAACCAGCAAATACTATATCTGGTTGGCCCCAGAGTGGGGTGGGAATGGAGATTTTGCAGTATCCTTCTCCTGGAGTGGGAAAGGAATGGAGATTTTGCAGTATCCTTCCCCTGCAACGCCCACCAAGCCATGCCCACCAAGCCACACCACACCCATCAAGCCATGCCCACAGAATCTGTAGTAAAAAAAAAAAATTGGATTTCACCACTGTCTCAATGTTAAATGAACGAATGAAGAAGCTTCTTGGATGAGAAGTGAAAATGGTCTTCAAAGAAAAACCAGAAAGTCCAGTGGCCTCTTGAAAAAAAGCACCTTTGGGTTACTCGAGATGGCGTTGAGAATACCATTTACGCCTCCACACCAACTCTCAGTCTTAGCTACACTGCCTAAGATTGCTGGGAACTGTACATCATCAGCATCTGGTGTGTCACCCCTGGGCTTTATCATGTCGTTCATCACAGACATTTCAGCTGATAGTGACAGGTTCCACTAGCTCAGTTGTTGGTCCCTGTAGTGAAGAAGCAAAACAAACCAGTAATCTCAGTGGGTTTAAGAATCATCCACCCCAGCCAGGTGTTACTGCTGATGTATACTGAAGCTGCTGCTTCATATTTAGTAATCTTGGGCTGTAGCATCTCTGATTTCTGAAGTGTGTGACAGTTTCAAAAATAGCACGACAAACACAACTCTTGATTTAATTACAGCTTGAAGTGGAGAGATACCACTGCTTACCTCATTACTGGTTGAAATTGATTTTATACACAGTGTGCTGGTTAGAACCTTACTTCCCCTCTTCAATTAAGTTTGCTTTCTCCAATCCTATTTTCAGGAGGGAGATGAGATGGAGAACAGCAAACTGGTGAAGGATAGCATGTTTTAGTGCATTTGAGCAAGATTTCATAACAATACCTAGACTTTTTTTAAAAAAAAAAAAACCTGACACGACAAGGAGAAAAACAAAATAGAAAAAAAATCATAATTATGCAGCTGAGTCAGGCAACACAGAAAAGAAAATCAACATAAAAAGGGTGTATTCTTTTAATTACTATTTTTAGACCATGCCTTTTTATACTGGCTCAAACTGGCTGAAAACCTCATTCAGATCTAGAACTTGGAACAGCAATGGAAGAGCCTGTAGATGTTCCTCAACGAGTCCAAGCAGCTTCTGATGTTCCTGAGCTATGAAGACCCAGCATGGTCAATGGTTAGGTAGTCTGAGAGCGGAAGAGGGAAGTGTTTGCTACTCAAACACTAAGAAAGCTAGCTGTCAACCCACAAAGCATCCCTGGCCTGTTCTTGAGTTGCCATAAGCCAGGGGGGATGGGAAACTGGCAAAACTGCACAGCAGCCAAAAACAGATGCACATTCCATGCTTATCTCCCTCAAGGCTGTATCCAAGGGATACCTACAGCAGTCAAAGGGGAGTGACCTCTACCATCCGCGAAATTGCTCCATTGGTGAATGTGATTGATGACATACCCTGGAGGAAGGGGAGAAACAGAGTCATAATTGGAGAGTAAATTATGTAGGGTCAGAGCTGGTTTCACTTGGGAACGTGCCAACATGAAGCTCCTAATAAGTAACTGGATTTCTTTTGAAGCTCGGCTCAAGACTCATGATTTAATTAGGGCATCCGTCGGAATCCTGACACTAGTATGATATTGGCTAAGCAATTATTGCCCTATCTGGTAGCTTCTGTGGGTTATGAGACCACACCACCCAGTATTCTCACTGATCTCCAGATAGGTCTAACAGAAAATCAGAGTTGGAAGTTGGTCTCCCAGTCCAACACTCTGCTCAGGCAGGAAACCCTATATAGCATTTCAGACAAATGGTTGTCCCATCTCTTCTTGAAAAACTCCAGCAATGGAGCACCCATAACTTCTAGAGGCACGTCATTCCACCAATTAATTGTTCTAATGGTCAAGAAATTTCACCTTGGTTCTAGGTTGCTTCTCTCCTTGATTAGTTTCCATCGGTTGCTTCTTGTCCTGCCCTCAGGTGCTTTGGAGAATAAGTTGGTCCACTGATTAATTTTTCTGTCAAGACATTTCTCCTTAGTTCTAGGTTCTCCTTGATTAGATATGGGGGTATGCCAAGGGATTTTCTTTTCTCTTTTCTTTTCTCTTTTCTTTTCTTTTCTTTTCTTTTCTTTTCTTTCCCTCCCTCCCTCCCTCCCTCCCTCTTTCTTTCTTTCTTTCTTTCTTTCTTTCTTTCTTTCTTTCTTTTTCTTTCTTTTGGAATTCCCATAAAGTAACTGATGGTAGACCTTCTTGTTCTTAAGGGATTCATAAAAACTGCATTTGTTTGTTTTAATAAGAATATTTGGGGGGTACCTCTTGTTACTGATCTTTCCAACCTCGGTTCATCTCGGCCATTTCTTACGGACAACTCTATTAAGTAGCTGCCCAAGTCCCTAGCCAAATTATGAAGGATGTAATATTCACAAGCTGAGAAAGACAATTTCGGTGGAATTCCTCTAGAGGAAATTCCAGCATGCCCCATGCGCTGCAATAACCTGAATTCTCTAAATGCTAGCCTGAAGCCATAACAAAACAGGTTTGATTCTTTCACCACCATCCCAAGTACAAAAGAGAAAAATGCCTAACAATAAAAAACACATTGCACTTTTCTCACCCTTGATTATTTATTTTTTTTAAAGCGGAACAAAATGCGGGAAAGGATTGGTAGCACGGAGATGGATTTCAGCCTGAGGATGCCATCCTGCCATCGCTTTCCTCATGTAGAACAAAAAAGTCCCTCTAGTTTAGCCAGCATGAACAATTAGATACTGTCTTGTTGACTAATGAGTTGACCAGGAATGGCTGAGCTGTTGGAAGAAAAAAAATGACAGCTTCAATACTCCTACATCTCAATCAGTTCTGGTTATTTGTGGAAAAACTTGCCTCCAGAAGTTGTGAATGCTCCAACACTTGAAGGTTTTAAGAAGAGGTTGGATAAGCATTTGTCTGAAGTGATGTAAGGTTTCCTGCCTAAGCAGAGGGTTAGACTAGAAGACCTCCAAGGTCCTTTCCAACTCTGTTATTCCCTTCCCTTCCCTTCCCTTCCCTTCCCTTCCCTTCCCTTCCCTTCCCTTCCCTTCCCTTCCCTTCCCTTCCCTTCTCTTCTCTTCTCTTCTCTTCTCTTCTCTTCTCCGGGCTAGTTTTCAGGACTGTGTATCCAGTAGGGCACAAATCTTGAACATGTCTTGGAATGGGTTGACTTGAAGGATTGTTAACTCACTCAAGCTGATAGAGGAGAAGCTCATTTAGATCTTCAATTTTTTTTTTAAGTCTCCAAGGAGCTCCATCTTTCACAGATGGTTAGGACGCTCGGCCTAAGGGACGGGTCAGGAAGCTGCTCTGGAGGCAAACATAGCTAATACATTTTTGCAAATGAAAAGGAAGTCATCCGTCAAAGATAACCTTGAGATAAGATACTCTCATCCAGGGGTGTCAAAAGGGGTGGGCTGCTGCCAGTTGTAACAACCGGTTTGCCCAGAACTGAAAATGTGAGCGTGCATGCACACACTCTCACTTTGCTCGCACGCACACCTTTCACAAATGCGCGTGGCATCGAAAAACCACCAATTATATAGGACGTGGTAGTGCCAGGGTGGGTGGGCGGGACCAGTCTTGGTCAGAACTACCGATTTGCCTGAACTGGTCCAAACCACCAGCAACCCATCACTGGGTGTCAAACTCAAGGCCTGGGGGATGGATCCGACCCATGGGGTTCTTAGATCTGGCCCGCAGGGCCGCCCTGGGAACAGCGAAGGACTGGCTCACGGTGCCTCTACCAGCTAAAATGGACCTCGGGACGGAGCTCCATTTTCGCTGGCAGAGGGTGACAGGAGGCCGTCACAGCCGAAAACGGAGCTCGCGAGGGACACGTGCAGTACTCCTGAGGTCCATTTTTGCTGGCAGAGGGTTGCAGGAGGCTGCCGTAGCCGAAAACGGAGCTGGCAGAGCGCTCGGGCTATCACAGGTGCTCCCGACACGTATGACATCGAGCTAGCCACGCCCACCCTGGCCGCGACCTGTTCGGCCCCCCTGAGGTCAAACACAACCCTGATGCAGCCCTGAATGAAATTGAGTCCCTTCCAACTCTGTTACTGTTACTGAGTTTGATACCCCTGCCCTAATGACTTCCCTTTGGTCTGTTAGCTGACTGCAGAGATGATGAGAGGTAGATTGCTGTCGTTACAACGCAATTCTTTCATGATCTTTTTCGGCTGAGTGGGTGTGTTGGGAGTTTTCTCCAGAAAACAACTATTTTTCAAAAAAACAAAAACAAACAAACACCCAAAACCTCTATTATCCTCACGTCTAGTTCCTTTTGATTTATCCAGTTCCTCCTTCCAACTTCGTTTCTCCCCCCCCCACATCTTATCTTTCTCTTCCTCCCTTCATTTCACAGCTCATTCCCCCCTTTTTCTTTTTCTTTTTTAAAAAAAACAACAATACCCTTGTTTGGAAAGGGTTTTTTTTTTTTAATCTGTTACTCCCTCTTCCTATAACTTTTCCACAAGTCATCCCTCAGGCATTTCTTATGAGCTTTCGGCTTTTCTGACTCCGTGTAAATAATTGAAAGAGTACAAAACAGAATAGATGTTCTTCTTCTTCTTTCTTTCTTTTTTTAAAAAAAATTCTAATTCAACAGTTTTTTTAAAAAAAAACCCAAAAAAGAAATTTTTACTATTCTCTTTTTTTCAACAATTTTGCAGCAGTAAACATTTCTTAGGTATCCATTTTTCTCCCCTACTTCAATTTGCCATTTATACATATAGTTTATATATTGATTTACATACATAAAGATAACAGTGTACTTGTTAAGGAATTTGCAGAGTAACCCTTGAATAGCAAGGGTGTGCACATGAAAGCGATTGAGAGTAGTTACAAATAAACACAGTCAACACACAGATACACTGAGTTGTGTTTAGTTTCAGGAAATAGTAAGGCACAGTCCAATAAACAGTCCATGTCATACACATATAAAGCAGGAGATAGCCAAAACGACAGTCCAGGGTTAATCCAATAACAAAGTCTTCTTACCAGTCGTCATAGTCATTCAGAATAAAGAGTTCTTCTGGATTTGCAAACAGTAGCATACAGAGATATCAGAGAGCAAGAACAGCAAAGAAAAACAAACCAAGTTTCTAGCTCCCTCTTAAGGAGATTGGCTGCAGAGCTAACCAATCAGGACACAGTATGATACAATACAGCATTCTTAAAGTTATATTCATGGTTTATATATTGCCAGCCCAACAAATCAGGTAATAGTCATTTCCTAACAGTACTCAATAATGATCATACATTCTGTTCTTCCTCTTCTATTGTCCCTTTTTAGTTTGTGAGTGTCCTGGAAGCCTTGATGACATCAAAATATACACAGTTTCTCTCCATTCAGATACAGATGCAGGGATAATAGCTCTTCTAAGGCTGAGATATTGTCAATAATTTCATTTCCAATATGCTGCCTACTGATAGGGGCAAAGGAACGCTACACAAATGAAATGAATATCTTTCTTTTATTTAAAGATTGGGTAGTGGGGAACTCCACACTTTTTCTAGAACTTATAAATGTTCTGGAGCTAATGGGAATTGTAGCGCAAGTCACCTAGAAGAGATCAGTTGTAAGGATGCATCCTAAACAAAAGACGTATTTGTCTTATTGTTTACTTGTTTATTTATGAGACTTTTGTACTAATTCAGGGGTGTCAAACTCAAGGCCCAGGGGCCAGATCCAGGCCCGTGGGCTGCTTAGATCTGGCCCACGGGGACACCCTGGAAATAGTGAAGGACTGACCCATGGGTGGCACTTCCAAGCTCTGTTTTCACTGGCAGAGGGTTGCAGGAGGGCATCGCAGCCGAAACAGAGCTCGGGAGCCTGTTTTTGCTGGCAGAGTTCTCGGGCTACCACAGGCACCCCTGAGATGAGTGATGTTGAGCTGGCCACGCCCACCCAGACCCCCAAGGTCAAACACAACCCTAATGCGGCCCTCAATGAAATCGAGTTTGATACCCCTGAACTAATTCAATCACGTTTGGCTCTGGAGTATTCCTAATACAACCAATCAAACAATAACATTGCAAGAATCTGCCCTTGTAGAACCTTCACTCATGGCACCACAGCTATCTTAGTCTACTACTCTTCAAAGATCTTCTAGGTTAAACCAGGTTTAGTTAGAACTAGAAGCACCAGGCTTTAACAAATCCCTGGTGTATCCGGAGGGGAAAGGATAGTGGTGGGATTCAGCCGGTTCGCACCACTTCGGGAGAACCAGTTGTTAACTTGCTGAGCAGTTTGGCAAACTGGTTGTTGGAAGAAATCATTAGGGCAGAGAACCGGTTGTTAAATTACTTGAATTTGGGAATTCAACTGGGAAAGGACACTTTGTGTTCCAGGGGAAGCTATTCCGTAAGATCAGGATTTCTAGAAAAGGAAACTGGGGGAAAAAAAAATAGAGCAACTCATAAAAGCCACATGCCCGTGGAGATTCTCAGTCATCCGAGGTCATGGTCGTCCCAATGGTGCTTTTTCAAAAGGCAACTGGACTTCCTTTGTTTTGTTTGTTTTTCTTTGAAGACATTTCACTTCTGATTCAAGAAGCTTCTTCGGTTCTGATTGCTTCCGTTTTGATGACTTCTGCAGAACCGAAGAAGCTCCTTGGATCAGAAGTGAGACGCCTTCAAAGAAAGAAACAAAGGAAAGTCCAGTTGCCTTTTGAAAAAAAAGGACCATTGGGTCATAAAAGCCACATTTTATCAACCAGTAGAAAGAGTGGAAAACAGACAGAATATCTATCAAATTCCCAGTCAGGAATGCCACAGTAAGAGGTTTAATGTAGAATAAGAATTAAAACTATGCCGGTCTCTTTTCTAGGAAAATGCATAATTAGCTCTAGAGCAAAATCATGTCATTTAATAGGAAGGGCAAACTGTCTTTTTAAGCTGCAGCTTTTAAAAATTTTGAATGGCTTTGAGTTCCTTAATCCCTTAGCATTGAGGGGGAAAAAACCACACGCTGTCTTCTTATTGACCTTTTCAAGTTAGAGATTTTTTTTAAAAAAGAAGCCTGCTACCATCTCAATAAACAGGTTGGATTTATATCAAACCACTTTTTTCTCTCTCTCGCCTCTTCTCTTTTTTTTGAAATCAAAGGCTGAAGTAAGTGGAATAAAATACCTTAACTTGACAAAGTCACAGCTCTGCTTTGGTAAAGGATTTGAGATGCTCACCTTCCAGGAAACAGGGATTTCAGACCAGCTGTGCTTTTGATCTAGTTCTAGAGGTATTTAGAATTTAGAACAACAGAGTTGGAAGGGACCTTGGAGGTCTTCTAGTCCAACCCCCTGCTTAGACAAGAAACCCTACACCACTTCAGACAAAGAGTTATCCAACATCTTATTAAAAACTTCCAGTGTTGGAGCATTCACAGCTTCTGGAGGCAAGTTGTTCCACTGGTTCATTGTTCTAACTGTCAGGAAATTCCTCCTTAGTTCTAAGTTGCTTCTCTCCTGGATTAGTTTCCATCCATTGCTTCTTGTCCTGCCCTCAGGTGCTTTGGCAAATAGCTTGACTCCCTCTTTTTTGTGACATGTGGGAAGGATACTGTAAAATCTCCATTCCCTCCCCACTCCAGGAGAAGGTTACTGCAAAATCCCCATTTCCTCCTGATCAGCTGGGACTTGGGAGGCAGAGAATAGATGGGGGTGGGGCCAGCCAGAATTTTTACTTACCGGTTCTCCGAACTATTCAAAATTTCTGCTAGTGGTTCTCCAGAACTGGTCAGAACCTGCTGAAACCCATCTCTGGACAGGGGCAAAGGAATGTTATATACATCAAATGGGTTATTACTATTGGTAGCAAATTGCCTTTCCCCCCCACCCACCCCCCTTCCCCTTGGTTTACAGAGGCATTTACATTTGCAACTACCAAGTCAAACATTATGACTTGAAGTCATCTTTTCCGTCTGTGTCACTTGCACTGTTCATCAGCCCTGATTGACGCTTTCCCTGACAGCAAAATGTGCAGTTGTTGGGTGACATTAGCACATCGCCCGTCTGTATCACTCCCTACTTTTTTGTTCATGCATTCCTTGGAGGACATAAAAACCCTCCTTAACATGTGAACTTGCCGTATTCAGCTGGAGGTCATCCCAGTTACAAAATGGCTAGGGAAGGGTAGCAATTTAAAACCACCCTTGGCCTCTATTGAGTCCTGATGGAGACTTGTTTGAGGGGAGGGGGGGAGATGTTTATTTTGTAAAATTAAGTTTTATCGCCCTGCTGCAATGGAAGGTTTCTTAAGCTCTCTTTGCAGCAGGAAAAGTGTTTCCAGGAAAAACCAGAAATGGGACAATTTCCCACTAATTTAGCCCAGGATTAATTTTGCAAGTTCTTTTAAATTCAGACACTCACTTGCATGATACAAGTGACTTTCTGACTTCTGAGTCCGTTTGTGGAAAGCAGGGAAGAATTATGCAAATGATTTGGAAGGATAGGTTGGCCGTTTCAAGACCATGCTTAAAATGTTGCATCCAATTTTGGTTGCCATAATATAAAAAAGATGTTGAGACTCTGGAAAGAGTGCGGCGAAGGACAAAGAAGAGGGTTAGCGAACTGAAGGCTAAAACATATGAAGAACGGTTGCAGGAACTGGGTACGTTGAGTTTAATGAAAAGAAGGATTAGGGGAGACATGATAGCAGTCTTCCAATATCTCAAGGGTTCCCCCAAAGAAGACGGAGTCAAGCTGTTCTCCAAAGCACCTGAAGGAAAGACAAGAAGCAATGGGTGGAAACTGATCAAGGAGAGAAGCAACCTAGAAGTAAGGAGAAATTTCCTGACAGTTAAAACAATTAATCAGTGGAACAAGTTGCCTCCAGAAGTTGTGAATGCTCCATCACTGGAGGTTTTTAAGAAGAGACTGGACAGCCATTCGTCTGAAATGGTATAGGCCCTAACCCTAACCCTAACCCTAACCCTAACCCTAACCCTAACCCTATACTATAGGGTTTCCTGCCTATGCAGGGGGTTGGACTAGAAGACTAGTCCCTTCCAACTCTGTTGTCATATTGTGGGCATCAGAGAGATGGAGGAACATGTCATCCCTACCCAAGAATCTCCCTGAAGCCCTCTTCACGTGGAGGAGAGCACATTTTTCTACATCACTTTGTGTCTTGGGAATTCTTAGGTCAATATGATGGGCAGATGTACTGACAAACACCTTCCGGATTTGAGTATTGAGACCTGTGGTGGATTTGTGGTGAACTTGCATGAGAAATAGTCACCACTCTTTTTTTAAAATAAGGAAATAGATTATTCCATAGAAGATAACCAGCTGGTCAAGTCCAGAATCAAGAATGTCATGCGGTGATTCTTCCAAGTTGAGTTCCGAGGACTCTACTATCAGTATCTACCATATACTCTGTGAACTATTAGGGAGGGACTGTCTTCACCCTTTTTCTCTCACACATAACTTCCTAGCTGAGTTGCCTCTTACCCTTCTGGAATTCACCCTCTTCCTCCTGGGGAACTACTTCCTCCCTAATGTTCTGCCCCAGCTACGGGTCCCAAGAAATGTAGCACACACACACAGCTCCAAAAACTCTGTTTAATACAAAAATGCAGGCTTTAACCACAAATGTCCTTATCAGCCTGCTATGAATTACAGAGATTAAATGAAGTCTGACAAGGATTGGCAATCAACCTAGAAACCAAGTTGTAACAAAAAACTCACTCTCAAAATGCTCTGTGTAGGACCAAACATTGTTTCCAGCAACGTTTGCTATCTGTGTGTGAACTTAAATAGGCTAAGGGAGTGGCCACGTAACCCAAGCCTTACTCTCGGGGAGACCTCCTCCTGAGTAGCATTGAGAAGAGGGTCCTTCACTTCACTCTCTTCACTTGAAGGAGCCTCTGGAGGTTCTGAAGGCCCTGGTTGAGTCTCTGCCTCTGGCACCACATCTTCTCCAGCCTCCTCATTGTCTGACTCAAGCGCCAGCTGCAGAGGCTGCTGGTGCGACATCACACCAGCCTCCTCGTCATCGGGATCAGCCACAATCCGTGCAGGCCACTGGCGGGCCGCAACACCTAAGTTCCATCACACAGCCATAAACCTGGAATTCTGCTTCTACCACCTTGCTCTTTCCCCTCCCCCCTCCCCTTATTTTTCTTGCTTGATGTCACTTTTATCCCTTCCAGAAAACCGAGCAGTCGTAAAGCCATCAGAAGTCCTCGGAGGGACAGACTGATTAAAGGGATAGGCAGATTCCTCAACCGTGACAGTGCTTGATGCAAGATTTGCTGTCTTTCTTTGTTTTGTTCTTTCATTTTAAGCTCTTACTAAATACTCTCAATACACTAAATCCCTAAACTTTCTTCCTCCACCCCCTTTGAAATAGCATTCATTTCCCAGGAGGCTTCCAACGGTTCTATTGTAGAAATGCTCAACTGTGCAGCGTTCAGATTTGACTCAAATGGTTGTCCAACCTTTTCTTGAAAACCTCTGGCGGTGGAGCACCCACAAGCTCTGGAGGAAGGCTGTTGCACTGATTAATTGTTCTCACTGTCAGAAAAATTCTCCTTAATTCTAGGTTGGATCTCACTGTAATGATTTGCCTCCCATTACTTTTTGTCCTGCTGTCGAGTGCTTGGGAGAAGAGGTCAACCTTCTCTGTGAGAGCCCCTTA
The DNA here is from genome assembly GCA_012654045.1 of Ptyas mucosa. Classification (NCBI taxonomy): domain Eukaryota; kingdom Metazoa; phylum Chordata; class Lepidosauria; order Squamata; family Colubridae; genus Ptyas; species Ptyas mucosa. The sequence goes on from WNWU01000055.1 coordinate 2,989,013, forward strand.
AGTACTGGAAGACTGCTTTCATATCAACCCTAGTTCTTCTCTTCATTAGCCTAGATATCTCACTCAGGGGTGGTCTTCAAAAATCTCAGCAACGGGTTCGCTGCCCCGTTGCTGGGTAGGCGTGGCCATGGTGGGTGTGGCGTAGTCAGCCTCCTGAACCATGGGGGGGTGTTTTTCACCCTCCCCAGGCTCCAGAGTCTTTCCTGGAGCCTCCGGGAGGATGAGGGTATTTTCTTTGATTTCCATTTTTGAGCATACACAATTCTTGCAGCTGTTATTACATGTATAATCAAATATGCATTTTCCTTACTAATTTTTTTCTGGAAAAATACCCAGTAGGAACAACTCTGGTTTAAATTCAATACGTTGTTGTATCATTTCTTCCAGCCAGATTTTAATGTTGTACCAATAATTTTTTGCTTCGGGGCAAGTCCACCACATATGGTAATAAGATCCTGGTGTTTGATGACATTTCCAGCACTTAGCTGATTTATCTTTAAACATTTCCCTTCTTGACCACATCACAATATGACACCATTCGACAACGTGTTGGTGTGGCGCCAATTATAGAGAAGATGAGAGTAGGCTGGCTCCGCTGGTCTGGACATGTCTTGAGAGCAGCGCCTTCCACCGTTGCCAAGATTGCCTACCAAGTAGAAGTCAATGGCCGGTGACTTCTCGCGCCTCCAAAACAGAGATGGCAAGACATCGTCAACAAAGATATGCAAGCCACGGGCCTCTGCCCTGGAGATGCAGTTGACCGTGCAAAATGGCATTCAATGGATCTGAAAAACAGACCCTTCACCAGCGGGAATATGCTAGGAAGGAGAATTTAAGACCTTAAAGGATGGAGAGAGAGTGCTTCTTCCACCGAGTAGCTTTCTACACTTGAACGTTAACATGTCTGGCTGTGATGAGCATCCAATAATTGGGATGTTGGAAGAGGAGACCAGGAGAAGGGCTTCATTCATGACATCCTGGGCTTGGATTGAGCTTCCCTTGGATACCACACTGGTGTTGCTGTGGCTGCAATTGGAAGTAAATGAGCACCTTGATTTCACTCCAGGCTACCTCTGTCCAAATGTTCTTGTCAAAATTCATCCCTCTCTATTATTGCATTAGGGAGACCGTTCCAATTTTTATTATATATATCCATATTTTTTTTTGGAGGAATGTTTGTTGTTATTTAACACCAGGGCTTTATCTTCTGAATTTTATGGTTGGCCCTCCCAGCTCTGAGAGCCTTAGGATAGTGGGCAGGTTATAAATATTTTATTAAATAAATGAAAAACCTGACTCTGAAGTCACGGGCCTGCTTTGCCTTTTGCATGGCAGACCATCGATATTGAAAACTAGCATTATGGCCATCCCTCCTTTGTTTTCCTTTCTGTGGGCCAAACATAATAAACTCTTCCAGTTGACATCAAATGCACCCATTTGGCCAGAATATGAGAGACAGAATGCTGGACTAGATAGCTGATTAGCCCAATCCATTCTCCTCTTTTTCTTTTTCTTTTTCTTTTTCTTTTTCTTTTTCTTTTTCCTTCTCCTTCTCCTTCACCTCCTCTTCCTCCTTTTCCTCTTCCTCCTCCTCCTCCTCTTCCTTTTCTTCCTCCTCCTCCTCTTCCTCCTCTTTTTCCTCTTCCTCCTTTTCCTCCTCATCCTCCTTCTCCCCCTCCTCCTTCTACTCCTTTTCATCTTCCTCCTCCTCCTCTTCCTCCTCTTCCTCCTCACTCTCCTCCTCCTCCTCCTCTTCCTCCTCTTCTTCTTCCTCCTTTTCCACTTCCTCCTCCTTCTCCCTCTCCTCCCCTCCTCCTCCTTTTCCTCTTCCTCCTCTTCCTCCTCCTCTTCCTCCTCATCCTCCTTCTCTCTCTCTTTCTCTCTCTCCCTCTCTCTCAGATGGGTGTTTCCAGTACAAGTGAATACCGTGAGAGAGAGAGAGAGAGAGTGATTCACCCAAAGTCACCCAGCTGGCTCCTTTTAGGCATTTATATCAGTGGACCAGTGTCATAGATTACAGCCCATAATTTTAAGAAAGATGCCTTGATCTTGAAGTGCATTGATTCAGGATGATGGACCAGGGGAAAAAAAAATATGTTGGTCAAAGTTGGGTAAAGTAGAGGAACAGATAATGGAGGTACAGAATCAAGCAAATTATTGGAAGCCATCTTTTACATTTGGGCCTTCAGACCTGCCACAATTTCGACTGTGGGAAAACGGGAGGGGGGATTGTATAGAGTATGGGTGATATGTAGTCAAAATAACATTCTTTTCTCAGAGAGTCAAGGCCACCTTGCCCTGCAGCTGTGATGAGGTGACTGGGAGGCATCTCCCATTTTGGATGGTGCCTGATTGGACCATGTGATGGACATGTGGATGCTGGGCAGGGACCTGGACTTCCACTTGGGTGGGGAAAACCTGGAAACTTTCAGATTCAGGTTTTCCCAGATGTGCCAATATGACATCTCTAATAAAATGGAACTTTGAGGAAACTCAAACCTTGGAGTCTTCTTTTCTTGGGGGTCTTACTTGGAACCCTGACAGGAAGATCTTTAGAAGACTTATAAGTTACTAGAGACAGGTTATGATAGTGAAGTTAATCAATAGTTTTCTAGGAATGGAGACTAATTGGCGGGCATCCAGATAACTCTATACTGCTACCTTGGTTGTACTCTGCTCATTATTATATATAGTATGAAACCTGGCAGCAATGCTTCCTGTTTTCATAATTGAAAAGGCCCCTCTTGAAAATCCAGGAACTCTCCTTGTTTGGGTGCTCCTTAAAGCCTGTTTTAAAGGCATCCACCCTTTCAAGTTAAAGAAGGAATCTCCTTTTTGGTAGAGATTCTAAAAACCCAACCCACCCAATCCATTCCTAACTGAATCCACGCACATTTCGGTTGTCAAGGAAACAACCGCATAATTAGTTATATCAACAAACCTTCAGGAGCGAAAAGAGGGGGGGGAATATGAGGAGGGGGTGGAGGTTGAGTGAAAGCCCGGACACCACCACCCCCCTCACCCCTTCCGTTGATGCTGCCTTTTCTCTGACAGCATTCAGCAGGGAAGGGAAGGTGGCCTTGTGCTAAGAAAGCGATTGTGAAGAACTATTCTCTGGCTATTTTAAATCCCCAAAGTGCATTTGGGGTACGCTATGATGATGATGATGATGATGGTGATGATGATTTAAAAAAAAAAAACCAGAATCATGAGGTCCTTCCATTAGAGGTATGGCTCTGTGTGGTTCTTTAAATCAGCTCTCTCTCTTTCTCTCTCTCTCTCTTTCTCTTTCTCCCTCTTTCTCTCTTTCTCTCTCTTTCTCTCTCTCTCT
>WNWU01000055.1:2992353-3005629 GCA_012654045.1 Ptyas mucosa
TCTCTCTCTCTTTCTCCCTCTCACTTTCTCTCTTTCTCCCTCTCTCTCTCTCCCTCTCTCTCTCTCTCTCTCTCTTCTTTCTCTCTCTCTCTCTCTCTTTCTGCATGCGTGCAGTCTGTTTTCAAGCAATTTCTATTTTCTGCAACCTTCCCCCCCACACACACATACATCAGCTTAATTGATTTGCCAAATTCTGGAGCCTACAAAAGGAAGGCTAGAAGAGAAGGAATCTCCAAATAGATAACCCGAGCTGCCACCACCAAGGCAAATGGTTGCTATGGCAACCTGGACCACATGGTAGCTCTCTAGTCAAACTTCATCCTTTCCCTTAACCCCCCCCACATCCTCCCAGCACCAACATTCTCCTATGATGGTTAGTACAGTAGTTATCATTGGGACCTTAGCGGGAAGCTAAATTTCAGATCCGATCGATCTGGCCCTTTATTAAATCAAATCGATGTTTATTACGACCACAGATCAGTATTTTGGGTCATGACGATTATAAGCATCATTGTCTTCTAAAGGTTTTCCCAAAAGGTTTGATCATTATTATTATAAGCATCATTGTCTTCTAAAGGTTTCTCTTTTTAATTTATAGTAGCATTCTTATCTTGTATTTTTATTTTTATTTTTTTTAAAAAGAGCTTTAGATAGGAATGCCTTTCCTTAAACCAGAAATGCATATGTAATTAAGCTCCTGAGAAATATTTAGAATTTTGCTCAGTCAAAACATGTTTGTTCTTAGTGGAAGTTGTTTGGCTTTTCCGTGTCTATTGCTTCATCCTGTTGGTGTTCTTTTTTTTTTAAAGGCAAAGACGAGAGAAGGTGCTTTAAAGACTAAGAAATGTAATTTGGTGTATGCTTTCGGGGATCAACGTCTACCGTGATGAGATGGATGGAGTTTTCTTTCAAACTGGCAGCCGATGCCCGCAAGTTTCTTAGAAGTAAGGAATTAGGGAGTGAGGTTGGAAAGAAATAAATTCTGCTCCTTCTGACATTTACATAAAAGCCTTAATAGATGCAAAAATCTCTTATTTTCCTTCTAAATCAATCTTTCCTAGACAGAAGAGGCAAGCAAATAGCCAAAACAAAACACAACTCCCAAAAATAAATGAATGCCACAAGGTTGGGTTCGAGTAAGTTTGATACTCGCTACACATTTTGTAGGAAGAGAAAAATCAATCAATCTACTTTCAAATGTATTAATTCTCCAGTACTTTCCACCTTGTTTGGGAATCACATTTGCAAGTTTTGGTCAATGCTTGTTATTTATTTATTTATTTATTTATTTATTTACTTACTTACTTATTTATTTACTTACTTACTTATTTATTAAAAAGCTAAACAATCTTCCTAGAGCAGCTGTCCATGCCCACAGAGAGGGCTCTACATCAGTGGTGAAATTCAATTTTTTTTACTACCAGTTATGTGGGCGTGGCTTGATAGCTGCGGTGTGGCTTGGTGGGCATGGCTTGGTGGGTATGGCAGGGGAAGGATACTGTAAAATCTCCATTCCCACCCCACTCCAGGGGAAGGATATTGCAAAATCTCCATTCCCACCCCATTCTGGGGCCAGCCAGAGGTGGTATTTGCCGGTTCTCCGAACTACTCAAAATTTCCGCTACCGGTTCTCCAGAACCTGTCAGAACCCGCTGAATTTCACCCCTGCTCTATGTGCCACCTCTGGCACATGTGCCATAGATTCACCATCCTGGCCCCACACCATTTCTGACAGATGGCAGTCCAGTCTCTTCTTTAAAGCTTCCAGTGATGAAGCTCCCACAATGCGCTTTCAATGCAGGTGATAAAAAGAAAGGTGATGGAAAAATAAATCAGTATCAAAAGATTCGGAAGGATGTAACCATTTTTGGAAAACAGACTTTTAAGGGTTAAAGCTTCAACTTTTTTTCTGATAGGGTGGACTTTCTCAAATGTAGAATCCCAAAAAGATTGGTGGACTTCAATTCCAACGTTAATGAGTTTCTTGGCATAGCCATACTGGTTGGGGAACTCTGGAATGTGAGTCGAAATCCAAACATATGGAGTTTACTCAAGTTAAGGAAAGTGTAAGCGATTTGTCAATTTTGTTGTGTTGCCTTCCATCTGTTTTATGAAATTTGTGATTTTAGAGATCCTACTATCAGGGTTCCGATGGATGCCCTAATTAAATCATGAGTCTTGAGCTGAGCTTCAGAAGAAATCCAGTCATTTATTAGGAGCTTTGTGTCGGCATGTTCCCAAGTGAAGCCAGCTCTGCCCCTACATAATTTATGCTCCAGCTATGACCCTGTTTCCCCTTTCCCCCCACGGTATGTCATCAATCACATGCGCCAATGGAGCAATTTCATGGGTTGTAGAGGTCACTCCCCTTCGACTGCTGTAGGTATCCCTGGGATACAGCCTTGAGGGAGATAAATGTGGAATGTGCATCTGTTTTTGGCTGCTGTACAGTTTCGCCAGGCCCCCCCCCCCCCAGCCTATGGCAACTCGAGAGCAGGCCAGGGATGCTTTGAGAGTTGACGCTTACCTGTATATATGAATTTTTTAAAAATGCCCATATTTTCTCGGAAGTATTGAATCAAATGTTAATACTACTACCTGCGGAAACCACGGGCAGCGAGATCTATTTCATTGTCCTCTTCATGAATTAATAAACCAAACTAATTAATGCTACCACCCAAAACCATTTCCGTTGAATTAATTCATGTCAAGAGCGACACTATTTTCCACAAAAGCGAACGTTCAAATTGAATTTGCAATGTATACAGAGACGTTCCCCTCCCCACCACCACCAACCTGGCCCTCACCCACAAATCTTTCAAACTGGGGCATTGGTAGTTCTCCTCTGTACAATTAATCCATAACAGCAATTAGTTATAACAATGCATAACTCGGCTGTTTAGGAAACCCAGCATATTTCTAAAGGGAGACCAGATGCTAGAGAGAGATAAATTGAAATGTGGGAAAAACACTTGCAGGGAAGCATGTTCCTCATTAGCTAAAAGAAAGAGAGACAGAGACAGAGAGAAAGAGAGAGAGAGAGAGAGAGAGAGAGAGGGAGAGGGAGAGAGGGAGAGAGAGAGAGAGAGAGAGAGAGAGAGAGAGGTGGCCATTAGCAAAAACAAGGAAGGAAATGAGTTAGGTGTGAGGCCTGCAGGAGAAATCGGTATTCCAGGGCTATTTTTCTACTTTTTCTCCGCTGCTCTCTTGCTTGCTGTGGAAATCCATCATCTTGTTTAGATGTTGCCTGTTTCCAGTGTTACAAGCATCTTCTCACTATGGTTAGGTCTTTGTTTCTTTTCTTCCCCCAGGGAAAGACTTTGAATATATCGAGTGGATGATATTGTTATTCTTAGCCAACGTGCATCCTGAAATGTCTCCCTGCACATAAGCATGAAGTTAGAACCTACACAGGTACCTCCTTCTTCCTGGTCCCCAAATATCACGAAGATAGTAATTCTAAACTTAGAACTTGGGAGTGGGGTTATATTATAGCCTTCCTGTAAGTTGATATCAGTACTTGAGGATCCTTGGAACTCTCTTAGCTTGGTTGTTTTCTTGCAGATGTTTCATGACCCAAGTAGTAACATCATCAGTGAAGATCCTGCTCCATCATCTAGTACTGATAATGTTACCTAGCTGGGTAATGAAATGTCTGCGGGAAAACCACCAAGCTCAGAAGGCACCAAGAACCCCACAGCTCAACCCTGTGCTATAAATATTCTCTTTTACTGATACCAGTACTCTGTGGCCTTGCATTCCAGAATGATGAAAAAAACATAGATCTTGACTATCTCTGTTAGTTTCTAATTCTAATTAGCCTGTTTCATTGCATGTTGCGGTCTACCTGACTCAGAGGTGAAATCCAAATTGTTTTACTACCGATTCTTTGGGGGTGACTTGGTGGGCGTGGTGTGGCTTGGTGGGCGTGGCAGGGGAAGGATACTACAAAATCCCCATTCCCTCCCCACCCTGGGGCCAGCCAGAAGTGGTATTTGCCGGTTCTCCGAATTACTCAAAATTTCTGCTACTGGTTCTCCGAATTACTCAAAATTTCTGCTACCGGTTCTCCAGAACCTGTCAGAGCCTGCTGGATTTCACCCCTGACCAAACTCCTTCTTGCACTGTGGTGGCCCCAGTGGAGACATTATTTGAGGTGGGGCCAACCAACACAGAACTGAATGAGGTTAATAGCAATAATCATAGCAATTACACTTATATACCGCTCCATAGTGCTTTACAACACTCTCTGAGCAATTTAGAATGTCAGCATATTTGGGTCCTGATTTGACTGACCTCGGAAGGATGGAAGGCTGAGTCAACCTTGAGCCCCATCAGGACTGAACTCCAGGCTGTGGGCAGAGTCAGCCTGCAATACTGCATTCTAACCACTGCGCCACCATGGTGTCAGTGTTCCAAGTAACACCCCCAATGAAAGAAAACTCCAAGGTTTGATTTTCCTCAAAGTTCCTTTTTGTTGAAGATGTCATATAGGCACATCTGGGAAAACCCGAATCTGAAAATTTCCAGGTTTTCCCCACCCAAGTGGAAGTTCAAGTCCCTGCCCAGCACCCACATGTCCATCACATGGTCCAATCATCCACCATCCAAACTGGAGACACCTCCCAGTCATCCAGCTCCAGGTGCCAGGGCAATGCGTCCTTGACTCTCTGAGAAAGGAATGTTATTTTGACTACACATCACCCATACTCTATGCAATCCCCCCTCCCATTTTCCCACAGAAGAAAATGTGGCAGGCCTGAAGGCCCAAACGTCAAAGATAGCTTCCAGGTCTGACACACGGTTCCATTAAGTGAAAATTATGCATTTATTGATGCAACCAGAAATACATTGGCTGACTTCTCACTTCCAACAAAGCTGCAGAAACATTACAGGTTTTTGTTTTTTTTAAAAAAAATTTGGATATCAGAAAGGTGAGTTTCTGATTACAGAATGGGTTATGTTGGATAAGTTAGTATAGTCTTGGTGTTTCTGAAAATCTCCGAATGTAGGTTGAGTTTTCCTTTTAGGATTTGTTATTTGCATTCAGAGTCACTCTCTAGCTGTAGGCAGTAGACTGTTTTTTTTTCTCCCATCACTGGGTTTATGGACTTTTATTTTAAAAACCAAGAAATCTTTTCTGATAAATCACATCGATGGGCAAGATGATTCTAGGAGTTGCTTCAAGAGGAGGAGGAGGAGGAGGAGGAAAGAGGAAGCAGCTCAAAAGCATTTCTAGCAGTTGGCGTTTTGATATGTGTTTATTTTGTTATACAGAAGTGTTTGGAGAGGGGAGGAAAATGGTAAGATAGGAATATCACACATTTATTGCCTCGGCTCCCGAGATCCCCTCTTGTCACAAAGAGTTTGACCTATTTCTGGAATGACTAAGAAGAAAGAAAAGAATATTAGGGATCAAGGGAACGCCTTGGATGATACCCCAATGACATGACTTGAAATCACAATTCCTTCTCCTTGGCTGCTTCTCGCTGCTGTGCTGAAGCACAACATTTGAAACAAAAAATAAAATAAAATAAAATCAATCGACAGTGAATTCTCTGCATCTGAAGGTAGCAGAAAGAAAACTGGAAGGTTATCTTGACTCCAAAAAAAATACTTAATCTGGCGCAGAAATTCCTAGCTGATTGGTCAGCCATCCCTTCTTTGCTTGGTGCTCCATGAAATGTTCGACTCCCAATTCCAGTTTGATTGAAAACTCCGAAGGTGGAACTCCATCAAATCTGGAGGGCTGGCAGCTGGAGGCGGAAATTGATCGAGAGTTTTATTGGTCAGCACTAATACTACCAGTATTTCTGACTGTCTTCCAAGATTGCAAAACATCGATATTTCAAGCTTTCTATACACAACAGTCAGTTTCAATTTTTTTAAACATTTTTTTTTTCCCAGTGCAAACGGTCATTCATTAACTAGGAATTTCTGCAGATTAGGTTGTCAGGGTTCCAAGTATCCATCTTTTTCATTGGATCTTCAGGCCTGCCACATTTATTTTTTTGAGTCAAGATAACCTTCCAGATTTCTATTCATGTAGCAATAATTTTGGTCCTTGAATGCTACTTGGACTCTACATAGATCCCACAGAGCGGTGTGTTTCTTAATCTTGGCAACTTGAAAAGGTCTGGACTTCAACTCCCAGAATTCCCTAGCTAGCGAAGCTTGGAAACACCTGTCCAGATATCTTCAAGTTGCCAACGTTAAGAAACACCGCTGTAGAGTAAATAACATCTATAATGTACGGACATAAAAAGAGAGATGGATAAAAAATGTAGAATGACCAAAGGGAAGATTGCGGCTCTCTGTATATTTGTGAATTCAGTCATGTACCTACAAATAATACAGTTGCAACTGTTGGACTAATATGAGATTCTACCTCTCAAGCATGAGTTCTTCCTTATAGTTCCAACTAGCATTTTCTACAGGAATCGTGGCTACCAGATTTGGGCTGCCAAAACCCAGATGATCTCTAAGCATTGATGTCCAGTGGTCCTCTAGATGTTTGCAGCCTTAAATCTCCAAGGGGAGTCAAATGATTACATCTTTGCTCATCCATGGACTCATTTGGTCAAATCGACAAGGAAATACTGTATGGAGGCAGAAATATTATACATGGACAACATTACATTGATGGGCAAAATTTGCTCTGATGTCAATAACTAATGACAATCAAACCAGATACCTCTGGCTTTCCATTTTTGAGTTTTAAACATTCTTGAATCAGATGGAGATAGGGCATCTTTCAAACAGAAGAGACTAAGTACAGGTAGTCCTTGACTTACGGCCACAATTGAGCCCGAAATTTCTGTTACTAAACTAGACACTTCTTGAGGGCTCCATTTTGCAAACTCAAGCAGAAGACCCTATACCACTTCAGACAAATGATTGTCCAATCTCTTCTCAAAACCTTCCAGTGTTGGAGCATTCACAACCTCTGAAGGCAAGTTGTTCCACTGATTGATTGTTCTAACTGTCCGTCAATTTCTCCTTAGTCCTAGGTTGTTTCTCTCCTTGATTAGTTTCTATCCATTCTTTCTTGTCTTGCCTTCAGGCGCTTTGGAGAATAGCATGACTCCCTCTTCTTTGTGGCAACCCCTGAGATATTGGAAAACTGCTATCATGTCTCCCCCAGTCCTTCTTTTTATGGATGTAGACACACCCAATCCCAGCAACTATTTAATCAGAGAGATTAAGTTTCAGGATCCAATCTGGTTCAGACACCGGGACCTGAAGTTTGGTCTTCCAAGTTTTCGACTTGTGCCTTTTGACCCATCCTCAGGGAATTTGTCTCCAGCTAGCAGTGAAGAAGCTAAAATCCCAGATCTTATCAATTTGGTCTGCTAGAGACAAATTCCCTGAGGATGGGCCCCAGCATGAGTCCGAAATCTCAAAAGACTAAACCTCTGGTCCAGGGGACTGAAACCTTAAATACTCAAAAGAGCCATTTGGACCCGTTTCCCACAGAAAAGAAAACACCGGGAGCCACAAAACCTGGGTGGGCGTGGCCAACTGGATGTCACTCACTTCCACCAGTCACATGACACCCCCCCAGCCACGCCTACCCAGCCGGTCATTAAGGCAGAAAACCAGTTGTTAAAAAACACTGGGAACCACAAAATCCTTTTGACATATCTCTCTCTCCCCTCCCTCCCACTCTCCCCCCTCTCCCTCTCTCTCTGTATCTCTCTATATCTCCCTCTCCCCTCCCTCTCTGTATCTCTCTGTCTCTGCCCTGGCTGCTTCTCCATCCCCCGCCATCGCCCTTACCTTCTCAGGTCAGACAAGGAGTGACTGGGAGGGGAGGGCAAGGGGCAAGGCCAACCAGTGGTGGGATCACCTGACAGGGAGGCCACGGCAGAGGGCCCAAAGAGCCGCATGCAGCTGTGGAGCCGCAGGTTGCTAACTCCTGCTCTGGTCCCAGGGACCAATCCAGATTGGATCCTGCAACATTATCCTGGGACACATATATTCACCTTCATTTCAAGTTTCAACCTCATATTTCAACCTCATATTCACCCTGAGTTGCTGGTTGCCCATATTTCCGGATTGACATTCCAAGCGATGTCAGATAAAACGTGACTTTGTCTATTTCTCTTTGTTCCTTTGTTTCAGTGAACCAGGCCACTGACTCAAGCTGGAGAAAGGTGTTTTGTTTTCTTTAGCATCACGTTAAAAAAAAAAATGTGATGCTAAATCAAGGTGATCGGCCATCTCCTACATCCGTGCAAACTCAACGGGCACCAGGTGTAAACAAAGCCAGCCTAAAGTAGTCTTAATTGTACAACCAATTGTAGAATCAATGTTCTGTCTTCAATACCGAAGACTTTGGTATCACGGAAAGGGAAGGGATGCATTAAACTGTCTTTTCTGAGATCCCAGACAGAAAGCCTGCAAGAGCTGAGCCATTTTAGGATGAAGGTTGTTGCTACAGTGCCATCTTCAGAGCGTTCGCCCAAAGTAGATTTTTTGTTGTTGTTGTTGTCGTTGTTTTTTCATGCCCTCTTTCCCTGTTTTTACCTCCGACGGTTTTTGCCCGGTTGCTGTTTGACTTGGGAGTTACTGAATTGGAATCCCGGTAAAATCATCTGCTGAAAATGTTTTTCCCCTCCTTGATTTAAGAAAGAGAAGGAGAATCATACCCCAAGGGGAGAAATTAATCAGATGTGTGTCAAATGCCTTTGGAAACTCAGGTTATGAAACAAAAACAGCAGCGGTAGCAATAGCAGCAACCACCGCGCAGGTAGCTTCTTCCAAAAATGGGAGAATTTCATGAAAGTTGCCATAGCAAATTGCAGATGCAAATGGAAGCTTATCAAGTGTGAAAGAGGGTTAGTTAGAGGGGGAGGTGTACAAGGTGCATAAATGTGTTTGTCTTTTGGGTTAAAAATACAACGGTAAAAGTTGATAACTATTTTTCTTTTCTTGGAGACATATCTTTGGAGGGGGGTGTTAGGCATTATCTGTATATCAGCATGCCTGGGAGCTAAGGAGCCAGAGGTTCGTACCGGTAACCCGTCCTGGCTCTATGCCGTCCTATTTAGGCATGGAGAGGTGCGAAAGACGTGCGTGCAAGCAAAGTGCATGCATGGAAGGCTGGGCACGTACGCGGAAGGCGCACACACGCGTGGTGAACCGGTGGTAACAAAATGCGAAACCTACCGCTGTAAGGAGCACTAGGAATGCTTGTCATGTTTACCACTAAGCCTATTGGGAACTAATATTCTGGAAAACATTTGGAGAATTTATGCTTTTTTAAAAAAAAAAATTCCCATGAGCCAAAGGAGGTCTCTTGTTTTGAACATGGCTCTGGGCAAGCGATGGGCAAGGAAATTCTCCTGTGTGTGGTTTCTCTCTCTCTCTCTCTCCAACAATTCTCACTCCGTTTGATGAAAGAGTATTTGCTTTAGAAGGCTTTACAGAGGAGAAGAGAAATTCGCTGAAAATCTCCTGGGTGGATTGTCATTCTCTTGCATTTAATTAGGGATGAGGTAGCCAAGGATTTGCATATTTGGGTGGATTTGTGGGTCTTGTCTTTCCTGATGCAATTATTCCTCCAGGGGTCTAGGGTCTACTGGACTTCCCACACTCCTAATGAATCTCAAGCTAAGACCACCAGGATGGGACTTTTCCATTGGTGTGTATGCATGCGTGTTTTGGGTGCATTTATGCGCATTTACGTGCAGGAACAGAGTTAATATTACGGCTAAGAGAAAATTCATTCCTCGAGAAAGAATTGTCTCCCTCTTGAAGGCATCTGGAGACGTTCCACCCAATTTCTCAGTGAATAGAGAACTTTGAGATGCCAAATGGGCCCTCCTCTAACTTATGCATGTCATGCAACTTCCCTCCTTAAATTTAGGTTTGATTACAGCCGTTATCGTTGATATAGGGGTTAGAATGGAATTCAACATTTCTGGAGGTTGCAGTGGGGTTGTGTGAAGAATTGTGTAGACAGAAGGCTGTCCTACGTGAAGGATGGCCCATGGACACCCTGGGGAACATGTGAATTCCAAGTGAGGTTAGTTGATATGAAGGGGTGAAATGGTCTGAAGTCTGCTACTGCTTTGCTACCACTTTGCACGCGCATGCTCAGTGCACACCAAACATGTGCTTCGCACACATGTGCACCGCAGGCGCTACTGCGCAATGCTGAAAAAGGAGGATTAAAAAGCCTTTACTGGTAAGTAGAACAGCGAGGGGGGGCGGAACAGCTGTGCCGCACAATCTAGATTCGCTAGGAAGTAGGATTTAGCAAATATAAATCACGCGGCACAGCTGATCATTGGAAATATCAATTCACTGAACTGGTAGCTTTTATTACTACCGGTTCGGGCGAACTGGTCCAAACCGGTAGCATTTCACCCTTACATCAGTCCTTTCAGTAGCTCTCAGGAGACATTAAGTGTAGGCTACAGCAAGAAGTTACACTGTGTGATGTACATGAAAGGGTGCATGAGTCATACTAAGCCATGAGATACTGAACGAATACTTCACTGGGGTTATACAACATGCAACATCACAATGTTTATCATTCTTTATCCCCGTCTTGTGCAAGGGCTAGGATCCCATCCAATGTTAAATCAACTCCCCTCCTGATGTGCATATTTACATCCATGCACATGCAAACACACACACACACACACACACACACACTGCTTTGAAGGGTACACAAGCATGTGTTGGAGAGAAACCATCCCTAAAGGGAGGAGGGCACAGGTGAGGAATCAGCCTAAACACTCTCTTTCTCTTTCTCCCTCTCCTCCCTCCCTCCCTCCCTCCCTCCCTCCCTCTCTCTCTCTCTCTCTCTCTCTCTCTCTCTCTCTCATACACACACACACCTTTGACCAGGCAAAAGCAGCCAGTCTGGGGAAGATTCCTGTACTATAGGCAGAGAACAATAAAGTAGCTATTTTGACCTCTACATGTACAGGTCTGGTTGTTCGCGTCTGCCAATGTTTGAACACGTCCTGTATTTTTCACGGAGAACAGATTCTTTTTTTCCACTCACACATTTTTCTCTTTTCCACTCTCCTTTAGCTCCATCTGTGTGGAATATTGCTCAATATAATGAAGTACGCTGAGTTCATAAAGGGTCGAGGAGATGCACAGAGCAAAATAAAATAAAATAAAATAAAATGGGCAGAAGCAATGCATTCAACTCTGCTTTGCCTTTTTATGAACAAATACTTTTCTCCAAGTTGGTGGCACCCCTACTGGGAAATTCACCAGGTAGGTGCCAACAATATTCATTATTTGCATAGCACTTCCCTCAAAAAAAAAATCAAAAATCTATATTGCAGATATAAACGAAGCCTTACCACCTCATTTCCACCAGTTGACCGTGGTTAGCCTTCATTTTACTTTTTTTCTTAAATAGGGAAATGATTGCCAAGCCTCTCTCCACTCTCGTTTCCCCTACCCTACCTTCCTCAAAGCTGTAAAGGAGAATAGATATATATATATAAACCAGCCAGGATTAGAAGACAGCCGAGTTAGGGATTTATTTCCAAGCTTATAATCTTCATTCAGTGGTGAGCAGTCCCACGCTGGCCTTGTAGAGGCTCAGAATCTAAGCAGGAGCAGGATTGGTGAATGCTTGGATGGGAGACAGCACCAAAACCACCCCAGGCCAGGGATGCTATTCACTTACTTTCCCTACCAGTTCACAAATGTGAGCATGCAGCATTCACGCATGCGCCCGGCCTTCTTCATATGTGTTTTGCTGGTGCGCGCGCCTTCCATGCATTTGCCCAGTCTCAAAAATATGCCTAAATAGGATGGCATAGAGCTGGGGCGGGGACGGAAGGCCCACCTGTGATTTCCGCTACCAGTTCAGGTGAACTGGTCCAAACCGGCTGAATATCACCTCTGCCCCAGGCTGAAATCTTGACTAAGAAGCTAATAGAAGAAAGCAGTAGCAAACCTCAGAGCTTTCACCAAGAAAACTGCATGGACCATCATCCATCCTCTTTTAACGACCCCCTATAATCCCTTGCGGGGTGGAATCTGGGCAACTGAATGAAGCTGGGTGTTTATTGGCCGGATGCCCTTCCTGTCGCCAATGCGGAGTTCTTTTTTCAACAGATCTATTCTCATCGTGCCCAGAGAGAGAAATATCTGCCTCCACCTAGGAGCAAATTCACAGCCTCCTGAAGGTGAGGTGAGAGCGCCGCCTCTAGGCCACTGCACCACTCAAGACAACTGCATGGACGTCTCCACGAAACTACTAGGTCTTAGTTTATCTTCAGCAAAGCTAGAGAAAAGAAGGAGTAGGGGGGCATATGATAGCAGTATTCCAGTATTTGAGAGGTTGCCACAAAGAGGAGAAGGTCAACTTATTTTGCAAAGCACAAGAAGGCAAGACAAGAAACAATGGGTGGAAACTAATCAAGGAAAGAAGCAACCTGGAATTAAGGAGAAACTTCCTAAGAGTGAGGACAATTAACAACAGAAGTTGCTTTCAGAAGTTGTAGATGCTTCATCACTGGAGATTTTTAAGCAGAGACTGGATGGCCACTTATTTGAATTGGCATCTGCTTGAGCGGGGGGTTGGACTAGAAGACCTCCAAGGTCTCTTCCAGCTCTGTCCTGATTGAAAACTCTACTTGAGAGCTTTTTAACTGAAGGAGCTTCAAAGGGCAAATTTCCATATATACAGCCCTGATCGATTTTCTGAATCTGGAAAGGGATGCTGAGTTTAGGCTCCTGAAATATCGGAGCCAAAGAAATAATCAATCGTACAGAAGAAGGATCCATCTTTCTTTCATTGTTGGGTTGCGTTCGGCCTTTCAATACAAAGCACGGACTACCCTTTGGCCATTAGCAGTGGCTTAAGGGATCCAGACCATATTTTAAAGTTTCAGAAACCATTCCCGAAAGGGACCTTCCCCCTACCCAATGTGGCTTGCAGAGACCCACATCTTACAGAATATGGGTTGCGACTCTTCAACCAACATACCTAATGTGGAATGAAGGCTTATCTTGAGCTGCGGTGGTGCAGTGATTAGAGTGCCAGTACTGCAGGCGACTTCTGCTGCCTGCCGGCTGCCTGCAATTTGGCAGTTTGAATCTCACCAGGTTCAAGGTTTGACTCAGCCTTCCAACCTTCCGAGGGAGGGTAAAACGAGGGCCCAGATTGTTGGGGGCAAGAGGTTGACTCTGTAAATCTATAAAGAGGGCTGGATAGCACTGTGAAGTGGTATATAAGTCTAAGTGCTCTTCCTTCCTTCCTTCCTTCCTTCCTTCCTTCCTTCCTTCCTTCCTT
>WNWU01000055.1:3009959-3023873 GCA_012654045.1 Ptyas mucosa
CTTCCTTCCTTCCTTCCTTCCTTCCTTCCTTCCTTCCTTCCTTCCTTTCCTTCCTTCCCAGTGGTTAGAATGCAGCATTGCAGGCTGTCATTCCCACTTTCTACTGTCCACATTTCTAACTTAGGAAAAGGTAAAAGCTCCCCTCGCACATATGTGCTAGTTGTTCCCGACTCTAGGGAGCAGTGCTCATCTCTGTTTCAAAGCCGAACAGTCAGTGCTGTCCAAAGACATCTCCGTGGTCATGTGGCCAGCATGACTCAACTCCAAAGGCGCACGGAACGCTGTTACCTTCCCACCAAAGGTGGTCCCTATTTTTCTACTTGCATTTTTGATATGTTTTCGAACTGCTAGGTTGGCAGAAGCTGGGACAAGTCACAGGGAGCTCTAGGGGTTCACACTAGGGATTTGAACCACTGAACTACCGACCTTTCAATCGATAAGCTCAACATCTTAGCCACTGAGCCACCACATCCCTTTTGTTTTTAATTTACCAAGATCCTTTTGAAACAGATGTCATGGAATGTCAAAACTCCTCAACCACAAAAGCCAACAAAAGAGGTCGCCTCCCAAAAACGGACAAGGGGGATCCCAGAATAATTACTGCGTATGATAAGCCCGTCGGTTTTCTTCTGATATTGTAAACCTGATATCGATAGCGTTAACCTGACATTACTATCCAGTTTGGCACAGAGCCAAGGGTTCAAGACTTTCCTTTGATTCTGCAAAGAGCCATTCTTTCACCCTACGCTGACAGAGACACCCCAAAAGTCTAACAACCACCACATCAACGGGAGATGCTAAACGAAATCTGGCAACTTCTGTTGCAGAGTTTGCCTTTGAAAAGATGAGTCAGGGGACATCTCTATCAATAACGATTAGCTTTGTTTACAGATGAAATCTAAAACCGGGGCTCTACCAAAAACAAAAAAAAAGAAAGAAAGAAAGCAACTACCTTCCGCAGCTATACATTCAATTATTTTTGAAAGCTAGTTGGTCCTGACAACAGGATATTGACTAAGATGGACCTCTGGATTGATTCAGCAGCACCCTTCTCACCATGGCTTCCTGCCCAGGATTGTCTGCAAAAGCTCACATCTGAGCGAAAATCTGAAAGCTCCCAAATTAGCCATTGATCATGGAGAAATGCTGACTTAGCTTCCCGAAAGCTTCGCCGCTGTCAGCCCTCGCTGGCATATTTGCTGATGAAAATTGAGAAACTGGATTAAAGGTTCATTCTCTACCGTGACGCAATGGATACGTTGGATATAAACCACCCGCAACCACTTCCCGAGGTCCAAAAGAAGACAAGAAGTTATGCAAGTTGCCTGTTGGCCATGCTTAGTTTCTAAAGACCTTGACATCAACAACGGATGGCTCTCAAGTTCCCTCAAGTCTACCATGATAGATATTCAATTGGAATCGATTTTTCCCATGCAGATCTAAGAACTGCAGACATGCAGATTTAAGAATTATAGATATGCAGATCAAAGAGAGCATCCTTCCCACCCACCCCCCTTTGTGATACAACATACATTATACAGGTAGTCCTTGGCTTACAACAGTCCGTTTAGTGACCGTTCAAAGTTACAACGGCACTGAAGAAAGGAACGTAGGACCATTTTTCACAGTTACGACCTTTGCAGCATCCCCATGGTCACGTGGGGTCAAAATTCAGGTGCTTGGCAACTGATTCATATTTATGACACTCACAATGTCCAGTCTCTTCTTGAAAGCCTCCAGTAATGGAGCTCCCACAACTTCTGAAGGCAACTTCTGTTCCATGGGTTGATTGTTCTCCCTGTCAGAAAAGTTCTCCTTATTTCTAGGTTGAATCTCTCCTTGGTCAGTTTCCACCCATTATTCCTTCTCTGGCCTTCAGGTGCCTTGGAGAATAGCTTGACCCCCTTCCTCCTCTCTGTGGCAGCCCCTCAAATATTGGAATACTGCTTTCATGTCTCCCCTGGTCCTTCTCTTCACTAGACTAGCCATGCCCAGTTCCTGCAACCGTTCTTCATTTGTTTTAGCCTCCAGTCCCCTAATCCTCTTTCTTGCTCTTCTCTGCACTCTTTCTAGAATCTCAACATCTTTCTTTTTATGCAATCCCCTTTTCCAACAAGCAAAGTCAAGAGGGAAGCCAGATTCACTTAACACCCGGGTGATGAATTTATCAGCTGCCGTGGCTCACTTAACAACTGAAGCAAGAAAGGTCATTAAACATGGGGCAAAACTCGCTTAACAAACGCCTTACTTAACAACCGAAATTGTGATCGTAAGTCGAGGACTATCTGTATCAATAATCACACTCTGTTATTACCTTTATGACCTGGTGTGGCGTATTTCAACATCAGACAGCAAAAGGGATGGTTTACAAAATCCATACTACAACTACTGCTGATGACAGCAATTATTTCAAACAGGAAGCCTAAACCAGGGACAACATGGTAATCACTCAAAAATCCAGTTGGAGAAAAGAAGGGAGAGACAGAGAAACAACAGAACCTGCACCTGTTCTGCCCCAGCTCCGGATTCCCAAGGATTGGGACACACACCAACGATCCTTATCAAAGTTATAACGTACCAAGAATAAACAAAGTCCGGCAAAGGTTGGCAACCAGCCCAGAAAACAAGATACGATAAGACACTCACTCTCCAAAATGCTCTGTAATAATTACATGTTGTTTCCAGCAAGAAATTACTAACTACTTGCGACTTAAATAGGCTAAGGGAGTGGCCAATTATCCTCAAACCTTACTCTCGAGGAGACCTCCTCCTCCTGAGTAGCCACTCCTGCCTTTTGGCAGCCCTGCATGCTCGAGCATTGAGGAGAGGCTCCTCCACTTCGCTCTCTCCATTTGAAGGAGCCTCTGGAGGTTCTGAAGGCCCAGGCTGAGTCTCTGCTTCTGGCACCACATCCTCTTCAGCCTCCTCGCTGTCCGATGCGAGCACCGGCTGCAAAGGCTGCTGGCATGACCCCACACCAGCCTCCTCGTCATCGGGATCAGCCACAATCCGTGCAGGCCACTGGCAGGCCACAACAGCACCACAATTTCTAAATCCAAGCAACGTGCTATCTTGCTACACTTCACACGTCCACATTTCTCCTTTAATGGCTGGAAGGCAGCCCTTGCAACATGTTCGTATTATTAAGCTGTCAAGAGCACAAAAAACCCTGACAAATTTTATGTGTTACCTCCTAGGCTTTGCAAAACAAAACCCGAACCAAGGCAGGTCAGAACCAAACACCCACAAAAATCAACCGACTGGTATAATAGTAAGGAATATAGGCAAGCATGACTCAACCTTTCGACATGGGGGAACAATTGTTTTCTTTCAAATCTTCCATGTAGTACTTGCTGCTGGTTTCGAATTCAAGGAGATTAGGTGAGCTCCTGGGAGAACATCTCCAAACAGAGCAACTTCCTCTAGTTATCTCCAGCATCTGGGCCCAACTCCATCAAACCCTTCGGGAAAGACTGCAGAGTTATATTCCTGCATCCATACAGGAGCACAGGTGGACTTTTAAATTACTTCTACAAATTTGTGGATGGATGAAATGGGTAAAGGTTCCCCTCGCACATATGTGCTAGTCGTTCCTGACTCTAGGGTGCGGTGCTCATCTCTATTTCAAAGCTAAAGAGCCAGCGCTGTCCGAAGACATCTCCGTGGTCATGTGGCCGGCATGACTCAATGCCAAAGGTGCATGGAACATTGTTTCCTTCCCACCAAAGGTGGTCCCTATTTTTCTACTTGCATTTTTTACCTGCTTTCGAACTGCTAGGTTGGCAGAAGCTGGGACAAGTAACGGGAGCTCACCCTCTTACGTGGTGCTAGGGATTCGAACCACTGAACTGCATCTCAGCCACTGAGCCACCACGTCCTTATATAAAATGGGTACATGATTTTATTTCCCCAAATTTCTTCAGAGGATGAAGTTGAGATCATTGGAGGGGGAAGGGGGAAGGAGCTATTTCCTCAGGACCTCCCAAATGGATTAGATGGAAATACAGGAAGCCATGGAAGCTGTTAAACCCCAGAAGAGACAAAGTATTTGGCCATTAAAGACAAAAATATCCACACTCATGGGCCATCTAGTTATTTTCAAGGGCAAGGAATCTTTCATTATAGGAACTTCATCACAGTTTGCTTCTGTTGTGGCCTGTTGGCCGCTGGCCCTTCCAGCAGCTGAATCAGAGAAGGAGGAGGAGGTGTGGGAGTCAGGGTCAGCATCAGGGCAATGTGGGAGCTCCAAGGGGGAAAGAAGGAATGGAGCTGGCAAAGAGACAGAGACAGAGGTGGAGCCTGGGCCATCTGTCAGCCCTCAGATGGAGAGTCAACAGCCCTCAAGTTTGGAGGTGGCTGATGAGGAAGAGCAGGAAGAGCTGGATCTAGTGCCTGACGCGTGGCTGCGCAGAAGAGAGAGGAGAGGAGAGCAATGGAAATCTATGGGCTGGTCCTTAGGACAGAAGAGCCATCACTGCTAGCGAAGCCCCACCCTAGCTCTGGGTATAAAAGGCAGGGAGGCAGAGATGAATAGATGTAGCAGACAACTATTCATCTTCTGGCCAGCCGGACTGTTAGCCTGTGAGAGAAACTTTTTGGTGGGACTGACAACATTCCTAATAAAGGAATATTTTGGGTTAATGTCAGAGAGTTTGGGGACCTGGGTCAGAACAGTTTCCCTTCTGAAAGTATTTTATGTTGAAGGAGAACCGGAATTACCAACTTGAATTTGAAGAGGAGGAGAAGAAGAAGGAGAAGGCAAGACAAGGTTATTTGTTCAGCAATTGACCCATCTTTGACAGGTGAGTAAAAAGCCCCAGAAAGTCCTGGAGAGTGGAATTGACAGGATTCTCCATGTAAGGCTGTAGGCCTCGGGAGCTACATGATGGCCGTCTGACAGCTTACATGAATCCAATGGCATCTTGTCTATACAATGTACAAAGAACACACCTGGATAACTGGCATTTCTGGAGAACAAAGGATAAAAATATCACCAAGCTTCCAACCTTCCCCACCCCCATTGCAAAATCGAGTAATATTCACTAACATTGCATTGGAACTTATGTGTTCCTTCAACGTGAGCTTCTTTGCAAACAAGCCTCAAGTAAGATTATAAAAATTTTGTCCATATACTGTCTGACATACCCCTTTGGCTGAATTCCTATCTGATAGCAAACTTAGTTCCTTGATAATGCTCAATAAACCACCATGCCTACATCAATTGAAATCAAGCCCTTATTCTTTTAACCAGATTGTTGAATTAAGCCCCAGTTTTGCACACGACGGTAAACCATTAAAACAAAGTCTACCATGCCTCCATCAGGCCAATGAGTTATCCGATTTCTCCCCACATTCATCTGTTGGTATTCATCTTTTGCAATGTACAAAGCACTGAACAAACCAATTTTTCTAAATTGGAAAGAATTCAAGGACACACCACATGATGGAAATGTCTTCCTCTTTCGGTATTTTCAATTTTCATTCAATTATTTAAACATTGTTCTCACAGAGCAGCAGATGGCGAAGGTACCTCTGATTCATATCACTTCAGACCACAGATGGACCTCTACTTATTGAAAGCATTCTTCCCATCCCGCAAAAAAAGTAACTTTAAAACTCCCTGAATATACTAAGGCAATTTCCATATTCTAATTTTCTGCCGTTAAGACAATATAGCCAAGCTTCTACAGAGTGGAGTTTTTTTGCAGTGGCCAGTTAGATCAGGGGTGAAATCCAAAATTTTTCCCTACTGGTTCTGTGGGCATAGCTTGCCACGCCCAGCAGGGGAAGGATATTGCAAAATCTCCATTCCCATCCCACTCTGGGGCCAGCCAGAGGTGGCATTTGCCGGTTCTCCGAACTACTCAAAATTTCCGCTACCGGTTCTCCAGAACCTGTTAGAACCTGCTGGAATTCACCCCTGAGTTAGATACCCTATGGAACTACCACCCTGATGTTTCTGGTCTTTCAGAGTGAAAAGATGCTCACACGTTCCACAAAATCAGATATCAGTAAGGTTGCTGAGTCTCTTCCTGTTCCTATACTCCATGGCAAGGAGATTTAAAGGATCTTCACATGGAAATCACTGAGTCAGCAACCATTCCATTCAAAGGGGCATTGGCGTTTCACCCACAGGCCTACTTCAAAACAAACCATGAAGACAAAATAACAACATCGTTTCTGGACTTGACATTACAGGTGGCAACTCGTTGGATAGGCGGAGGAAGAAGAAGAAAAATCTAAAGCGCAAGGTAAGTATCAGGCCTGGAGGCCATCTTTTGCATTGGATCTTCAGATCTGCCACATTTACTACTACTGTGGGAAACTGGGAGGGGGGATTGTATGGAGCAGGGGTGATATGTAGTCATAATAACATTCCTTTCTGAGAGTCAAGGACATCTTGCCCTGCACCTGGGAGGTTGGAACTGGAAGGCATCTCCAGTTGGGATGGTACTTTGATTGGACCATGTGATGGACATGTGGGTGTTGGGCAGGGACCTGGACTTTCTTTTGGGTAGGGAAAACCTGGAAGCTTTCAGATTTGGGTTTTCCCAGATGTGCCAATATGACATCTCTAATAAAATGTAACTTTGAGGAAACTCGGAGTTTTCTTTCGTTGGGTGTGTTCCTTGGAACTTCTTACTGACGGAACCTGTGCAAAAACCTCTGACAATGTCATCTCCTCTTCAACTCCTATTCCAGAAGCAGTTTTACCCTCCAATCATTCTTTGGGTGAAGTAGATTTAAGATTAGACCATCCTAGGTCCTGATCTATACGTGAAGATTGAGGAAGAGATCCAGTCAAACAATAGCAATACCCAAAGCCTCCATCTTCTCCAGATCTTGGAGTTTCAAAACTATAAACATGGCATTTTTCATAATAAATTCTTCTTGCTTTCAGTCACAGCAAACAAACGACTTCTACAATTGCAGAGGTTGGGATAAAATAGGCATCTAGGCATACTTAAGGTAGCTGAATGTTGACCAAATAACATTAGGGACCACTGCATTCCATCAGGTCAGTCAAGGACACTGGCTGTGTAACACAAGTTGTAAAGTCATCAAACCAAAAGCATGTTGAACAGCTTACAGGAATTGTAATTGTGTTCACAAGCTGAACATCACTAAAAACCACAGCTCTAAATTTCTTCCTCCAGAGGGGGCCAAATCCTTAAAAAAAAACAAAAAACTAGGAACTAACCACAACATCTGAATACAGCATCTTCGAAAGCATCTTCTACAAACATAAAGAAGGATCTATTAAGGATGGACCAGAGAGCAGAGAGAACCTATGACTATGGTCTTGGCAGCCCTTCTGGTTTGATCATTTTCTGGATCTGAAAAAAGATAGGCCAGTTGGTTGCCTCTAGTCTAGACAATTGCAAGCTGAAACACAATCAACAGCACCGCAACAAAAATCAGAAATGTCTGTAAACACCATTAACCTGTCTCATTAGTGACTCCAACTGCTAAAACCTCTCAAAGCTGGAATAAACCTTAAAGAGCCCTAAAATCTCAACGTTACTAACAAAAGGAAAAACAGGGACAGGCAAAAGCGACTTGCATGACTTACAGAAATGGGTGCCCCAAAATCTAAAGAAAACCCTGTGTTTTTTTTCACAAGAGTAGTACAGAACATAATTTTATTATTATCATCATCATCTTCATCATCATTATTATTCTTAAGACCTGATCACATTGACTCTCAAATAAATCTATACATTTTCATCAATAGTTTCTGTTTGGTATATTGGTTCTCTCTTTTTGTTTTTTTGTTTTTTTAAATTATATTGAATGATTAATGCACCGTTGTGACCAGGAAAACAAATCAGGCATATTTAAATACATTATGAGGAGTACATAATTTTCCCCCCCCTATTTAGTATACAAAGTACTTCATAAATATGAATTATATTACAAAAATAATTTCTGAGACGCTCACACAGCAAGCAAATTTTTTGAAAATTCTGGACAACCTTTGGGGGGTTGACAGGAGTTTCACCATTGGTGGGAGTTGGTTTGTCTTAAACGTCAAGTATTTTTTTTTCTTCCAGTCCTCGTTGCCACTTAGGTTCCGTCGGAATCAATTTTATGCAGATTTCTGGCATGTAAATCAGATGGTCAAAATTGCTTTTTGTTATGGATGCAATGAACGGTAATCTTTTTTTTTTAATTAAAAAAAAAGATTTCTGCACAATTTTTAACATTATAAATCCAGTGTTTTCAAGATGCAGGCTGTAAAGGTAACCAATTTTACACATAACTATGGAAGGTTCTTTCGTTTGCATGCTTTTGTGGTTTGTAAAATCTCTTGCGATCGCGAAATCCACCACTTTTTTATAGGGGTTGAAACCGGTTTCAGTTCCTTTAGCAATTTTTAATCCGTGTGGAATGCACCAGCACAGCTCCTTCTGCTTCTCCTTTCCTCTCTCTTTCTGTCATTAGTTTCTCTCTCTCTCTCTCTTCCTTTTTCTTCTTCTTGTGCATTTGTTTGAACAAATCACAAGGAGACGAAAGTTTTGCAGTTAGGGTAGAAAATATATATTCCTCTTGAGGTTAAATTCAGTGTAATATGTGTATAAAGCGACACCTTGGCAATAGAGTCTTTGCAGGTTTCCCTACCGTTTCCCTCACAGGGCAGAGTTTTTAAGAAATAAAATCTATTTGGAGCTATAATTTTTTTTTCACACATACACACACACACCCCTGGATTGCCTGCCTCTATGCCTATCGGGAGAGTATCATATTTGGAAACGAAAAGTCAACAAAAGGCACTTGCATCGTTAAATAAAAGTCCTCCGTAGGAAATCAGATTGCACGGCCTAGATTTTATTCAAAGCCGTTTGCTCTTCGAGGACTTGCAGATAATCCGGGGAGCCCTGAAGTTTCGCTTTCAGCTCAAAATATTCGCTTTTCCTTTGTTCCACCACTATTTTACTGTGATTTCCTCCTATTAAAGATTTGTTTTTTCGGTCTGGCTGTTTCTCCGGATAGCGTATCTCAAAGCCACTGATCCCTATACTGTTGTATTCCTTTTTGTTTTCCAGAAAATTCTGAATGAAGACATTAGAATCCCGCCCCGGTAACAATTCATCCAGTTCATCGATGGTACTCAGTCTTTTCCGGATATCCGTGTGTAGCAACTCTTTTTCTTTCTCACTGTTGTTTCTCAAGATAACTTTCTGGCTCACCGGTTCGGCAAACATGAAACCCGTCTCGACTTCTTTTAAGCCGCATGAATGTCTTTTGCTCATGTGCTCAATAGTTTGAGGGATGAAGGCTTCGGCCCCCAAAGTGTCCTTTTTCTGGGCCGCGTGATCGTGTTTCCTTAACTGGAGCTGCATCGAACTGCATTCGGGGTTGCCCAAACCTTCGTGTTTAGAGGACGGCTTCTTGTTACGACGGAGAACAAAGACCAGAAGGCAGAAAGCCACGAAGACGGTCAAAATCAGGACCACCAAGATGCTCAAGATGAGGATGGAAAGTGGGACTGGACCGCCAGGAGGACTGCGGACTGGGCCCAAAGGAGTTGTGAAGGTCAGGACTGGAGCTGGGCTGGTGAAGAAAGATGACTTGAGGAGTTTGGGACACAGGATCTCGTTTTTGAGAGACTTCAGTTCGATGTTGGCAAACTGCACGGGGGTCTCGCACTTTAACTCCTTCACCACGATGCCGTCGTTGAGTTTTTCCAGCCACAGCTTCAGGGCCACCAAGTCGCAGGTGCAGTCCCAGGGGTTCCCTTCCAGGTCGATTTGGGTCAGGGTTTTCAGGTGGTCTAGCACGCCACTCACAGGCAAGTACATGAAATGGTTGTTGCGTAGATTCAGCCGAGCGAGCGGTGCCCGGGCAAAAATGTAGGCCGGCAAACTTCTCAGCAAGTTATTGTTTAAGTAGAGGAGCTGAAGGTTGGGCATCAGGTCAAAGGTGCCAGCTAAAATCTCTTTGATGACATTGTATTCCAAGTAGAGGTACTGAAGGTTGTGCAGCCCGGCAAACATCTCGGGACTCAGCCGCTCGATCTGATTGCCGTTCAGATACAACCTCCGTAAATTGGTCAGGTTGTGGAAAACTTCCCCTTGGATGGCCGCAATCTGATTGCTGCCCAGATGGAGTAAATCCAGCCCTTCAAACTCGACAAAGTCAGATACCTCCACATTCTTGATGTAATTGCCATTAACGTGCAATTTCTTGGCATTCAGAGGCTTAGGGACAAGCTCGGCCAAGGAACGGATATTCTTCTCTTGGCAATTGATGCTTAATCCCAAATCTGAAGGGTGGGTTTTGCAAATGCAGGGATGTGGGCAAGGGGTCAGAGGGGGCACCCGGGTCTGAAAAGACACAATTTGACTGAGATTGCGGCTGGAGAAAGGTTTCCCAGCCACAATTCCAGAGATTTTAGAAGGGTTGGTCGTTTTGGGAGGTCTGGTGACCAACCGGTGCATCGTGGTTTGGGTGGTGTGACCGTTTGGGGTGCTGAAGCCTGGCTCCAGCTGGGAAGGGGGCAGGATTCGGACATCAAAATCGCTTCCCGTCCCCATGGAGCAGAGTTCTTGTTTGTTGGTCTCTTTCAAAAGCCTCCCGTAGAGATCGCTGGGGGTCTCGCAAATGGCTTCTCCGATGTAGATGTTGTAGGGCATGTTCTCCAACCAGGCCTTCAAAGGCAGGAGGTCACAGGTGCAATTCCATGGATTGTCCTCCAGTTGCAATTCCACAATGCGCCCGATGTGCTCCAGGACGCCAATATAGGGCAGTTTCTGGATGCGGTTGCCCCGAATATCCAAGTGGGTCAGAGAAGCAAATCGGAAAATATTATCAGGTAGCAGAGAAATCAGGTTGTCATTAAGAATGAGGACTTTGAGCTTGTGAAGTTTATTAAAGGCTCCCCGCTCGATATATTTGATTAAATTGTAGTCCGCTTGGAGATACTCCAAGTTCTCAATGCCAAGGAAAGTGTCAGCTCGGAGAAACTTTAATTCATTGTTGTTCAAGTGCAATTGTTTTAATGCGCTGAGACCCATAAATGCTCCTCCTTCAATGTTCTGTAGCTTATTATTTCCCAGCTGCAGAGACACCGCATGGCTAAAATTAAGGAATGTGTTTGGATACAGGATAATCAGCAGGTTATTCTGAAAGTTGAGGTGATAGAAATTCGACCAAGGGGGCTTTAGCTGGTTGGGTCTGTAAACGGCCACCTTTTCACAGTTGACATAAAGGACATTCTCCACCGACACACAGGAACAAACATTGCAAATTTCCACCGTGGCGTCCGTTTCTGGATCCGTAGAGGAAGCTGGGCTGGACAACACCAGAAAAAGCCAGAGGAGCATTTTTCTCAGATCAGCGATCAAGCCTACTGTTCCTGAACAAAGATGGATAGTCTAAAAAAAAAAAAAGACACAAAAGAGCATAGGTTTTAGGAACCGAAATTCCGGAGTAGATAAGACAATTAAGACAACAATAAGGTTATTCAACCAGGAGACTGGACATATAAAGCACGGTTGCTGGAATTGAGTATGTCTAGTTTGATGAAAAGAAGGACCAGGGGAGACATGATAGCAGTCTTCCAATATCTCAGGGGCTGCCCCAAAGAAGAGGGAGTCAAGCTATTCTCTGAGGGCAGGACAAGAAGCAATGGGTGGAAACTAATCAAGGAGAGAAGCAACTTAGAACTAAGGAGAAATTTCCTGACAGTGAGAACAATGAATCAGTGGAACAACTTGCCTGCAGAGGTTGTGAATGCTCCATCACTGGAAGTTTTGAAGAAGAGATTGGACAGCCATGTATCTGAAATGGTATATAAGGTTTTCTTCCTGAGAAGGGTGGTTGGACTAGAAGACCTCCAAGGTCCCTTCCAACTCTGTTATTCCATTCTCTTCTATTCTATGACGGGTTAGGTAATCTCTACAATTGGATTCATTGTATAAGACCCGGGGGTGGTGGTGGTGGTGAATGGGGGAATTCATCATTCAATAATTCAACATTATTTTATGCACACATAGAAGCTGCCGTCTGCCAATTGACGAGAAGGGGGTTAAGAGCGATTCATCTATAGGGAATAGATGAACTCTGCATTTGAAATTGGAAATCTCTCCATTTTGTCTTCTTCTTTCCCTCCTTTGTTCTGCTTTGCTTGGGGTCTCTCCATCTCTCCTTCTCGTGGCACATTCTCTCTCTCTGTCTCTCCCTCCCTCCCTCTCTCTCCCTCCCTCTGTCTCTCTCTCTCTCTCCCTCTCTCTCCCTCTCTCTCCCTCCCTCCCTCCCTCCCTCTCTCTCTGACACACATGTATAATGCACAACCCCCACCCCCCCCATGCAAAGCCTCTGCTTGGGGAGGGCATGCAAAGCCGAATAATATTACAAACCTTCCCCTCTAAAATGGCATTTATCCTCCTCCCCCCATTTTTTTTTTCCTTTTCAAGGTATGCTTAGCATTCCAAAGCGGCCTTCCATTTTTGCATGGACCCTGAAAGATTTTGATCACATCCTTGGAAGCAACACACAATCCATCCCAAAGTCAAGAGAGAGGGGAGGGAGAGAGAGAAAAGAGGGGGAGAGAGAAACCCACACGAAGAGGGGAGGAAGGTGCAGGATCAAGGCTGAGCATGCAGGACCCACAGGGTGACTTATAAATACATCAATCGATTCGATCGATTAGGAGTTCTAGGCCAGGCATTGATGTATGCCTGATACTCTTCAATATCAAGGGGGAAGAGAGTAAAAAAAAATATGGTGCAGTCTGGGAGGAAAATAGATCCCTATTTCAATTGCAGCATTCATCATTTTAGGGGGGGATCTATGGATCAGAACTGCAAGGCAATCCTTTATCTGAAAAGGAGGCCAATATTGGTAAGGGAGAACATGAAGTCATAACTCCTTCGAGTGATGTCATTGAAACTGTCTTGAAACTTTTTTCCATGTACATCTTACATAAGACAAACGGCCCTTATCCACCTCCATTTACAAGAAAAAAGGCTGCCCTTAAGTTGCACATCTTTTGCCTGTGACCTAATAAGCTTTTCCAACCCATTGGGGCCCAAAGTCAAATTAGAATATTTCTGATGCTGGTCACTAAGAGAGAGAGAGAGAGTGACAGACAGAGAAGGAAAGAGAGAGGGAGGGAGAGAGAAGGAGAGAGAGAGAGAGAAAGCAAGAGGGGAAAGAGAGAGAGAGAGGGAAAGAAAGGGGGGAAAGAGAAAGAAAGAGAGAGAGAGCAAAAGAGAGAGGAGGAAAGAGAGAAAGAAAGAGAGGGAGGGAGAGAGAAGGAAAGAAAGAGGGGGAAAGAGAGAAAGAAAGAGAGAGCAAAAGAGAGAGGAGGAAAGAGAGAAAGAGAGAGAGGGAGGGAGAGAGAGAGAAGGAAAGAAAGAAGGGGAAAGAGAGAAAGAAAGAGAGAGAGAGAGAGAGAGCAAAAGAGAGAGAAGGTTAGAGAGAAAAGGAGATGCCTTATGTGCATGTCTAAGAGAGAATCTATGAATAAGAACAATAGGAACCTTGGGAAAACATAACAGCTGTGTCCAAGAATAAAAAAATAACATTTATAAGAGAGGGTGATGTAGGAAAGGATACGAAGAGGGATAAAATAAAAAAGGAAAGAGTGGAAGGCCAAGGAGAGTTTGAAGGAGGTTTGGAGAAACATTCAGGAGACTCCCCCCTGAAATGTCCATGTGGCACAAAAGAAAGAAAGACAGAATAAAGTGGACCAGAAGGAAGGGGGGAAAAAACCACAACCCACGAGGTTGGGAGATTGGTGGACCCTAAAGAAGAAACCAGCAGGAGTAGAGGTCAAAACCATGGGTGTGTGTGGGAAAGGCTGAACAGGGGATGGAAAGTGGAGAGGAAGGGAGGGAGGGAGGGAGGGAGGAAGGGAGGGAGGAAGGAAGGAAGGAAGGAAGGAAGGAAGGAAGGAAGGAAGGAAGG
>WNWU01000055.1:3043369-3057830 GCA_012654045.1 Ptyas mucosa
CTATCGTCTATCGTCTATCGTCTATCGTCTATCGTCTATCGTCTATCTATCTATCTATCTATCTATCTATCTATCTATCTATCTTATCTCTCTCGATGCATCTCTCTCTCTTTTCATCTATATCTATCACCTATATATCTTTCTATGTATCTCTCTCTCTTTGCCTTTATGCATCTCTCTCTCATCTCTATTTATCATTTATCTATTTATCTATGTCTCTCTCCATGCATCTCTCTCTCTCTCTCTCTTTTCATTTCTATCGTCTATCTGTTTATCTGTCTGCTCCCCCCCCACCTCTCTCTCACACACACTATACATCTACCTATTTAACTTTCTCTTCCACCTATTCATCTTTTCTCCTTGCAGATCCTTCTCTTTATTTAGTAACATATTTTGTTCAGTGGCAGATGACTGATTTGTTCTGCAAAAGAGGAGTGAGAGATTGGGCTTGATGTTGTGTACAAACCCTGTCCTTGGGGCGGGGGGTGGGGGGGGGAGAGAAAAAAAAACGGCTGTTCCTTTTAGAGTTGTGAAGTGCTCAAGCAGAATAATTGAAGTGCTCTCTAGCAGTGTCTTTCCTAATGTACCTTGCATCTGCCTCACGCAGAACCCCGCACACACGACAAGCAGCCACAACATGACGGATTTTTTAAAAAATTGATTATTTTTCTTCCCCAGGATAATTGGAAGACCACTGGTCATCGAGCCATTGTTCCAGATGAAGGAACACCTAGAAATGAGGAGAATGCTTATTCCACTGGATTTGTATATTTGTCTCTCGTCTTATTTCTCCTCCCCACCCCCCAGCGGAGTTCAGAAATTCCTACGTGGAGAAAATGATGGAAATTTGAAGCGGAGTCTTTAAAGGAGTTTCTTTGGACATTCTACCACTTCGAGGAAGGTTGTTTAGAATAGAATAGAATAGAATTATTTTATTGGCCAAGTGTGGTTGGACATTCAAGGAATTTGTCTTGGTGCATACGCTCTCAGTGTACATAATAAGAAAAGATACGTTCATCAAGAATCATAAGGTACAACATTTAATGATAGTCATAGGGTACAAATAAGCAATCAGGAAACAATATCGAGATAAATCGTAAGGATACAAGCAACAACACACTTGGAATTCTGCATTCAATTTTGGTTGCCACGGTGTAAAAAAGATGTGGAGACTCTAGAAAGAGTGCAGAGAAGAGCAACAAAGATGATTAGGGGACTGGAGGCTAAAACATATGAAGAACGGTTGCAGGAATTGGGTATGTCTGGTTCAATGAAGAGAAGGACTAGGGGACACAGGATAGCAGTCTTCCAATACCTCAGGGGCTGCCAGAAAGAAGAGGGAGTCAAGCTATTCTCCAAAGCACCTGAGGGCAGGACAAGAAGCAACGGATGGAAAATCATCAAGGAGAGAAGCAACTTAGAACTAAGTTCCTGACAGTTAGAACAATCAATCAGTGGAACAACTTGCCTCCAGAAGTTGTGAATGCTCCAACACTGGAAGTTTTAAAGAAGAGATTGGATAACCATTTGTCTGAAGTGGTGTAGGGTTTCCTGCCTAAGCAGGAGGTTGGACTAGAAGACCTCCAAGGTCCCTTCCAACTCTGTTGTTCTGTTCTGTTCTGTTCTGTTCTGTTCTGTTCTGTTCTGTTCTGTTCATTGGGAAAGGCAAACAGATCGATGTTAAAATGCAAGAAGGAGCCAAAAATTGGATCAAGCCAAGAATACAGCTAGTCCACTCCATATTTCATAGTGATGATTTAGTTGTATCCAGGATCTCCCAGGCAAAAAAGGAAGAGTGAAAAAAAATCAATTTCTGGTATTGTTTCTCAGCTGATGATACTGAAAGTATATTACCTCGGATTCAATTTTAGCTTTTAGAGAAGCGGTTTGTCCCTCAGGGAAGACAATCAGCACTTTGCAATAAAATCTCCAGGGGACAATCAAATGCCCCAAAGTTTAAAAAATCAGAAAATAATCTTCATTGACGTTAAATTCTAACAAGAAATGACAGAATTTGGAACGCAGTAAGCGACAGGGGGTTAGGTCTGTTCAGATCCATAACATCCATTCGGATACCTATGATGTTATTGCCTTTTTAAAGGAAACTGTTGAGGCAGAGGAAATTCTAAGAATCTTCAAATTTGGGGAGTGAGTTGTGCAAGAATAGAATAGAATAGAATAGAATAGAATAGAATAGAATAGAATAGAATTCTTTTTTGGCCAAGTGTGATTGGACACACAAGGAATTTGTCTTTGGTATATGCTCTCAGTGTACATAAAGAAAAAATAAAATATTCATGAAGAATCATAAGATAGTGATAGTCATAGGATAATAATAAGCAAATGAATCATACTAGGAAACAATAAAACAATGTAAGTTGTAAAGGTACAAGCAACATTGATATAGCCATAAGTGGGAAGAGGTAAGTACTAGTAAGGATGAGAAGATTAATAGTAGTGCAGACTTAGTAACTTAGTAAGTGTTGAGGGAATTATTTGTTCAGCAGAGTGATGGCGTTCGGGAGAAAACTGTCCTTGTGTCTAGTTGTTCTGGTGTGCAGTGCTCTATAGTGTCGTTTTGAGGGTAGGAGTTGAGACAGTTTATGTCCAGGATGCGAGGGGTCTGTAGATATTTTCCCAGCCCTCTTTTTGACTCGTGCAGTATACAGGTCCTCCATGGAAGGCAGGTTGGTAGCCATTGTTTTTTTCTGCAGTTCTAATGATCCTCTGAAGTCCGGGTCTGTCTTGTTGGGTTGCAGAGCCAAACCAGACAGTTATGGAGATGCAGATGAGAGACTCAATCATTCCTCTGTAGAACTGGATCAGCAGCTCCTTGGGCAATTTGAGCTTTCTGAGTTGGTGCAGAAAGAACATTCTTTTTTGTACTTTTTTGATGACACTACAGCTGTGTCATGCAATTTATTCCCAGATTGTGTAAATTATACCACGTCGGAAGCATCTTTTCAGGTTGTGTCAGCCCACCGCACGAGTCCCAAAGTTGTTTTTCCAAAAGGGAGCTGAACTTTCTTGGGTTTTTTTTTCCCTTGGAAAAAAAGAGAATTTCCAGAGACCCCCAGCTGCCTGAGAATACCCCCAGACTACAGATAACCCCTATGCAAAAAAATACGGGGTTGTAGGATACCCCCTCAAGATTCCTGAATTTCTTCGGCCCCCATCGGTCTAAATTGCTCACAGCCAATCCTCAAGAAGGTGCCAAACTATTATCGGGTGCACAGAATCCATCACTCGGGGAGCAATCACTCATTCCTAGAGAATTATTGATTTTTAGAGCTTTTTTCCATGCATAATACTCGCAGAAGTATTCCCTTCAAGAACTGATGGCTGTCAGTCCCGAAGCATTTGTCTTCTTGCATAACGCAGCTTGGTTATTTATTTTTGTTCGAAAGCTGTTTTGCCACCATTAGTTATGGGGGCTGTATGTGTGTGACCAGGTGAAATCAATGCGTCCGATGATTAGAAATGGGGGAGAAAGAGAGGTAGCGCCTGAAGGGACCTGAAAACTTTTTTACCAAATATGGGCAGTCCTCGACTTACGACCGCACAATGGAGCCCAACATTTTTGTGGCTAAGCGAAACATTTGATAAGCAAATGTTGACCCGTTTGCGACCTTTTTGTGCTGCAGTTATTAAATCGGTCACAAGGGTCACTAAATGAACTGTGGTAAGTCGAGAACTACCTGCAGAGTCTTCCTGACTTACGACCACAATTGAGCCTGAAATTATAGTCATAGGTCATAGCAATAGCAAGCAATCACACTTAGACGTATATACCGCTTCACAGTCCTCTCTAAGCAGTTTATAGAGTCAGCCTCTTGCCCCCAACAATCTGGCTCCTCATTTTACCCACCTTGGAAGGATGGAAGGCTGAATCAACCTTGAGCCGGTCAGAATTGAACTCCTGGCAGTGGGCAGAGTTAGCCTGAAATACTGCATTCTAACCACTGTGCCACCAGGAAGGAGAATGAGAAAGGGAATAAGAGGGAAGGAAGAAGAAGGAAAGGGAGGAAGGAAGGAAGGAAGGAAGGAAGGAAGGAAGGAAGGAAGGAAGGAAAGAAGGGCAATAGCACTTAGACTTATATACCACTTCACAATGCTTTACAGCCCTTTCTAAGAGGATTATAGAGTCAGCCTCTTCCTCCCCAACAATCTGAGTCCTCATTTTACTGAGCTCGGAAGGGTGGAAGGCTGCGTCAACCTTTAGCCGGTGAGGATCGAACTCCTGGCAGTGGGCAGAGTTAGCCTGCAATACCGCCTTCTAACCACTGCACGACCACAGCGGTCCTTAAAATGGATCATCATACGATCATGTCAGATTTTATCACCCTTTCTGCCATGGTCATTAAATGAATGCAGTGGACATAAAAGTAAACCCTGTGGTCCTTAATTAAATTTATGGTTTTCTATGGGGTATTTTTTTTCTTTTGCCGGAAACCAGACATAAACCCTGGTTTGCGGCAAAAAAATGTCATAAAATCACCCTCGTGTGACCATATAGGATACTGCAAATGAAGTCACGTGATTGCAGGGGGGGGGGGAGCACAACTTTAAACCGTCATTAAGCGAGCCAGTCATAAGTCAAAGACAACCTGTATTTCTGCCTCTTT
The DNA here is from genome assembly GCA_012654045.1 of Ptyas mucosa. NCBI lineage: Eukaryota > Metazoa > Chordata > Lepidosauria > Squamata > Colubridae > Ptyas > Ptyas mucosa. The sequence continues at coordinate 3,047,995 of WNWU01000055.1, forward strand.
GGGATGTGTTTTATGTTTTTCATTTACGTCGCCTTTTTCCCAAAACCAATTTGGAGACAGACAAAGGAGAGAAATCATGAGGCCGTTTTATACGCTCTTGATTTACATGGAACGCGTTGCTTATAAGTAAATGAAATCCATATATCTGGGCGCCTAACTAATACATTTTGGTCACTGATTTAAGGAGCTCGTTTTTTGTTTGGTTTTTTTTTTTTTTAAGGGGGCAGAATGGCAGCTGAAGAGCCGAAGAACAGAGGAGTTTTAGGAGAAGGTTCTTCCTTCTGATACGTGGTATCCGATAACGGCAGCCAAAATTTGTGAAAAACAAGACATCAGATTCAGTGGTGGGTTTTGTTCTGCCCCAGCTACGGACCCCAAAGAACATAGCACACACCAAGTCCGTTCAAACCTTGGTTTACTAAATAAATCAGTCTTTTACAACAACAGCTGTTAATTAACTGCATTAATTAACAGCCGCCAAGAATTCAAAGAATAATAACTGAAAGCTTACTGTGGTTGGCAGAATGCCCAGAAGCAATTTGCAGGAAGCTGATAAGCAAGACAAGGCACGAAAGTATGTGAACGAAGTTGTTCCCTGCAAATTGCTTCAGTCGGCGTTCCTCCTTAAATAGGCTAAGGGAGTGGCCAATTAGCCCCAAGCCTTATTCTCGAGGAGACCTCCTCCTGAGGAGCCACTCCTGCCTTTTGGCAGCTCTGCGCACCCATGCATCGAGAAGAGGTAGCCCAGCTTTGGTAGCCCAGCTTAAGTGGATGTTAATAACTGCCTTAATCTACTGAGTCACCAGAGCTCTTTTCCAAGCATGGTTTTAAACCATGTGTGACTTTGAGAACTCATTTTGACTTTCTCAGAACTTCCAAAACGTCCTCAGAAAGTAGGTCCTGAAACTTCATGCATGTTTGGGAGCATCTCAATAATTGGTGTTCAAAATCCTGGGTCCCTGTTAAGCCATCACAAGGTCCATACCCCACTCTTAATTCTAGCGTAGCCTTACTTTGTAATACAGCCAAGAAGGTGTATAGTAAGGACAAGGTTAATGTGTTCCTACTAATGTGTTACTACACTAATTCCGGTGTAGTGTTGTAATTTCTATCCACGCTGCTGCTATTTATCATGCCCTCAAGTTGGCCCTGAATGCAGATAACATATGGCTTGCAGAGCTGGTCTTAGAAAGAGCAAAAAACGACTTGGGTTTTTAGTAAACAGGATTCAAACTATTACTAATTAAATGAAGACGACATTGCAAAATGGGTCTAGGACATTTTACAACGGTAAGATTCCAGGCAGAAATACTCCAGCAATTAGATGCTGATATGCCTTCGCGAGCATGTGGCCACTGCTATTATTCTACTTCTGAGAAATGGCAGAGTACGAAACTTGTTCGGTGGAGAAATGTCACCCAGGGTGGAGGTTCTAATGATTTTCATCCCCTTGCCCCCCACCCCGCCCCCGGATCCAAATTTGTTTGGAAAAATGCATTTACTTCCTTCCAAAATGATTACCGTATTTTTCGGACTATAAGACGCACCGGAGTATAAGACGCACCAAGATTTCGAAGAGGAAAACAAGAAAAAAAAACAACAGCTTTTGGCCTCCGTGCATCTGGCTTTTCCCCTCCCTGGCCCCTAGGAGCACTCTGCAAGCCTCCCAAACACTGTATGTGTCCCATTTTTGTGAAAAATGGGCCTGTTTTTGACAAAAACAGGACGCATGGGGGGGGGTGGGGGGTTCAGGAGGCCAAAAAATTGCTGTATTCAGTGTATAAGATGCACCAACATTTCCATAAGAGTGTGTCTTATACTCTGAAAAGTACAGTGTTTTGGGTTTGCCAGATTGGAATCCCAAGTAAAGTTGTGAGATTTATTTATTGATGTTTTGCCTATGGACAGAATCTTGCCGGACTAAAGCAATTGTCTGCATAGCTACACTCTATGGTTTTATAGACTATACTCTTATGGATATTCTCTATGAACTGCTAAGGAGGGGATTTCTTTGCTCTCTTTCTACCAGATATTCCAAGCTCCACTATCTCTTTACCCTTAGGGAGACATCCCCTTCCTCCTGGGACTTCTGGCTACATCCCACCAATTAATTGTCTCCAATTCTCATCCCTTGTTCAAGGAGCATTATTTGATGCTTTCTTTAAGAATCTTCATTCAAGCTCTGGTTGCTTTATTTGGGGAAAAAAAAGAGTTCACATACAAAGAACATCAAGCTAACAAGGAATTAGAATTGAAAGCAGAAGGTTTACATCTCAAAGCGAGGATTATAATACCCCCAAGTATTCCCTGTTAATATTGTTCATTAATATAGGTCAATAAACAGAAACTACTCTTCTGTTTATTTATTTATTTTTGCCCAGGATCTCTCAAAGGGAGAGAATTAGTCGACGAGCAAATAAATATTCACTCACACTAATTAACTCACAACTCTGCAACCGCACAGTGTCAGTATCAAATGTTTTATGTCATCGGATTTCAAAAGAACTTTTATCTCATTTCGGTACCAGAATAAAGAAAACCAGGCGCATGAATATTTCAAACTGTTCATAATTAAAACTTCATGCGTTTGGCACAGAAACTTTAGTTAGCCGAGCCAATTGTTTCCTAAGTCCACCAAAAAACCCCCCACAATTTCTCCTTTTACAGCTGGGTAGCCAATGTGCTGTAAAGCTGTCCCTACCTAAAATACCTAATCATCGTTGTCATCCTGTTTATTGCCCCATTAATATTCAAAGCAAAACATCAAATGTTCACTAAGATGTGCACTCTTCAATTTATCATGAAGGAATGCCGAGGATGGCTTAAGTTAGACATTGATTCTGCAAGCTGAACTTTGTAAGCCAGGATAGGTAACAGAGAACCAGAGTGCACAGCAAAAGAGGAAAAGTGGTTAAAATCAGAAGAAGAATTCAGCGACGGGGTCATGGAAGTGTGTTCTGATGTCAAATAATCCATCTGATGAAAAGTGTCTTCTGAATGCCAGCGTCTCTCTATCCCCTTCTCAGTTACATGTCCAGGGTACTAATTAAAATAGAAAGGTAAAAATGCCCTCCAGCCAAGCTTGATTTCTGATGGCTGAAACCATAAAGATTTTTTGGCTGGGCTACCAAAGTAGTTATCCAACACCTTTGTCTAGATTTTTCCCCACTTCAATTTCCCCATCTAGCCTACAGCTCTGGAATGCTAAGTTGGTTCCAGAAGTGAGTTTCACACTATGTTACTACCGGTGCATGCACCCAGCCTTCCGTCCATGCGCCAAGGCTAAAAAATGTGCCTGAATAGGATAGCATAGAGCCGGGGCGGGTGACAATTTCCGCTACGGGTTCAGGTGAACTGATCCGAACCGGCTGAATACTACCTCCGGTTGGTTCCCATCCAAGGACATCCAGAGTCAATCCTGATAAGCTTTCGAGATCAGTTAAGGCCGGTTAGATATTTTAAAGTCTTTGCTAATATTCCTCATGGTTTGTTTGTTTTTTAATTCATTGGTTTGGGGGCAGGGAGTGGAACGTCAAACATCGCTTTCCAGGATCTTACGTACAATACGTGGCTTTGGTGCAAAGTCTAAATACAAAGTCTGTCAACGCAGCCATGAATATAATAACAATGTATTAGACGAAGTTTCCATGCATCATCATTGGGTGTTAAGGGACAGGATTATTATTATTATTATTATTATTTTGCCAAGTTCAAATATCGACTTGTATCTTGCAGGTTCTCTGAACAACAATCACTTTGGAATATTTAAAGAAGAAAGCATTCCAGGAGAAATTGTAATTTACAGCACAAAGGAATTATTTGCCCTGATCTGTATTACCTTTTTTTTTTTTGTGTGTGTGTGTGTGTGTGGCAAAACCGGCCCATAGGAAACAATTAGTTCGCTTAATTAAGATAAAGGTCAACGGAATTCAGGAATTCAGGCCTTGGATCGCTTGTGAGAACTCGACAATTCTGGCAGATCTGCCACCTCATGCCTGCTTTGACTTGCTTCAGTGCCAGCCTACCAAAAACTCTGGGGGAAGAGAAACCATTTGGGAACAAGGAAGGGGGAACTCCTTGGTGCTGGCCAGAGAAAGGAAGGGGGAACTCCTTGGTGCTGGCCGGAGAAAAGACTCAAGGCTAACCAGTCAGAGAGAATGTCTATGGAGATTCTCAGTCATCCAGGTCATGGTTGTCCCAAAGATGCTTTTTCAAGAGGCAGCTGGACGTCCTGGTTTTTCTTTGAAGATGTTCTGCTTCTCATCCAAGAAGCATCCCTCAGAGCTGAAGAAGCTCCTTCGGTGAGAAGTGAAACGTCTTCAAAGAAAAACCAGAACATCCAGCTGCCTGTTGAAAAAGCACCCTTGGGACAGTCAGAGAGAAGAATGCAGATGCATGTCAAGGATGAACATTCCGAAAAAAAAATCTGGTTTGAATATGATTGAAATCAAGGGGACCGTGGAAATTGGCCTGCGAATCTCAGACCTGGCTTTGCATTACTATACTTTACTTGATTGTAGTAAAACTATACCTTACTCTTAAAATGAAGTCATGGATTGTTCTTGCTTGGGGTTCAAGTCAAGGCAGGATTGACAGACTCTAAGCTGATGACGCATTTAACTCTGCCACCCTAGCTCTGCGTGCTGTTCCCCTACAATCTGTGACATCATTGAGAAAGGGTACCAAATAGCTCTTCCTGAAATACATGACACCCCCCCCATTTCTCATGAATAGCTCAATTCCCTCCCTACCACACTGATTTTTTTCCTAAAACAATGAATCAGAACTCACATAAATGAAATGTTTGTCTGACATGGTGTAGGGTTTCCTGCCTAAGCAGGGGGTTGGACTAGAAGACCTCCAAGGTCCCTTCCAACTCTGTTATTCTATTCTACAATTTGCCTCTCACTTCTACTCCAGAAAAAAACCAAACTAGGTGGTAATTAGACAATATTTTACAGGACAATTGCTTACCCCCTGGCACTAAAAGAAGGAGTTGTGATCCTTGCTTGTATTAAATTCTGAACAGGGAAAGAATTCAGGTCATTCTAGTTGCCTTGGTGATAACGCCACTAATTCTGCAATGCTCCCTGGACCAGATGTATAAACATAGGTTTAGCATTGTGTCTATTCTGATTCATAGCCAGAGTCAACCTCACTATTCAGGGTAAATGGGTTGGTGTTGATATTGAAGGAAGTTTGAATTATTTAGATAAGTAATTTATTGAACTGATCTTTTGGAATAGAAAACATGTGAGCTTTTATTTCACTTACCTTTTGGTAAATGAAAAAGGGGAACCATTTTATTCTTTTCTTCAGCAAAAAAAAGATAAAGAAAGAAGAAGAAAACCAAAAAAACCCCACCAACCTTGGTGTAAACATGTTCTTGTCACCACTCCTATAGAGGATTCAATAAAAGAGAATATTTGTAGCTTCAGGTTGAATAAGGGGTTCTCGGTGGTCTGTGAGCTTGGTAGTTTTCTTGCAGACATTTCATTACCCATGTAGGTAATACCATCAGTGCTAGAAGGGAGTGGGGTTTGCAGAGAGAAAGAGGAGGAGGAAGACTGTGGGGGTCCTTGGTGCTCTCTGAACTTCTTTTCTTGCAGACGTTTCATTACCTAACTAGGTAACATCATCAGTGCTAGAAAGCTTTGCAGGGAGGAGGAGGAGGAGGAGGACGACGACGACTTTGGGTCCTCGGTGCTCTCTAACCTTAGTTGTTTTCTTGCAGACCTTTCATTACCCAACTAGATAACATCATCAGTGCTAGAAGGGAGTAGGATTTGCTCTCTGTTTAAATATTAGTTCTTGGTGATTCCTTGATTAGGCTAATGTTCATTGTTCAATTGTGTGTCTGAGTTGGTAATTTTTTTGATGAAGGTATTGTTTACTGCTTGAGTATTAATGTTGGAGTTAATCTCTGCTTATCTGGGCATTAATTGCTGGGAAGTAAGTGTTTTTGACCTTTTTTGTTTCTTATTCGCTTTTTCATTGTTTCGATAGAAGATGATAGAAGGTAGAAGATAGATAGAAGACAGAAGACAGAAGATAGAAGATAGAAGATAGAAGATAGAAGATAGAAGATAGAAGATAGAAGACAGAAGACAGAAGACAGAAGACAGAAGACAGAAGATGATAGAAGGTAGAAGGTAGAAGATAGATAGCAGATGGAAGATGGAAGATGGAAGATTAAAGATAGAAGATAGAAGATAGAAGATAGAAGATAGAAGATAGAAGATAGATGACAGAAGACAGAAGACAGAAGACAGAAGACAGAAGGTAGAAGGTAGAAGGTAGACGAAGGACACGGTGACTCAGTGGCTCAGTGGCTAAGACCCTGAACTTGTCGATCGAAAGGTTGGCAGTTCAGCGGTTGGAATCCCTAGCGCCGTGTAACGGGGTGAGCTCCCGTGACTTGTCCCAGCTTCTGCCAACCTAGCAGTTTGAAAGTACATAAAAAATGCAAGTAGAAAAATAGGAATCACCTTTGGTGGGAAGGGAACAGCATTCCGTGCGCCTTTGGCGTTGAGTCATTCTGGCCACATGACCAGACGTCTTCGGACAGCGCTGGCTCTTCGGCTTTGAAACGGAGGTGAGCACCGCCCCCTAGAGTCAGGAACAACTAGCACATATATGCGAGGGGAACCTTTACCTTTATAGAAGTTCACTTAGAAAGGAGAAAAAAACCTGAAATTTTCTCCGCTGACGTTCCAAATAGCTCCTGTACCTTACAGACAGAAACAAGCACACACAAAACATGTAATTTCTTACAGTCTCTGAATCCCACCCACCCCCCACCCCTGTCAAATAAGAATTATGAGTTTTAACCCTGCTCTGGTCTTCAGAAGAAATGGGAGGCCTCACAATGCTTTAGTAATTAGCACACGACAGGGGGAAAAAAATCCATAAATCACCATTGAGGCAAAATGACTAACAAGAGATATTCAAATGCATTCACATTTACATATTTACAGTTGGGGGTGTGTGGAAAAAAACCCTCATTCTTTACAAAACTGTTTCCTCCAGTTCATTGTCCAAGTACCGAAAGTGTTATTGTGAATGTCATGAATGCATATTAACAGCAATTAGCAATCCATGCTAAATGACCTACAATACAAGGCCATTGATGCTAAGCTAATGTAATCAAAGGGATAACCTCGGTCCTATTATTTAGAAAACACATTTTTCTTACGCTGAGATGATGAAGGCCTTTTTGAGGTACCTGTTCCTTCTAAATAGGAGGTACAGATCCTTGCTTCTAAGGGGTCATTGGGGGCTTTTCAAAAGCAACTACGATGGGAGACCCCATCTGGATGATTTCCAACTGCTCATTGTAGCCGGGATACAGCGTTTATGGCTATGTTTTGCCTATTTATATCCTTTTAATTTGTGCCAATTTTTTCCCCATGCGCTCGTGTCTCTGTCTATACTGTTACTTGTTTCCTTGTACTTGTTGACAAATCAGTAAATCAACCAATTCAATTGTGTTTGGCCTTTAAAAAAATCCACCACAACTTCATGTATGCTTCTCAAGGTATTTTTGGGTGATGGCAGCAGTGGCAAGTATATTTATCTATCTCTCTCTCCCTCTCTCCCCCCCTCCCTCTATCTATCTATCTATCTATCTATCTATCTATCTATCTATCTATCTATCTATCTATCTATCATCTATCTATCTATCTATTTATCATCCATTGACCCATCTATTTATCCATACACCCATCCACCCATCTATCCATCTATCTATGAAATTCTCAAAATATCCATCCATCCATCCGTCCGTCCGTCCGTCCATCCGTCCACCCACCCACCCATCATCCATCTATCTATCTAGCTATCTATCTATCTATCTATCTATCTATCTATCTATCTATCTATCTATCCATCCATCCATCCATCCTTCTTTCTTTCTTTCTTTCTTTCTTTCTTTCTTTCTTTCTTTCTTTCTTTCTTTCTTTCTTTCTTTCTTTCTTTCTTTCTTCTACTGCAGTGATGGCTAACCTCTTTGCCATCGCGTGCCAAAAATGGGGGGAGCTTCAATGGGTTCTTGTGCACACGTGCCCACACCCATAATTCTATGCGCCCCCCTCCCCCCCCATGCATGCACCCTGCTCTCCCTGCTTCTGACACGCAATGTCACGGTGGGCCCTGTAGGCCTGTTTTTTCCCCTCCCTAGGCTCCAGAGCCTTTCTAGGAGCCTGGGGAGGGTGAAAATGGCCTTCCCCACCCCTCTCAGAGGCCCTCCGGAGGCTGGAAATGGAAACAGCCTCCCATCGGAAGTTGGCAAATGGGCCATTTCTGGCCTCCAGAGGGTCCCCCGTTAAACAGTTTGGAGATTATTATTTTTCTCTTGCCCAAGATATGATAATGTGACTTGTTGATATTATTTCAGTCATATCTTGGGGGTGGGGGGAGAGATTAACATGCTAATTACAGTGGCATCTTGTGATGGAAAAACAGTTGGCGGTGCTAACCGTTGCGTGTCTAGTTTTTCCTTCTACCATGGAAACAGTCAACAGAATACACTGTGTGTTGTTAGACAGGGTGGAAATCAAAAATAGGTTTCTTAGGACGGTGTCAGGAATGATGCTGAGACTTGCCCTGCCTTAGGTCAAAAGTCCAGATCATTCTGGCTCTTCTGCTAGCCCTGCACGGGAGGTCCCAACCTGTCTACCACGTGCAGAGGGTATATATTTTCTCCAGCTTGGAACTACAAGTGAAATACTACGGCATCGTTCGCTTGCTTATATGTAAGCCGGGACCTTCCCAAGTGCAGCTAATGAAGATCTATTCGGAATCTTCTTTTGAGAAATTAAGCCATGCATAACTCTGCTCATTAGTGTCTCCCAAATGAATCAAAAGCAGAGGCCCATCTCCTGGTTTTTCTTTTTATCATCTCAACAGCTACGTGGAACAGGCTCAGATGAGGGGAGGGTTACTTTCCCGGATCACACGAGCAAGTTAATGAAAGGGGTGGGGAGGGCTGAATCAAATCTACTCTTCCCTTAAGAACATAGAGGACAGATTATCAGACTTGGAAGGGACCTTGGAGATCGTCTAGTCCAATCCCCCTGCCCAAGTAGGAGACCCTACACCATTTCTGACCGATGGCAGTCCAGTCTCTTCTTGAAAGCTTCCAGGGATGAAGCTCCCACAACTTCTGAAGGCGATTTCTGTTCCATGGGTTGATTGCTCTCACTGTCAGACAATTTCTCCTTATTTTGGGGTTGAATCTCTCCTTGATCAGTTTCCATCCATTGTTCCTTGTCTGGCCTTCGGGTGCCTTGGAAAATAACTTGGCCCCCTCCTCTCTGTGGCAACCCCTCAAATATTGGAAGACCACTATCATGTCTCCCCTAATCATCTTGGTTGCTCTTCTCTAAAAACAGTCTGGAAATTGGACCAGACAAAATTCCTGTTTAATTCAGCATCCGTTTTCAATAACAATAAAGTGCTAGATCAACCATATCAGTTCATCCAATTCTGATCACCCTGTTGTTAAAAAGTTGCCGGGGTCCTAGAAAGAGTGCAGAGTGCATTCCTTTGTGAGTATTCTTTGATTTGCCCCATTTTTAGGGAGCGTGTCTCCTAAGCTATACATCTGACATAAATTGTTATGCACAAATAATCTTTATGTGCTTCTTTTCTGATACATCCATTTTTGCAATTCCTTCCAGATGTGTCCTTGGTTGTCCACAGTTAGTCTGTGACATTTGTTCTGCTTTAAGTAGGATAATTATGATAGGATAGGATAGGATAGGATAGGGTAGGATAGGATAGGATAGGATAGAATAGAATAGAATAGAATAGAATAGAATAGAATAGAATAGAAT
>WNWU01000055.1:3088305-3101927 GCA_012654045.1 Ptyas mucosa
CCTCCCCCTTTCCCTTTCCTCCTCCTCCTCTTCCTCCTCTTCCTCCTCCCCCTCCCCCCCCCCCTCTCCCTTTCCTCCTCCTCCTCCTCTTCCTCCTCGTTCTCCTTCCCCTTCTCCTTCTCCTTCTCCTCCTTCCCTTTCCCTTTCCTCCTCCTCCTCCTCTTCCTCCTCTTCCTCCTCTTCCTCCTCCCACTCCTCCTCCCCCTTTCCCTTTCCTCCTCCTCCTCCTCCCACTTCTCCTTCCCCTTCTCCTCCCCCCCTCCTCTTTCAGGTGAAAGAAATATTTAATTCTATGTATATGGGTGTCCCAGCATTTTTTTTTAAAATTCCTCTGCCAATGACTCTTTCAAAATAACAAAGATAACCAGGAAAGAAGGATGGGGATGGCAGAAAAAGAAAGCAAGCAACAAAAAGAGAGAGGAAGAGAGAAAAAAAGAAACAGAACCAAAGAGAAAAATTATTGTTGGAAAGAGACAGAAACAGAGATATTATGAGACGCTTGGAACATTCAAGTATCCTTACAATTTATATAGACTCTTTCCTAATACGATTTGATTGCTTATTTGTACCCTGTGACTATCATCAAATGTTGTACCTTATGATTCTTGACGAATATATCTTTTCTTTCATGTACACTGAGAGCGTATACACCAAGACAAATTTCTTGTGTGTCCAATCATACTTGGCCAATAAAGAATTATCTTCTCTTCTCTTCTCTTCTCTTCTCTTCTCTTCTCTTCTCTTCTCTTCTCTTCTCTTCTCTTCTCTTCTCTCCTCTCCTCTCCTCTCCTCTCCTCTCCTCTCCTCTCCTCTCCTCTTCACATGGAAGGCACATGTAAAGAGTGGGTAGTAGGCACACTGCTCTGATATGCCATGAAGAAACAAATGTCCTTTCTTACTAAATATGAATATGGGAACTGTATGTGCACCTGAAGCAGATGCCTGAACCTCCCTGATTTAGATCTACATCGTGGTTATCCCACAGTTAGTGAATTGCAGTGGTTGCCCAAGGCAGAACTCTAAGCTACCCAGAGGCAAACCAGTTCTAAAAATCTGTACATTGTAAATATGACACCTAGATGTTCATAACAATAGCCTGGGGCTATTTTTCTGTCCTCTGTTGAAAAGAGGCTCCCTAGATGATTGCAAAGACTAAGTAAATCTAAAGGAGAGTCATAGTTGCCCCTTTAAATATGAACAAATGTACGATCGCATAAGCTTTGGTGGATCATCATTCACTTTGTCAGGTGCACGGCGTTTATTCTGCTCTTTGAAAGCTTACAAGAAGAAGGCAGAAGGACCTGTCTTTAGGGGCCACCAGATGTTTTTGAAAGATTGGCTTGGTCTGACCACCTAATATATTTGTTCTGAAGATAGTAGCAAACACGTAATTCTCTTCCATCGAAGGATAATTTTCACAGCTGGATGCATCAGGAACCTTAGATCTCTTGCAATTTCATATTATGTTTTGGCTAGGTTCATGCGACATAGGATGAGAGCAATTTCAAAGACCTATCTCTCTTGATGGTTTTAACCCAACATTGAACCAATGAAGCATTGGCTCTTCCAATTGGATTCTTGCTTTCTTTTACCAGCTCCATTAAACAGGATGCGATCATCCTCAAACCAAGGGCCTTCTCTGTTATCTTCTGCCCAAAGTTGTGAGTTTCCCAGCAGTCTATGACTGTCAGTCAACCTCAAAACCTTCATTCAATGTATTCCCTGAGATCTGGCTTCTTTGAGAAGAAGAGGTGGATCAGAAAAAGGGACTTCCATTAAAAAAACTGGATTTAAAAAAAAACTGGATTTTTTTTTTTTAGCTTTGTGGTGGGCGAAGCTATGAGTGGGCGACTCATAGAAATGTAGATTCTTCCCCATTTCTACTTGTTATTGCAAGTCTCACACTCCCGAACACCTTGAATTTAAACTAGAAATATATTGATTGCCTGGGCTTCAAAGCCAGTGCAAATTGGTTTCTAAATGATGTCCTTATCTTTGTCTTTTCTCTACTACCTGTAGGACTTAAGTTGTCTTCCAAGGTAGTCTCTCATACTAATGCTTCCAGAAGGGATGTGCATGTATGCTGAAGACCAAAGGCATGATGCCTTCCATCCTTTGGGGGCGGTTAATTGATGGACATTTCGAGGAGGGTGCCAGATGTTTATTCATGTAGACAATTCAATGCACTTCTTTTTTTTCCCTTTGGGGTTATTGTCTTCCATTGTCTGTCATCTACACCTCTATAACTGTCTGGTTTGGTTCTGCAACCCAATGAGACAGACACAGACTTCAGAGGATAATTAGAACTGCAGAAAATGTGTGTGTGTGTGTTTTTTTTTTTTCTGTCTCTTGACTTCTTTTGCTATTGTGTGTTTGGTTTTAAAATGTAAAATACTCAATAAAAATTATTTAAATAAATAAAAAAAATGAACTGCAGAAAAAAAAACAATTACTACCAACCTGCCTTCCATGGAGGACCTCTATACTGCACCAGTCAAAAAAAGGGCTGTGAAAATATTTACAAACTCCTCGCATCCTGGACATAAACTGTTTCGACTCCTGCCCTCAAAACGACGCTATAGAGCACTGCACACCAGAACAACTAGACACAAGGACAGTTTTTTCCCGAACGCCATCACTCTGCTAAACAAATAATTCCCTCAACACTGACAAACTATTTACTAAATCTGCACTACTATTAATTTACTAAGTCTGCACTACTATTAATCTTCTCATCGTTATATTGACTGTTTCCTAGTATGATTTAATTGCTTATTTGTACCCTTTTGTACCCTATTTGTACCCTATGACTATCATTCAGTGTTGTACCTTATGATTCTTGACAAATGTATCTTTTCTTTTTATGTACACTGAGAGCGTATGCACCAAGACAAATTCCCTGTGTTCCAACCACACTTGACCAATAAAGAAATCTATTCTATTCTATTCTATTCTATTCTATTCTATTCTATTCTATTCTATTCTATTCTATTCTATTCTATTCTATTCTATTCTATTCTATTCTATTCTACTGATTTCCTTCTGAGCCTTCTTCAGAGTCCCCTTCCTTCCTTCCTTCCTTCCTTCCTTCCTTCCTTCCTTCCTTCCTTCCTTCCTTCCTTCCTCTCTCTCTCTCTCTCTCTCTTTCTTTCTTTCTTTCTTTCTTTCTTTCTTTCTTTCTCTACTGCTATTTCTCAATTCCCAGCCACCCAGATTTGATTGAGACGCTGAGAAATTACAGCCGCATAAGTAGTACGTCGGCGAGGGTTGAATTGAAAAGGTCACGCGTCTCCCACTAGCTTTACACGGAGAAGGAACTCGAGTCACTGGGTGACAGAAACTAATAATCTTTCACTACACAAAAAGAGTGAGCCACTTAAAGGGCTTTAATTTAAAATCTAGCTGGGTGACAGCATGCCAGTGACAGCTTTGGAGAAATCAGAAGCAGCTACTATTAGGTGTTAATTTGAGCCTGCCTCTCCCTTTGCTCCAGGGCTCCAATATACAACCGCAGATGCGTGCTTTCTCCTGGAGGACTGGGCATTCTCTTCTCTTTACATCACGGGTGGTTTCTACCTTTACATCATGGGTGGTTTCTACCTTTACTACAGGTTCGCAGCAGTAGCGTGCACAGATCATCCATGATGACGTGGTGGCGGGTGGGCGGAGCCTCCTGCTGGTTTTACTACTGGTTCTATAGAACTGGACAAAACTGGGAGCAATCCACCATGCTTTATGTGTTTAGGTTGTTGGGTAAAGTGGTTATGGGTAATTGGTACAATGTTCTACAACAATAATACAACCAGGGGTGGGCTGCTGGGGATTTGCAGGGGTTCAAGAGAACCTCTAGCTAAGATTCTGTGCAGTTCAGAGAACCCCCAAATCCCACTCCTCGCTGGCCCTTCCCACCCTGCCCTGCCCCTCTCAGGAGTCCCCACGTGGCCTGTTTTGGATGCAGGTAAGTGCAGAGTGCACGCAGAGGCTCAGGGAGGGTGAAAAATGGGCCTACTGGAAGTTTGGGAAGGTCAGAAATGGGCTTGTTTCCGGCCTCCAGAGGGCCTCTGAAGCCTGGGGAGGCTGTTTTTGCCCTCCTGGAGGCTCAAGAAAAACCTCCGGAGCCTGGGGAGGGCAAAACCCACCCACCACCACCCCACCGTGGTGCAGGAGGCTGACTAGGACACACCCACCATGGCCACGCCGACCCAGCAACTGGGCAGAAAACCCTTTGCTAAAATTTTTGAAGCCCACCCCTGGATACAACCAAGGGGATGATGTCTTCAGTAAGGCGTTGACCAAAGAGATGAGGTTCTTGAGGGTTTGAAATCCACATTTGTGAGGAATGGGATTGTGTACAACATCCGTGGTAGCTAAAATGTTGTTCTTGGGGACATTGCCAATGGATTTCACGCTTGGTGGTGACTCTTAATGAGGCTGGGAGATTTAGTAAGATAAGATTTGACTAGAGAATTGATTATGGACACTTACTGATGCCAGTAGAGATGGTTTGATTGGTTACTGTTCGCATTATTATTTTACGATAAATGAGGCCATATGAATCATTCTGTTACCATGATCCACGTGTCGTATGGGATTGAGGCAGTCAATAAAGCTGATAAGAGGAACCTATCATTCTTCAAAAAAAAAACCCTGAAACCTTTTTGTATCTTTTTCAGCCCGTCAAGGGATAAAGTAAAAATACTTTATCAAAATTCTGTTGGAACTTCTGCTATTCTATTTTTAGTATGGACAAATGATGTCAGTTACATACTATGGAAGGTGTTGAGATAAATTATCCCTGATTTATTTAATGGTAACTGCGGAGTTTAACAGGGCTTCTACCTGTCTTTTGAATAACATCGATCATTAAACAATTCTAAAAAAGATAGAAGATTTTGGACATGTGATGTGACGCCTGGAAAAATATGGCATCCTTCACTTAATCCCCCAGGGAAAGATTGAAGGCAAACGAGTGAGGTCCAGGCAGAAGAAGAACATCATGGTTTCAAAATCTAGGGGACCAATTTGGACAAAACTCAGCAGCACTTTTTCATGCAGCTGTTGATAAAAATAGGATTGCCAACATGATCGCCAACATCCGATGACGGACATGGCACAAGAAGAAGAAGAAAAAGATAGGACAAAACCAAATCAGCAATAAACAAAGTTGACATTGCCTGACCAATGAAAGTTCCCATAATGGTTAACATTCAATCAGTGAAGAATGCAAGAAAGAAATAAAGAGAGATGTTCAGCAAAACAGGGAAGAGGGAAAAAGAGAAGTGAAGTTGAGGCATCATCACAGAAGGTTGAGAAAGAGATTATTTGAAGACATCTTTATCACCTGGACTGATGGAAAAGAGTTCCTTGTCAAACTCCACTAGAATCTCAACAGCTTCCATCCCAACCTCAGTCTCTCTATAGAACAAGTCAAGCTTCCTTGATGTCATAGTAAATCTATACAATTGACATGTAAGCAACACGTTCTACAGGTTTAAGCAGAGCCTCTCTGCTTTAGCCTGCTGATACAACTGCTATATATCCTGAGAGTTGATATAGTATCAGAGATAAATCAAGAGTTCTAACTTTTATCTATACAGAATGGTTTTGGGTGGTCTTTGAACTAGAAAAAAAGCCTGTAATGTGATGGTCAGAGCTAACTCCTAAAGATCTGGATCTGTTTACTACCAGCCTGAGCTAGCATGGATTTCTTGAGTTTCTGGTTCCACTTCTGTGGGTAGATTTATAAATTACAAACTGAATCTCCCTGGACATAATATAATTCACAGACGTTATTAGCAGGAATTATACTTTCTGCGTGCAACTGGTCTGTGAAGTACTGTTATGATTTGCCAGCAATTTTCCTCAAGTGGTCCCTCAAATCATGAGTAAAGGACAAAATAGAGCTGCTAACAACCAAATCGTAATAAGCAAGTCTCCAAAGAATAGGTTGAACTAGTGCTTATTCATTTCTGCTCCAATTTTCTTCCAGCTTTCGATAGCTCTTCTGAATCTATGTTGTTGTTAGTTGCGAAGTCGTGTCTGACCCATCACAACTCCATGGACAACATTCCTCCAGGCCTTCCTGTCCTCTACCATCTCCTGGAATCCATTTAAGCTCACACCGACTGCTTCAGTGACTCCATCCAGCCACCTCGTTCTCTGTCGTCCCATTCTTCTTTTGCCCTCAATCTTTCTCCTTCCTTCTCATTAGGTGGCCAAAGTATTTGGGTTTCCTCTTCAGGATCTGGCCTTCTAAAGAGCAGTAGGGTTGATCTCCTCTAGGACTGACCAGTTTGATCGCCTTGCAGTCCAAGGGACTCACAGGAGTCTTCTCCAGCACCAGAGTTCAAAGGCCTCAATTCTTTGACGCTCAGCCTTGCTTATGGTCCAACTTTCACAGTCATACATTGCAACTGGGAAAACCATCACCTTGACTCTATGCACTTTTGTTGGCAGGGTGATGTCTCTGCTTTTTACTAAGCTATCTAGATTTGCCATAGCTTTCCTCCCCAGGAGCAAGTGTCTTTTAATTTCTTGGCTGCAGTCCCCATCTGCAGTGATCTTGGAGCCCAGGAAAATAAAATCTGTCACTACCTCCATTTCTTCCCCATCGAAATCTGTACTTGAATGTAATTTAAGAAATGTCAGTGTTCCATTTCTCCTTAGAATCCTAGAAGTAGAAGTGGACATGGAGGCCCTTGTATCCAAGCCTTGGCTCAGTACCAACCAAACTTCCATGGTTCCTTCAAAGGTGTTCTCCAACTTCTCTTCAAACTCTTCCAAAGAAGAGGAATCAAGGCTCTTGCCAGAAAACGTTGGCAAACGTTGCAACTTGCCTTTTGTTTTCCCTTGATGCTTTTGGGAGATAATTTCTGTTTACTGAAAGATAAATCACGAGAGACTGGCTCAGTGGTTGCGCCACTTAATGGGGACGCCGTGAGCATTGAGGGAAACTTGCCCGCATCTGTTAGAACTCAAGCTGGCTATTTTTAGGAACCCCAATCCAAATACGTCCATCATTGTTAATAATAATGGCATCTCCTCTATGCTTTCTGTCTTCTTCGTTCTCCCAAAATGAGGTCTCTCCACCCAACATCAGTTTCAGAAGGATAGAGGGGCTCTTTAAGCTTGGGTGAAGAATACCAGAGCTTGAAAGAGATATCTTTTTTTAAAAAAAAAGAAAAAAGAAAAGAAAAAAATGCAACATAGGGAACAGAACTTTCTATACAATTCTCCCTTTTAAGTGACAGAAGGAGTTCCAGAGAGATGCGCTGGTGGCAGATCATCTGAAAGAATTCATCCTTTGCTGTCAGCCGGAGGCAACGGGGTCCATTACAGATGGAAATTGAGAAAAATGAGCTACCTACGAGCTGAAGCATTTTCGCAGGCCTCCTCAAATCAGGGGCTTCAGAGGAAAACAAGTATCTTCTATGATTCCCCCCATATTTTTCTGTGTTGTTCTTTCCGTTATGTAGAGGATTCAAGCAAATGCAGCATTTACATCTGAATATATACAAAGAATAACAGAATAACAGATTTGGGACTTTGGAAGCCTTCCAGTTCCTGCTCAAGCAGGAAACCGTACACCATTTCATACAAATGGTTGTCCAGTCTCTTCTTAAAAACTTCCAGTGTTGGAGCACCCACAACTTCTGGCGGAAAGCGGTTCCACCGATTAATTGTTCTCACTGTCAGGAAATTTCGCCTTAGTTCTAGGTTGCTTCTCTCCTTGATTAGTTTCCGTCCATTGTTTCTTGTCTGGCCTTCAGGAGCTTTGGAGAACAGCTTGACTCCCTCTTCTTTGGGGCAGCCCCTGAGATATTGGAACACTGCTCTCATGTCTCCCCTGGTCCTTCTTTTCATTAAATTAGACATACCCAATTCTTGCAATCATTCTTCATATGTTTTAGCCTCCAGTCCCCTAATCCTCTTTGTTGTTTGGATGTCAGAGGCAGTTGGGTACCAGGGCTGAAGGACTGGACTAGAAACAAGGGAGCCTCAATTCTATTCCTTCTTAAAATATGGAAACCGGTTTGATGACCTCAGGCCAGTCACTTACTTTCATGTTCTGACCCAGTTCTCCAAACACCACAAACCCTCTGAAGTTGACTCAAAGATTCCTTTAATTAGAAGTGCTGGCAACCCCGGCAAAACGTTTCTCTCAATGCAGCCTAACAAGTCCATCCATCCGGAAGATGAATAGTTGTCTGCCATATCTATTCATCTCCGTCCCCTGCCTTTTATCCCCAGAGCTAGGGTGGGGCTTCGCTAGTAGTGGTGGCTCTTCCTTCCCAAGGATCGGCCCATAGATTTCCACTGCTCTCCTCTCCTCTGCCTTCTGCACATCTGCACGTCAGGAACTGGACCAGCTGTTCCTCCTCTTCCTCATCAGCCACCTCTAGACCTTGGGGCTGTTGACTCTCCATCCGAGGGCTGATAGATGGCCCAGGCTCTGTGTGTGTGTGTCTCTCTGTCCCTTTCTCCCTCCCTCTCTCTCTCCCTCCCTCTCTCTCCCTCCCTCTCTTTCCCTCTCTCTCTCTCCCTCTCTCTCTCTCTCTCCCTCTCCCCCCCCTCTCTCTCTGTCTCTCTCTCTCTCTCTGACAGCTCCCTTCCCTCTTCCCCCTTCGAGCTCTCAGATTGCCTTGATGCTGGCCCTGACTCCCATGCCTCCTCCTTTGATTTGGTTGCTGGAGGGTCTGGTGGCTGACAGGCCACAACATATAGAGCCTGTAGTACAGTGGTTTAAAGCACCCTGTTATTAACATCTATTAACATCTGCTGCTTGCAATTACTGCAAGTTCGAATCCCACCAGGCTCAAGGTTGACTCAGCCTTCCATCCTTTCTAAGGTGGGTAAAATGAGGACCCAGATTGTGGGGGCAATAAGCTGACTTTGTATAAATATACAAAAGTATGAAGGCGATTGCTTAACGCACTGTAAGCCGCCCTGAGTCTCTGGAGAAGGGCGGCATATAAATCAAATAAAAATAAAAAATAAAAATAAATTTCATCCCTACATTGAAAAAAAAAAAACAAAAAACCCAAGCATCTCCCAAACTGTACTGCATCATCACGGTACTTTACAGTCTGTAGCGTTCCATGCAGAGGCTTTCATCCTGAGGTGGATGGAGTCATAGTGCCGATAATGACAAAGATTAAAAGGATAGAAAATAAAGAAACTAAAAATCTAGAAATTCCCGGTAACAGTAACCATGTACTCACCGATCTGTATGGATAGTCTTGATTTTCATAGGAAGATAAGAACAAAAAGTGATGAAAAGGTCAAAAGAGGAAGGTGAATATTCCTATGTGATGGGAAATAGAAGTAACTGCTGTTAGGTTTTGGATTTCCAAATTCCTTTTTTTTTTCTGGGCTAAATATCACTGCATTATAGTTAACAGTCTTTCTGGTCGGTATCTTTCCCTGTGGGGGGCCCTTCTGTCCAAGGTCATTGAGAATTATGCTAAATTATCACATATTAATTTTCCCAGCATCATACTTAAAGAGATATTTAAATTGACTGGAAGACTAGAAGTCAATTACTAAATATAGCTGCTTGCTGCTCCGATATTAAATTAAATTAATTAAATGTGCAGGAAAAAAGTTTACCTCTTTCATAATATTCCCCTTTGGTCACATTAAAAATGATAATTCATTGAAACTTCAAGAGGGATTTTGTAAGGGTTTGAGGGGGAAGCGCCTATATCTGTTATCATCCATCTAAAAAAAAATCTATAGAATTGACTTAGAAGAAATGGAATGATTATATCGTGGAATTACATCATATAGCTCTTGTTGCTTTAGCTACTCTGGCCTTTGCCTTCAACATAATGTTTAAAATTCACCTGCAATGTTATTTCAAAGATAATTCTATATTGAATTATATTGAATAATTAAACAATTGAAGATTATAACTTAACATAAATATGTGCATTATTTGTAGAACTGTGTAAGTTTGTTAAATATAACAAATATGATTACTAACATTCTATTTGTAGTAATATGTGGAATTTGACTGACATAAAAACAATATGTGGAAATACTGAACAAGATAATAATGAAAGATTATAACTTAACAAAAGCATGTGTATCATTATTATTAGAATTATATAACTTGTCAAATGTAAATATGATGAATATTATTTTATTTGTATTAAATGTGATTAGAAAGGGGATATTTTTTTAATGTAACAGTGGCATAACTAAAAATTAGAAAGGGGATAAACAACGGAAGATTATAATTTAATATAAATCTGTGTATTACTATTAGAACTACCCTGTTTCCCGCAGAATAAGACATCCCCTGATAATAAGCCCAATCGGGCTTTTGAGCGCATGGCAATAAGGCCAAGCGCTTATTTCAGGGTTCAAAAAAATATAAGACAGGGTCTTATTTTTGGGGAAACACGGTATATAAGTTTGTTAAACACAACAAATATGATTATTAATATTTTATTTGTAGCAAAAGCAGTGACATTTAGAATTTGTAGATTGGTATAAAAATAACATACTGAAATATTGAATCATCAAAGAATGAAAGATTATAACTCAACAAAATATGTGTACCATTACTAAAACTTTATAAGATTGTCAACTGTATTAAATATGAATATTGTTTTATTTGTACTAAAATGTAAGACACTCCGGTACCATACTGTTCACACAATGATATGTTTCAGTGGTGGGATTCAATTTTTTTTACTACCGGTTCTGTGGACATGGCTTGGTGGGTGTGGCATGGCTTGGTGGGCATGGCAGGGGAAGGATACTGTAAAATCTCCATTCCCTCCCCACTCCAGGGAAAGGCTACTGCAAAATCCCCATTTCCTCCTGATCCACTGGGACTCGGGAGGCAGAGAATAGATGGGGGTGGGGCCAGTCAGAGGTGGTATTTACCGGTTTGCCAAACTACTCAAAATTTCCACTACCTGGTTCTCCAGAACTGGTCAGAACCTGCTGTATACCATCTCTGGTATGTTTGTAAAAAAATAAAAAACTTTTAAAAAAAGATAATTCTACCCCACATTTTCAACCCCATTCCCAAATCTTAACTTTAGATTCATTGAATTGGGTGGGACACCTCGTTCCAAAGAGATCTTGCAAAGAAGGGAAGATCTTGCTTTCATGAACGGATTATGATTGATGGCTAAGGCATCTCAATCCATCGGTGACTCAATGTCCTGTCCTATCCAAGCATGGAACACTGGCTCAATGTGCTGAAAATCTTCCAAAGCTTTTTGATAATAGCCAAAGTGCCAATTATTATTATTATTATTATGTTTGTACAAGCTTTGAATGAAAGACACTGACCTTTGCGAACAGAAATAGAAGTGTCCTTCAGCACTGAGAGAACAAGAACACAAAGGCACCCAACTAGACTTGGACAAGATACATGACAATGAATTGAGGGATTGCGGGTGGAAGAGGTGGCAGTTCACTGGTCCATGGAGAAAATCCCAAATCCAGTCTTTAAGATCACCCAGTAATGTTAGGAAAACTTCAGCCTAGAAACTTGGAGAGCAATTCCACTTTTATATGTGACATTTGATCTAGATGAGCCAGCTTCTAGTTAAGCATATAAGGTAGCCAATTACCTTATATGCTTACCTTATATGGACTCCTACTATCCCAATTACCTGATATGCAGGGGTGAAATGCTACCGGTTAAGACCGGTTCGCCCGAACCGGTAGTAAAATATTGCTATCGGTTCAGACGAACTGGTATTTCTGACGATCAGCTGTGCCGCGTGATTTATATTTGTAAGCATATATTTATATGCTTTCTAGAGAATCTAAATCATGTGGCACAGCTGTTCCCCCTCCCTCGTTGTTCTACTTACCTTAGAAAAGGCTTCTTAAGCCTCCTTTTTCAGCACTGCACAGTAGTATTTCACCCCTGCTTATATGCTTACCTTATATGGGTTCCTATTATCCCAAATTTACCTGGTTGGCACAGAAGTCCTGGATTGGATGAACTGTTGCTAGATCCAGCAGGATATTTTTCTAATGTTCTTTTTTTTTTAATGATATCTTTCAAATGGCTCTGACATTTAAAAGTCAGGATGACAGCTTTCCCGAGAACCATCTTCTTCGCTGATTACCATAAATGGAAGTTATCATTCTGTTCCTGATCAAGTATTGGGAAGTAATGGAGACCCAGCTTTGGAACTAAGGAAAGGATAAGCCAACTGTTAAATGGGAAGATTTAGAAAACATGACTTGGTTTTGAGAACGGTGAAAGCATGAGAAAGAAACTCGATACAATCCTACCTTGATTTTCTTTGGTATTTGATGGGGCAGAGACTAACTCAACTTTCAACCCTACAATGGTAAAAAGAATTTCTGGAATTGATCCGATGCCTTATCTATCTTGAAGAGCTGACAAGTGTAGGCAAGAATATCAGCTGGCTAGATTCTGCACAGCAGCACTGGGAATTCATCAGAAACATGCCTATTCCACCATAGTTATGTGATATAACAAATGTGGCAAACCCTTTGCTCTGCTTATTTCTTTCCCTTTTAATATTAAACTGACAATGGGCCACACAGTTTATGGATTGTCATTTTAGTATAGTGAGACCATGTATAATTGACAGACTGGGTTTTATCGTAGATTTTATTATTTTATCCTAGGATTTTTAATGGTATATTTACCAAGTGTTTTTACTTGTTCTGGTCTAGGACTGTAATAAACTGAACTGAATTGAAACTCGTAACTCTACTCCTCTATGAAAATTCACCTGAAATGGAAGTTTACAATTACGTTAAAACATATCTACATTTATATTTGCTAACTTTGCTATTGGAATTTCCAGGAATGTAGCAAGTTTTGCACTATTGCAGTTGTTATTACAAGACACTGAGTTTGACTCAAGGGCACTGAGTCTTCCTGGGTATAAATGTGTGCCAGTTTAGTTTAGTGGTTAAGACAACAGCCTAGAGACGGGGAGGCTGTGAGTTCTAATCCCACCTTAAACATGAAAGCTGGTCGGGAGACTTTGGGCCGGCCATTTCCAGCCCAAACCCACTGCACAGGGTTGTGATTGTGGAAAAAATAGGAGGAAAGCTGAAGGAGTTATTATAAAAAAGAAACCCGGGTCAGCAAGGGTCAGAAGAAAGATGCAGAGACATGGAAGAGTTCTTCCAGAAATCTCCAGGAGCGTTTTCGCAGCTACGTCTGTCCAGATTAGAGTTCATCTACTTTAACGCAGCTTTTCAACCCCGGAAAGGAATGTTATCATCGCTGGTCCCAGTTTTGCGATCTTGAAAGACAATCTGGCTTGTCCATTTCGAAAGAAGTCGCTCCAGTGGATGCAGCAAAGTCACCGTTGATGAATGAAATGCCAAGTTCGCTTTGCTTTACTAGTTAGACATCAGCCGCCATGGTGCTCATGGGGTGTGAAAGGACATTTCCCCCCCTGGGTCTTCATCAAAGAGAAATGTCCCTTTGAAGATCGGCAGAATTCTTTGGTTTTCCCAGATTGGTGTGTGTGTGTGTGTGTGTGTGTGTGAGAGAGAGAGAGAGAGACAGAGACAGAGACAGAGAGAGAGAGAGAGAGAGACAGAAAATGAGAGAGAGAGAGAGAGAGAGAGAGAGAGAGAGAGAGAGAGAGAGAGAGAGA
>WNWU01000055.1:3156263-3169836 GCA_012654045.1 Ptyas mucosa
GAAGGGAAGGGAAGGGAAGGGAAGGGAAGGGAAGGGAAGGGAAGGGAAGGGAAGGGAAGGGAAGGGAAGAACTTCTGGAACACATTTGAAACCTCTATATGAATGTTGGCTTGGATTTTTCCTCCTTCCTTCCTCTTAAACCCAACTGAAGATGTCCTGGTTCCATAATATTACTGAATACCAGTATCTGCTGAATCTATTAATAGCTTCTATGCTCTCAGACTCTTTGCAGAAATATCATAGTTACAGCCACAAAGCACGGATGTTAACTCTAGAACAACCAGAGATAGACAATAATTAGCAATTGTTTATTTGAAGTTGAATGTTGTTCAAACATTTTCTGGTCCCCTGGCTGTCTGTTTATCTCTCCACCGCTCTCTCTCTATCATATCTCTCTCACACATGCTCCCTGTCTCTCTATCATTCTGTCTATCGCTGTTTCTCTGTATCTATCTCTCCCACTGTTTCTCTCTCTCTCTCTCTCCATTATTCTCTGTCTCTCTCTCTCTCTCTATTGTTCTATCTCTCTCTTTACCTCTATCTCTCTATCATCACCCAGCAAATTGCCTGTGTTAACAGACCACTCAAAAGCATTATCACTCTCTGTAGCACCAACCTTTCCCATTTCAATTTCTCTCAATTCAGTCTTCCTCTTCCTTGCAGTTCCGAATACCGCGGCACTGATGACTGAGGCACTTTAAAGCTTTAAAAGGTAACGGTAAAAGTCCCCCTCACACATATGTGCTAGTCGTTCCCGACTCTAGGGGGCAGTGCTCATCTCCGTTTCAAAGCCAAAGAGCCAGCGCTGTCCGAAGATGTCTCCATAGTCATGTGGCCAGCATGACTCAACGCCAAAGGCACAGGGAATGCTGTTCCCTTCCCACCAAAGGTGGTCCCTATTTTTCTATTTGCATTTTTTAACGTGCTTTCAAACTGCTAGGTTGGCAGAAGCTGAGACAAATAAAGGGAGCTCGCCCCGTTATATGGCACTGGGGATTCAAACCGCTGAACTGCTGACATTTCGATCGACAAGCTCAGCGTTTTAGCCACTGAGCCACCACATCCCTCTAACCAAGCCCTCCTTGGTTAGGCCCCAATTAATAATAAAAATGTTTTCATTAATGGCAATAACAATAGCACGTAGACTTATATACCGCTTCATAGTGTTTTTACGGCCCTCTCTAAGCGGTTTACAGAATCAGCCTCTTGCCCTCAACAATCTGGGTCCTCATTTTACCCACCTCGGAAGGATGGAAGGCTGAGTCAACCTTGAGCCTTGTGAAATTTGAACCGTTGAACTGCAGCTAGCAGACAGCTGAAGTAGCTTGCAGTGCTGCACTCTAACCACCGCGCCATCTCGGCTCATTCAATTAATCTCGATTTTAGGGACCAATGATGTCTTTTCCATCTCACCTTGGAAGATAATTTGGAAATTTATTACTTGTAATAAATTAATTGTCCCGTTTATTCTTGGAAAAAACCTTCACATGCTCCTATAGACATACACGGCTACAATCTGGGAGGTTTTCAAAGAATTAAGAATTTCCTCTTTTAAACTTTGGGTAGCCTTTTTTCTTCTTTTCTTCTTTTTTTTTTTTGCGGCCTTTCAAATTCCTGCCAAGCTTGATGTTGTCACCCCCTGCTCATGGCCACAAAATGTTCCATTTCTCTATTTGTAAGATTAACGGCCATCTTGGAGATAAATCTTGATTACGTTTTGCAGAACAGAGTGCAGGCGCCCCCTTTTAAGCCAAGATTATATTGCTTTTCTCAGCCATATGGCGCGAAAAGATGCTTTATTAAAGGCCTGTTCCTTCTATCTCATTTCATCAGCAAAAAGAGCATGTAAAGAATTAACAAACACACATCAGCTAGGAATTAACCCCATGCCCTCCGTAAAACTTGACCAAACTACTTTTAACGCATCAGCTAATTAAAAGTACGCATTAAAAAAATATTATTGGTTTCTAATGACTATTTTTAGAAAATTTAGTCTCCTTGGCTCAGTTAGGGAAAAGCAAACATACTGAAGCCAAATACATAAATGTATGTACATATGTTAGCCAACTTTCTATGTTTGCTTACACTCTGCCAATGCTCCCCTCCCACTTCAGGAAATCGTTTGCAAGTCAGGATCTCGAAGGAGGAAACAGAGGAAGCAGAAGTCTGAGAAGAAGCGTCCTCAGGATGAAGATACATAATTCCCACCTAATCCAAGCCATGTTCCCATCCATGCTCCCTCACATATGTGTGCCAGCCAATTTCCCCCAACACTTTCGATCTTCTACGAAGAATAAAGCTTCAAGATCCTGGCCAGCAATTTCCTTCTCTTAGCCAGTTTGACAGCTGGGTTTTCTCTGGCTGGGAAAACTTGTCACCGTTCTGTGCTTCGATCTCAACCAGAGGGTGCAGCCAATCCTGTGAAGCCAATTCATTCTTTCTGACATACTTCTCCAGAATAGACGTACCCTCTTCTGCTCCATGGAGCTTCGAACTTTCCTCAAACCAACAATCTATGAATAAAACAATGTCCCTGCTGCCCTATTTCTCCCTGTTCTTTGCTAAAACCATCAATCTTCAGCGTCCACCACCACCACCAGGAAGTCAGGGATGAATGTAAGTTCTCACATTCTTTCCGAAGAAGCCAAGTGGAACGTAAGCACTCTATATCAAGGATTTAAGACCCTTTGTGAAATCTCCTGAACTCTGAAGCGTCTCCCCTTGTCTTTCCCATCACAGTACTCTACACTACTCCACCTTGTGGGGTCCTTGTTGAGGTCCTCTGAGCTTGGTTGTTTTCTTGTGAGTTGTTTTGGTGATGGTGGGCACTGAAAATGGATGGTTTTAACAAAGACAGAGAGGAGCTCAGTGCTGAAATGCGGACAACGTAAAAGGTCATGTCATCATGACTGGTGGACTTCTTAAAAAACCAGAAAATGTTGGTCAGAGTTGGTCAGTGTCTCCTCCATCCAATGTTGATGCTACCTAGTTGGGTAATGAAATGTCTGCAAGAAAATAACCAAGTTCAGAGAGCACCAAGAACTCCACAATTCTCCTCCCCCTTTTCCTCCTCCTCCTCCTCCTCCTCCTCCTCCTCCTCCTCCTCCTCCTCCTCTCCACAGACTCCATTCCCTTCTAGCACTGATGTTGTTACCTAGTTGGGTCATGAAAGATCTGCAAGAAATCAAGCAAGCTCAGAGAGCATCAAGGACCAAAAAGTTCACCCCTGAACTACAAAGTTTCTTCTCTGTTGGTACCACATATGGGAATCAAATGCTTCAGAAAGCATGCAAATGAGAGAAATTTGCCTGTAGACAAAGCTTGCACTGATGATGTTACCTAGTTGGCTCATGAAACATCTGCAAGAAAACCACCAAGCTCACAGACCACCAAGGACCCACAAGTTCATCCCTGTGCTTCAAAGATTCTTTTCTATCAATGCTCCATCTTGTTGAGGTTCACACAAACTTAATGTTGGGATTTGCACACTGCATCGAACAAGAATGGTTTAAATGCCCTGCCTTTCTTTGTGCCACCTTGTCTCCAGCGGTTTGCAGGTTATCCGATTTCCTAGGACAGGGGTCAGCAACCTGTGGCTCTGGAGCCACATGTGGCTCTTTCACCTTTCTGCTGCAGCTCCCTGTCATTCAAAACATGCATCACAACCACCAATGTGCGACACAATTTATAAATTGACGCAATTTATTGAGCTTTTCAATCCCCGGTAGGCCAGCCATGGATAAATCCAAGAAAAAGAAAATTCAGAAGAAAACAGAATGTTTAATTCAACTACATTTGCTAGTTCTGTGGCCGCTGAAGAAATAGTCAGGCACAGGAAGGTTTTTTGTGGCTCCCAGTGTTTTCTTTTCTGTGGGAAATGGATCCAAATGGCTCTTTAAGTGTTTAAGGTTGCAGACCCCTGCTCTAGGGGAAACTTCTCAAGTGGAAACAGAAAGAAATAATCCACCCAACTTCTCTAAGCAGAGAATTTTGAGAAGGCTATTTGGAGCACATTTTTGCCCTGCAATTACCTCTTTTGACGCATACAAAGAAGAGCAAATTATGGGCTTGTCCCCCAAAGTTTTTGTTCCCCCTCACACACACACATGCCCCTTACATTACTAACTTGCAGGTTAGTAAAATACATTTCTTTGGACAAAGTAGATATTTTCTTTTTCTTTCTTTCTTTTTTTTTAAAAAGAGGAGCACTTAGACATCCAGACAGTATGTCTCTCCATTCTCCCAAAATTTCCATCACCATGATGGACATATTTCTATTTATTAATAACCTGTAATTCTGTTTACAGGAATTGAAGGGGAAATATTGGCATTTTTCAAAAACTGTCAATATTCACCATGCTGCAATGCCTATTTAATTAGAATAAGGGTCTTTCAATGATGGTGGGGAAAGGGCTGTCAACAAGTTATTCAAATATATAGCCCCATTTTAATTACAATATCTAGCAAGGTGAAGGGAAGCTTAAAGTAAAGCCGCATAAACAAACCTGGCACGAGAACCTGGCATTAAGGAAGCTTGCTATTACACTGTTCGCTTTAAGAGAAAATAATAACAGTGCCTCTTGAAACGAGATAAGGACATCATGCTTCTATCCTATTTTTCCCCCCACTTACTGAAAAGAAGCTGCTGTATTTTTAGATAGATTGTACGATATGCTTTCCCCTTTACGTCTAGGGCTGGATAAACTGTGGGGCCAAACTTCTTTTCTGGGCCCCCAAAACTCCTTTGATCACCACTGCTGAAAATTGGTGGTGACTTCTTTTTTTTTTTTTAATAAAAAGTTTTTATTGGTTAAGAATATACAATATTATAGTTTACAATATGTTGAATTTTCAATATCTTTATGAAAAGATATTTCAATTATTATTTTCTTTTTGTAAATTTCTCACACAACAGACATTATTATCTTAAATCAAAACAAACAACCAGGTTATATAAAAATTATATAAACAAAAAAAAAGAGTGTTATACAAAATACAATAAAAGAAGAGAGAGAAAAGAAAAATGTCAATTAAAAAAACCTTAAACAATAGATTCCCCTCCTTTCTTCATTTCCTAGTTCTGGCTCTTAAAACCATGGTCTGGCTTCCCTCCCCCTCCCGGGCCGCAACAGCTCCGTCCGCCTCCGCTCCTTGATCATCTGATACTTCCCCCTCTTCGGCTCCTGTATCTTCTCCACCTAGGAAGGATTTATGTTGGTCAAAAAAAGCCTTAGCTTCCGTTACATTATTAATTTTCTTCTTACTGTCCTCCCAAAAAATCATCAAGCCCTCCGGAATCAACCACCTAAAACCTACTCCCTTGAGGTACAGCTTATTTGATAAAAAAATAATATTTTCTTCTTAATTCTCGTACCTGTCTGGGAATCTGCTTCAGGATGGTGATCTCCTTGCCCCTGTACACCAGCGCCCCCAGTCTTTGTTTTCTCAATATCTCATCTCTCAGTTCCCTTCTCACAAATTTAATATGAATCTCTCTTGGTAGATTATGTAAAATTGCAAATTGTGAGTTTACTCTGTACACCAAGTCCACATCCCTTCCAATAGACTCCAAATCTCTTTCTAAAAATTCACCCAACATTTTAACCATCACTTCTCTCAAATTTTCCTGGTCAAGTTGTTCCACGTTTTGGAACCTGAGAAAATAAGACATCTTATCCAATTGTAAGGTTAACATTGCATTTCCTCTCCCATCCTCCACCTTCTGGAGTGCCCGTACCTCCCCCTCCAGACCCCCCATCTTCTTCTTGTTTTGCTCTGCCAGCTGTTGAACATCATTTAAATCTTTTTTCATAAGTGTCATTTCAGATTTAATTTCAGATAATCCTTTTTGGACATCATCTAACTTGTCCAACTTTTGGTCCAATATTGCCAGTCTTTCCAAAATTTTCCCCATGTCAGTTGCTGCTGATTTGTGGCCCTTAGCCATCTTAGATCAGTAGAAGATGAGAAATCAAAGGGCAAACCTCCAGAGAAGAAAGAGGGATTCGCAATCAAAGTAATTTTTCAACTGTCCACCAGTGGGCGCTCACAGGAGCAACGAGTCCGAAGTATAGAGTAGATCAAACAGGAAGCCAGAGGAGAATGTTGTCTTCAATCATAAATAAAGAAGCAGGAAGTCAGACAGTCGCCATTGTCTGCCGGGGGGAGGGGCCACCAGACCTCTCCAAGAAACTCTGCCACAGCCATCCTCCAAGAAAAAGTCAGAAAGGTAAGGGGTTTCACCCCATCTCCTTCCCCCTAGTTCTCTGCCACGGCACCTTTCCAGCTACAAGGGGGGGGGGAACTCCAACCCCCCCTCTCGCCTCCAGGATGCCTGCTCCACTCTGCAATCAGTCAGTACAGTCCGTTGTGCTTTCTTAGGTAGCACCGGTCCCCTTAGGCGCTGTGGCGCCTCGGCGGCCTCGAAAAAAAGCCGCCGATTGCCTCCCGCCCCCTCTGGAGCCTCGGGCGCGCCAGCATCGGCCTCCCGGCCCCTGGAAGTGAGGCAGGGGACCCCTGGCGAGCCGCCCTCAAACGGCAAACGCCCCAATAATGGGGCGCTTGGCCCAAAGGGCCTCCAGATGGGGGGGATCAGACTCTGGGGCCAGAGCTAGCCCGATCAAAGTCTGTCGCCAGCGGAACCGGAACCGGAAGCCCAAAATTGGTGGTGACTTCTGATAACATTTTGAGCGGGACAAATGTGGGGCTCCTTGGTGCTCTCCGAAGCTTGGTGGTCTTCTTGCAGATGTTTCATTTTTTTCCATCATCCGTTCTTCATCACCGTGGCATTAATGATGTTACCTAGTTGGGTCTACAATGAAATGTCTACAAGAAAACCCCCAAGCACAGAGACCACCAAGGACCTTACAGTTCAACCTGAGCTACAAATATTCTCTTCTATCGGTAATTTCAGAAGTGTGGGATAAGCCTTCAATGGGTCATTTTTTTCCCCTAAATGTGATCTCATTCTGATATGAGATATGGCCTTCATCCCTTTCAAAATCGTAAAGTAGTCTGTGATCCACTCCAAAAATACAAATAATAATAAAAAAATAAAAATAGATACAGTTCTATTACAGGAATTATACAGTACAGGAATTATTGAGTCTGTCATCTGCACCTCTATAACTGTCTGGTTTGGTTCTGCAACCCAACAAGACAGACGCAGACTTCAGAGGATAATTAGAACTGCAGAAAAAACCATGGCTACCAACCTGCCTTCTATTGAGGACCTCTATACTGCACGAGTCAAAAAGAGGGCTGTGAAAATATTTATAGACCCCTCATACCCTGGACATAAACTGTTTCAACTCCTACCCTCAAAACAACACTATAGAGTACTGCACACCAGAACAACTAGACACAAGAACAGTTTCTTCCCAACACCATCACTCTACTAAAAAAATATTTCCCTCAACACTGTCAAACTATTTACTAAGTCTGCATTACTATTAATCTCATCATTCCCATCACCCATCTCCTCCTACTTATGACTGTATGACTGTAACCTTGTTGCTTGTATCCTTACAATTTATATTGATATTGTTTCCTGATTGCTTATTTGTACCCTATGACTATCATTAAGTGTTGTGCCTTATGATTCTTGATGAACATATCTTTTCTTTTATGTACACTGAGAGCATATGCACCAAGACAAATTCCTTGTGTGTCCAATCACATTGGACAATAAAGAATTCTAAAATTGCACACCCCTATTTTGTGAGAAGGACACCTTTCAATCCTCCTCGTTTAAACCAGTAAAGTTCACCACAGGATGAAAATCTAGTAGCTATCCATCACTTACTGGTCTATGGTGCACGGTTAAATCTTCATCTGTTTTTTGTCTGTGTAGCTTTCAATTTTTAATGAGAACAGAAAAAGCAGCTTTGTATGAAGAGATACCATAGATCCATCCAGTTCTCTATTATTGACTTTTAGTAGGCCTTCTAAGACTTTTGCAAAGTACTGTGGTAGAATTTCATTTCTGCTCAGTGAAACAGGCTTCAACATTTCCAGATGAGATTCTTCTCTCTGGGCCATTCATGATAGACATTCATCTTCTTCTCCTTCTCTTTTTTCATCACCAATATAAGTAGTAGTAGTATTTGTGTTGCTGGCAGAAACCCCACAGATAAAGGATCAAAGAATAAAGAATCTGTTTTTGTGTCCATAATAATAATAAAAAGATGTTGAGGCCCTAGAAAGAGTGCAGAGAAGACCAACAAAGATGTTAAAAGGTCTAGAGGCTAAACCATATGATGAATGCCCGCAAAGATGCTTTTTCAGGACACAACTGGACTTTCTTGTTTTTTCTTTTGAAGACGTTTCGCTTCTCATCCAAGAAGCTTCTTCAGCTCTGAGTGGATGGTGGGGAATGGAAAGATCCAGTCAGAGCTGAAGAAGCTTCTTGGATGAGAAGTGAAATGTCTTTCAAAGAAAAAAACAAGAAAGTCCAGTTACCTCCTGAAAAAGCACCTTTGGGACAACCATGATCTGGATGACTGAGAATCTCCATATGAATAGCTAAAAAGAAACAAGAGAAGGTTTAGGGGAGACATGATAGCATGTTGAATACTTGAAGGACTGTCCCAGGAAAGAGGCCATCGATGTATTCTCCAGAGCAGCTGAGGACAGGACAAGGAACAATGGGTGGAAGATCATCAGAGGAACATGCAACTTTGAAATAAGGAGGAATTTCCTGCCGGGGAGAACTGTTAATCAATGGAATAGCTTGCCTCCCAGAGTTGTGGGTGCTCCATCACTGGAGGTCTTCAAGAAAAGATTGGACAACCATTTGCCTGGGGTAGTATGATGATTCCTAGCTTGGTCAGGAGTTTGGAGTAGAAGACCTCCAAGATCCCTTCTACCCGTATGATTCTATGATTCTCAGATCCATCCAATACCTGTACTGGGAACCTTATCTTCACCATTCCTCCTTTGAGACACCACCCTTTCAGAATTGAAGCTTGTGGTTTATTCCTCGTCTCCAAACAACAAATGGCTCCAAAAAAAAAAAAAAAGACCATAAAAATAAATCGACAGAATCGTGATCGTACAATCATAAACAGCAGTGAAATGAAGCTAATGACCGCAGACAGATCAATGTAAAAGAACATCAAGGAGAGGAAAATTAGATAAATAAATATTCCTCATATACAGACGTTGCTGAGAAAAAGAGAAAGCACAGTGATTAAATATCTGGGTTTCCTTCCCCTACCTCAAAATGACTCTATAAAATATTTTACATACGGGTGGGGTGGGGTGGGGGAAGCAATTTGAGGCAGAACTCATCACATCTTTAAATGTTAAACGGAATCAAAGAGAGTCAGCCTCAACTTGAGGGGAAAAAAGGTCATTAATTTTTTAAAGGCGACAGAAAAGTGAACAAGCCAAACAAGCAAACCAAATTAAAGGGGATCTGATTCCTTGGTGAAAGAGAAGAGAGGGAGAACGTGGCTAGTAAGCTCCGTGAAAACACACACACACACACACACCAGGGGTGATATTCACTTACCTTCCCTAAAGGTAAAGGTAAAGATTCCCCTTGCACATATGTTCCCGACTCTAGGGGGGTGGTGCTCATCTCTGTTTCAAAGCTGAAGAGCCAACGCTGTCCAAAGACATCTCCGTGGTCATGTGGCTGGCATGACTCAACGCCAAAGGCGCACGGAACGCTGTTCTCTTCCCACCAAAGGGGGTCCCTATTTTTCTACTTGCATTTTTTTTACGTGCTTTCGAACTGCTAGGTTGGCAGAAGCTGGGACAAGTCACAGGAGCTCACCCCGTTATGCGATGCTAGGGATTCGAACCGCTGAACTACCGACCTTTCGATCGACAAGCTCAGCGTCTTAGCCACTTCGCAAATGTGAGCGTGAGCCTTCCCCTTTTGCACTCGACCTTCTGAGCATGCACCTGGCATCATAAACATGCCTACATAGGATGGCAAAGAGTCGGGGTGGGTAAACCAATCCGAACCAGCTGAATACCACCTCTGATACACAGGCAAAACTCAGAACAAACAGGGAGCTGGAATGTAGCTGGCAAATTACCACAGAAAACTCTACATTAAGCATGAAGTCCCCTCATCCGTTGAGAGCCTCCCACAGTTTAAAGGACAAGATGTAGCTGGAGCATATTATCATAATCGGTTAATTTGTTTCTGCTTCAAAATTGTTCCTCAGCTCACCTTAGACTTGTTCTATAACCCTTATTTTAGCAGGCTCTCAAACTAAGTTCTTCTGGAAGGTTCAAGAAACCAAGAAGCCAGAAACCTACTCCTGACCCAATTCTCTTCAGAAGAACTCATTTTCATCTTCTGCTACGTTGGGATTCCTAACATGATTTTTTCCTCCTCCCTCCTTGAAACAATTTGCACTAGAGAATGAAGAGAAAAGTGATAAAGGAGGCCCTGAAAACGGCAATAAGTAGCAATCAAGTCAAGAACGGAGCTGCATGATAAGAAGAAAGGAGACATATTTCCACGGGCAGGAAAGTCTGGGCAATATATGCATGGACAAGATCATCTCAGCTGAGGTTGGGCTTCTCCCTCAGATAATTGTAACCTGGACAGGACTTAGACTGAATTTTTGGAGGTCGTGACCAGCGGTGGATTTCACATTTTGTTACCACTGGTTCGCCCCATGTACACACCTTCCATGCATGCGCCTGGCCACAAAAATGTGCTTAAATAGGACAGAATAGTGCTGGGGTGGTTGGGTGGGCCCCCTCACAATCTCTGCTACCAGTTCGCCTGAATTGATACGAACCGGCTGAATACCACCTCTGGTGGTGACCCTTTGAGAGCTGTATGAAACGAAATTTCATTCTAATGTATGCCGATTAGTGTACTCATCTCTGTTTCAAAGGCGAAGAGCCAGTGCTTCCCGAAGATGTTTCCATGGTCATGTGGCCGGCATGACTCAACGCCGAAGGCACATGGAGTGCTGTTCCCTTCCCACCAAAGGCGGTCCCTATTTTTCTACTTGCATTTTTTACCTGCTTTCGAACTGCTAGGTTGGCAGAAGCTGGGACAAGACACGGGAGCTCACCCCGTTACCCGGCGCTAGGGATTCGAACCACCGAACTGCCGACCTTTCGATTGACAAGCTCAGCATCTTAGCCACTGAGCCACCGCGTGCCCTTAATTTAGTATTTGTCCTCCTACAAATGCTCTGTAGCTTCCATTAAATCCTTAGAGAAGATCTCACGAGGAGGAACTGGTGAAGAATTTCACTCTACTTCCTGGTTGAAACGAGGAGAAGCTGTTTACTCGATTCCTCCCTTTTTTTTGTGGAGAGCGAAGCAAAAAATTGTGACCGGTTCTAAGGTCGATGTTGAAGTGAGTTTTTTTCTGCCTAACCCCTTCTGGCATCCACTAAATGGTTTTCTTCGTGGACTTCCATTATTGTCCAGCTTTGTGAGTCTATTATCTCTTCATTTTCCCTCTAAATACTCCCAGTATTTAATGGATTCTTTTTCATTCATTTCCTATCTCGGGTGAGTCCAGCCCCTGCCTTTAATTTTTAATCCTCCGTCTCTGCTTGCATTTCTTATGTTGTTCCTAAGGAACCAATTACATCCTCCTGAACATCATTTTTTTCTTTCTATTTTTCATCATTACGAGTCATCGACGGCTGAAATATAGATGGCGGAGGGAGCCCATATTACTCAAAATATCAGCATTACCTGGGGTTGAGATGTTATTATTATTATTATTTGAAGGATTGTTTCCCATCTACCTGGCTTGCTAGCCATGCTCATTTCCTCAACTGTACAACTAGCATCAGATGTTTGCTAAAACAGGGAGGGGGGAAATGGGAACAAGTTCTTCAGAAATTCTCTGGGGTGAACAAAGCATTTATCCTCCACTTGTTAAAGTGGTCACACCTCTTCTGGAAGGTTGGTGTAGCCGCTTCAAAACTCTCTGTAGATGCCTATTTCTACTAGAAGAAAGACTTGACGGAGCCTTCATTGTCTTTCCAATTCATCACACACATACACAAGTTGCAATATCCCCCGCCCACTTGGAAAATTCTTTTAAGATCGATAATAATGTGATTAGAAGTAGCCCCCTGATGTATGGTTCATGGTAAGATGGCTGATTCATCTTGCATTTATAAAATTTGAAAGGGCGCTGCATTTGCATTTGGAGAATATAAGGTAACGGTAAAGGTTCCCCTCGCACATATATGCCAATCATTTCTGACTCTAGGGGGCGGTGCTCATCTCCGTTTCAAAGCCGAAGAGCCAGCGCTGTCCGAAGACGTCTCCGTGATGATGTGGCCGGCATGAGTCAATGCCAAAGGTGCACGGAACGCTGTTCCCTTCCCACCAAAGGTGGTCCCTGTTTTTCTACTTGCATTTTTTACCTGCTTTCGAACTGCTAGGTTGGCAGAAGCTGGGACAAGTCACGGGAGCTCACCCCGTTACGCGGCGCTAGGGATTCGAACCGCTGAACTGCCGACCTTTCGATCGACAAGCTCAGCATCTTAGCCACTGAGCCACCACGTACCTATTTGGAGAATATACTAACATCCTTATTTACAGTCAGAAAAGGAATGTTCGCACTTCCTAGATCTCACATGAACTATGCAAAATCCACGTATAAGTTCATGAGTCAGGAACTTCGGGTTAAGACACACATTATGTTTTCTGATTACCCAATGCCACTGAGCCATGTTTGCCCATGAAAGAGTGATACGGTGGCCTAGAGGTTGAGTTCTCGCCTCACAATCAAGAGGCTGTGAGTTCGATCCTAGGTAGAGGCAGATATTTTTCTCTCTGGGCATGATGAAAATATATCTGCTGAATATAACTCCATGCTGGCAACAGGAAGGGCATCTGGCCAGTAAACACTTAGCTCCATTCAGTTGCCCAGATTCCACCCTGCAAGGGATTGTGGGGTCATTAAAAGGAGTTGATGATGATGATGATGTTTGACAATGAAAGCTGCCTAAAACTTCTCTAAAATACTAACATGGTACTGTGAAGGGTTCTTTAATCATATGCATGGTGAGACACTTGAAAGGTGTTCAATACTAGCAGTATTGAAAGGTACATAGAAGAAATGCATTGAAGCTAATCTTTTTCATTAGCTTTGGCTGGTGGCAGAGGTAGCATTGAGCCGGTTCGCACCGGTTCACACGAACCGGTAGCGGCGATTGCGGGGCTCCAAGTCGTGCTATTTAGGCACATTTTTGAGGCCAGGCACATGCGTGGAAGGCACATGAGCAAGCAAAACGCATGCACAGAAGGCCAGGTGCATGTGTGGGCAGTCTGTGCCTGCGCGCGGCAAACCAGTGGTAAAGGTAAGTGAAACTCACCCCTGGCTGGTAGCCTGTGACATCTTTCCTTGGATGGATGGATGCATAGATAGATAGAAGGAAGAGGAGAGGAGAGGAGAGGAGAGGAGATAGAAAGAAGGAAAGAGGAAGGAGGAAGGAAGGAAGAAGAGAGAGGGAGGGGAAGGAAGGAAGGAAGGAAGGAAGGAAGGAAGAAGAGAGAGGGGGAAGGAAGGAAGGAAGGAAGGAAGGAAGGAAGGAAGGAAGGAAGGAAGGAAGGAAGGAAGGAAGGA
>WNWU01000055.1:3177694-3201862 GCA_012654045.1 Ptyas mucosa
GAACCGAACCAAACAGAACAGAACAGAACAGAACAGAACAGAACAGAACAGAACAGGAAGGGACCTTGGAGGTCTTCTAGTTGAACCCCCAAGGAGCTGAGCGAGAAACATGCAGTCTTAAAAGAAATATTTATCTGAAGACCTGGATGCATTTGTACAGGTAGTCCTCAACTTACAACCATAATTGAGTCCAACATTTCTGTTACCTAGCGAAACAGTCATTAAGTGAGTTTGGCCCATTTTACGATCTTCCTGGGCACGGTTGTTAAAGCGAACCACTTCCGTTAAAGTCAGCAACGTGGTTGTTTCAGAGAAAAAGGGGCTTCCCCCCCTTGACTTTACTTGTCAAAAGGTCGCGAAAGGGGATCCCACGACCCCAGCGCACTACGATGGTCATAAGTATGAACCAGATGCCAAGCATCCGAATGTTGATCATGTGACCGAGGGGATGCTGCAAGGGTCATAAGTGTGGAAAACGGCCTTTTTTTTAGTGTCCTTGTAACCTTTGAACCATGGTGGTTGTAAGTTGAGGATTCCCTGCAAATGACCTTGAGTGGGTCTCTAAAGCGCAACAATCGTTGGGACTGTTGGAAGCCGAACAGGTTAGGGATGGATCGTCATGGAGAAAATCTATTTATGTGGTCACTAGCAGCTGGAATACAGGAGTCTCTGGAAAGACTATACCGAGGTCAGCAACCTGGGGCTCTGGAGCCACATGTGGCTCTTTCATCCCTATGCTGTGGCTCCCTGTTGCTGATCGGTTCCAAGATTGATAGGGCTTTCGGTTAGGACAGGTAGAGGAAAAAGGATGCTGCACTAGGAGGAGACTCTATGGTGCGGGAACCGACTTCCAGTCACCAGAGGAAAAAGGATGCCATGCTAGGAAGAGACTCTATGGTGGGGGAACTGGACTTCTGGTCAGCAGAGGAAAAAGGACGCAGCACTAGGAGGGGACTATGATGGGGGAACCAGACTTCCGGTTGGCTCCACAATTGAACGGGGGCTTCCGGTTAGGACCTTTGTGGCTCTTTGAGTGTTTAAGGTTGCCGACCCTTGAACTATACTTAATGTTGGGAGTCCTTGATTTCTGACCCATTGCTTAGCAATACTTCGAAATTATGACCAAGCACCCTCCAAGATACTCACGAGATGGTTCCGAACATACGACGGCCTTATTTCATATTCCCATGTGAGTCGCTCAGCAACCAGACCGAGTTTACAGTCATTTGCAGAGTCCCGCGATCACAGGATTACGTTTTACGACGTTTTTATTTATTTTTTTTAAAATGGCATTTAGGTTCATTTTATTTTCTTTTTTTTAAGCCAAAATGTCCCAGAGACTTTTGCTCACTGAGAACAATGAAAAATATCCTACAAGGCAAGGCGTGCCAAAGACCACAAAGAAAATATTAGTGAGACGATAATGGAGGTGGTGGATCCATAAAACGGACCTCCGTTGAGACTAACCTGGATTTCAGAGTTACAGATGCATTTAAGAAACAATATACAACCAACGGGATAACTCTTCAAAATGGAGACTGAATATGCTCCGGGGATTACAATTTGTAATTAAACCAACCCTGAGCCCCTCTAGCAACTGAATTATAACCTTCCCATCAGAATATGTCGGCACAGCTGAAATGAAGCTTTTTCTTCTTGTATGTAAAAAAAAAAAACCTCAACCAACTTTGGGTGGACGGAATAAATATGGGAAGCTACCTATTAATCAGGTGGGACCCATGATTTAAATGAAATGAACTGTATTCAAATTGGAGAGGTGCTGATTTTCCTTCTGCTGAAATCTGTGCTCTTCCTAACTTTTTTAATGTGTTACAGTTATTTCTCTCTCTCTCTCATTTTCTCTCTCGCATTCTGTCTCTCTCTCTCTCTCTCTCTTTCTCTCTCTCACTCAATTTCTCTCACACACATTTTCTCTCTCTCATTCTCTCTCTCATTTTCTCTGTCACTTTCTATCTCTCATTCTCTCATTTTTTCTCTCATTTTCTCTCTCCCTCTCATTCTCTCTCTCATTCATTCTCTCTCTCTTGTTTTCTCTGTGTGTCATTTTCTATCTCTCATTCTCTCTCTCTCTCTCTCTCATTTTCTCTCTCTCTCATCTCTCAACATTCTGTTTGGAATAATTTTAATTTACTTCATTTTATCACTGTTCAGCATATTCTATTCCTTGAACCATAAACTGTCAGGGACGGTCTTATTCCCTTGCTTAGGCCTTTAATTGGTTGGGAGCCCCAAGGCTGAATAGATTAGTTTAAGAAATTATAGAGGATGAACAGAAACAAAGAAGGTGAGCAAATTCTTAGAATAATATTTGGAAGCAGATAGGAGGTGTATGTGTGTGTGTGTGGGGGGGGTTTCGTTGTTGTTGTTGTTGTTGAGGATGTTTTCTTTAAAAACTTACCACATGACATTGGACTGATTTCCATTCCTTTTTGATAACTATTCAGAATTTGAGGGATGTGGTTAATGTTTGCTGAAATAATTACACATTTTCTTGCTATTGCCAGACAGCACTTCTACCCATAAAAATAGGACCCAGCTGCAACAGAACCGTTCAGGCAAGACCAAGCAGACATATAAATAAATATTCATGAGACACTCCATTCCTCCACTTCTAACATTTGTGCACAATGTTGGGAAATGTTAAGGTGACAGCTTTATGTAACGAGAGCAGTTGCCTATAGACTTTGACATGGAAACGAATGAGAAACGCATCAAGATGCAAAGTCAGAAAAAATTAATGTTGTTACCCAAGTAATGTTGGGTTGATTTCAGAAAAAAAGTTCTACAGTAGTTTCCAAGGAGCTGTGTGGGCCAAAATAGACAGGAGGCATGATCAATGGTCCACTTCTTTGAGCGTGTGTTCAACACTGATGCTTGCACAAAAGAGGTGGAACGTGGACAATGTTGCCAAACCACCATCATGTCCGTTTTGAGCTGTCCTGAAGATGCTGCTGTATTTTTGATGTTCTGCAGAACGTGAGCCTTTCTGGGTGGCCCTTCAAATGTCTTGCAGATAATGTAGATAAAGATTGGGCCAAGGACTCTCTTCAGAGAGCCAAAGTAACATAGTAGTTAAGGGATCAGACTAGAAGCCAGGAGCTTGGGTGTTCTAGTCATGCCTTTGAGCACAAAGAAAGTTGGATGATTTTGGACCAGTCACTTTCTCATAGCTCTTCACCTGAAAGCAGGCAGAGAAGCAATATGTTGTGGTCCGACAGTGGATCTGGCGGCAGATTCGGACAGTGAAGAGATTGGGGAAGAACATGGGCCAGTCCTGGAGTCTGGGGAAGACTGTGATGAGGGCTCTGCATCGGAGGCAGAGAGGGGGCCAGGGCCGGATGCCAGTTATCAGCTGCCTTCAGGGTCAGACATCAGTGAGGGAGACGAACAGCTGGAGCTTGTTCCCAGTGTGTGCATGCAGAGAGTTGCCAGGCGAAGGGAACAGCTAAAGAACAAGGGTCGACTTGGGAGTAAGGCCACAGGTGGACAATGAATGGCTCCTCCCAGAGGGAATAAAAGAGGAGCAAAAGGGGAGTGGAGTTTGCAGGAGTCAATTAGTTCACCTAATTGGTTTGTGACTCTCCGAGACTCTTTGCCAAGTTTTGAAGATATCGACCTGGCAGCTCTCCAAGCCAGATAAGGTCTGTGACTATAAATTCTCCCTTGAAAGACTTTGCTGAAGATGAATGAGAGGAATTCACTGTTTGTTTAATAAAATGGGTTTCGTCAGGACCAGGATTCTGCTCCGTGCTTTTTGGGGAAGCCTAGGTCAGAACACAATGGATGGAAACTAATCAAGGAGAGAACCAAACTAGAACTAATGAGAAATTTCCTGACAGAACAATTAATCAGTGGAACAACTTGCCTCCAGAAATTGTGGGTGCTTCAACACTGGATGTTTTTAAGAGCTTTTTCTGATTGGTAAAGAGTTTCCCACTGAGCAGGGGTTTGGATTAGAAAGACCTCCAAAATCCTTCCCAACTCTGGTATTGTTATTCTGCTCTGGGAAAGAGCCAAGAGCAAACTTCTGAACAGCCTTGCCAAAAAATAAAAAAACAAAAAACAACCTTCAAAGATCTGTCCAGGCAGCCTTGTCCAGGCAGTCTCTAAGAATCAGACATGACTGAACAGAAGAAGAAGAAGAAAATATATTTCTGCTTTCAAACTCTGCATCTTAATTCTGAATCAGGCAAAGCCCCTGAAGAATTTTGAAGGGAATAAGCAGTACATTAAAAGGAATGAAATTCCTCAGGGTAGGATGCCCAAAATAATTCAGAACAGAAACACTTCGACAACGTAAAGCAGGTTTGAAGAGTCTGATCCTTCCAAGACATCTGTTGGCTTTATGAGACCCTTTGCAGGGATTACAAAAAAGGCAGAATTGGTCTTTATAGTTGAGGTGCTGTACAGAAAGCAGGACCTATAAAGCAGGAGCATCTTATTTCAAAACCAGCTTATCCTTTTTTGTTAGAAATGTTGTTTACATATATAGCAGCACAGAGCAAACAGAGTACAGTCACCATGTGCTTTACTGCTCAACTATATTAACTGTAACAGGAAACTCAGAACAAAAAAACCGTAGAGTATATACCATAGCTCCAAATTTGTAAACACTGCCATCTACTGGCTGAATGCTACTGTAGTTGTTGCATAGAAATACATTGCAACCATGAATTCCAACACCTTTCAATACAGTGGGTGGGTTTGAGCAGGTCACTTCATAGACAAATTGATGCCTTCCCGATATTTGAGACTCCCAGTCTCAGAAACTCTTAGAGTTGGGCACATTTGCTGGAACTTGCAGGCAATGATCCAAAACATGTAAAGACAACCAGGAAGTCTATTTTTCACTAGGTCCCCCTCCCCCACCCCAGAATTGTTTCCTGGGTTAAATCCAAGATATTGGGACCATTTCATCTAATCGTTTTATTTCCCCTGCCTCCATTTTGGACCAAACCCCATTATTTCCAAATTATCATCCAAGGTGAGATGGAAAAGACATCACTGGTCCCTAAAATCAAGATTAATTGAATGAGCTGAGGTGGCACAGTGGTTAGAGTGCAGTACTGCAGGCTACTTCAGCTGACTGCCAGCTGACTGCAATTTGACAGTTCGAATCTCACCAGGCTCAAGATTGACTCAGCCTTCCATCCTTCCAAGGTGAGTAAAATGAGGAGCCAGATTGTTGGGGGCAATATGCTGACTTTGTAAACCACTTAGAGAGGGCTGTAAAAGTACTGTAAAGCGGTATATAAGTCTAAGTGCTATTGCTATTAATGAAAACATTTTTATTATTAACTGGAGCCTAACAAAGGAGGGCTTGGTTAGAGGGACGTGGTAGCTCAGTGGCTAAGACACTGAGCTTGTCGATCAAAACGTTGGCAGTTCAGCGGTTCGAATCCCTAGCATCGCGTAATGGAGTGAGCTCCCATTCCTTGTTCCAGCTTCTGCCAACCTAGCAGTTCGAAAGCATGTAAAAAATGCAAGTAGAAAAATAGGGACCACTTTTGGTAGGAAGGTAACAGCATTCCGTGCACCTTTGGCATTGAGTCATGGCGGCCACATGACCACGGAGACGTCTTCGGACAGCGCTGGTTCTTCAGATTTGAAACGGAGATGAGCACCGCCCCCTAGAGTCAGGAACGACTAGCACATATGCGCGAGGGAAACCTTTACCTTTAACCAAAGAGAGTTCTATGGAATCAGGAAAACTTACATTTCCCCACTTTCTATTTTCGTCTTTTATTATCTGGTAGGAAATCACCCTCTGTTCTGGGTGAAGAACATTTATTCTGCCGAGCAGAGAAAGTTGATTCTGGTAGACATTGATATTCACTTGAATATCTGTCTCCGGACTTTCTGCTCCAGATTCCTGAGTTAGTAAATCTATAAAGAGAGCCCTGATGTCATAAGCTTTTAGCAAGAAGCCATCGCTGATGTACATCTTCCTGTTAAAACAAATACTTTTCTGCTGTATTTGGAGGCTTCCAACTTTGTGCTGGATCTGATTTAAATTCACAGAGCTTTCTCAAGAATTTTGGTGGGCAGAAAATCTCTCTACTGTACTGAAGTACTTATGTGATGTCTCGGAGATGGAGGCCTTCCTCACTGTTGCCGGAAATTATATGAAGGGGGAAAAAAAAAGCAGGCTGAGCCAGGGATGGACTTCAAAAATTTTAGCAAGGGGTTCTCTGCCCAGTTGCTGTATGGGCGTGGCCTAGTCAGCCTCCTGCCCCAGGGCAAGGCAACATTTTGGATGATGACATAATTTAGGAAAATTTGGGATTGCGCTGAAATGGACAAATTATCTTTAAAAATTAAAGAAAGACTCAAAATATTACAGGACATGGAATAAATGTTACGAATGGATAGAGACAAGAGGTAGAAATGAGAGGGAAGTTTATGAATGTCAGTATAACAAAGATGTATAAAACGATGGTTATAATATGGATTTATTATTATTATTATTAGTCATATTTCTATGCCGCCCACTCTCCGAGGACTCTGGGTGGCTTACACCAAAGACAGTATACTAAATAGCATATTGCCCTCAACAATCTGGGTCCTGGCTTCCGTTTCCGGTCCCGCGGGCGACGGACACTGATCGGGCTAGCTCTGGCCCCAGTGTCTGATCCCCTCCATCTGGAGGCCCTTTGGGCCAAACGCCCCATTTTTTGGGGCGTTTGCCGTTTGAGGGCGGCTCGCCAGGGGTCCCCTGCCTCACATCCAGGGGCCGGGAGGCCGATGCTGGTGCGCCCGAGGCTCCAGAGGGGGTGGGAGGCGATCGGCGGCCTGTTCTGAGGCCGCGGAGGCGCCACAGCGCCTGAGGGGACCGGCGTTTATTTACAAAGCACAGCGGACCGAGCTGATTCACCGGTGACTTGAGCAGGCATTCTGGAGGTGAGGGGGGGGGTTGGAGTTCCCCCCCCTTGTAGCTGGAAAGGTGCCATGGCTGACAAGTAGGGGGAAAGAAATGGAAGGAAACCCCTTACTTTGTTGACTTTTCTTCTGAGGATGGCTGTATCAGAATTTGTTGGAGAGGTCTGGTGGCCTCTCTTCCCGGTGGTGAGCCATGGTGGCGGTCCGACTTCCTGCTTCTTTATTTATGATTGAAGACAACATTCTCCTCTAAGGCTTCCTGTTTGACCTA
Source organism: Ptyas mucosa (assembly GCA_012654045.1). Classification (NCBI taxonomy): domain Eukaryota; kingdom Metazoa; phylum Chordata; class Lepidosauria; order Squamata; family Colubridae; genus Ptyas; species Ptyas mucosa. The sequence continues at coordinate 3,184,866 of WNWU01000055.1, forward strand.
CTCTATACTCCGGACTCGTTGCTCCTGTGAGCGCCCACTGGTGGATATTTGAAAAATTACACTGACTGTCAATCCCTCTTTCTTCTCTGGAGGTTTGTCTTTTGATTTCTCATCTTCTATTACTGCAAGATGGCTAAGGGTCATAAATCAGCACCAGCTGACATGGAAAAATTTTTGGAAAGACTGGCGAAATTGGATCAGAAGTTGGACAAGTTGGATGATTTGCAAAAAGGATTATCTGAAATTAAATCTGAAATGACACTTATGAAAAAAGATTTAAATGATGTTCAACAGCTGGCAGAGCAAAATAAGAAGAAGATGGGGGGTCTGGAGGGGGAGGTAAGGGCACTCCAGAGGGTGGAAGAAGGGAGAGGAAACGCAATGCTAACTTTACAATTGGATAAGATGTCTTATTTTCTCAGGTTTCAAAACGTGGAACAATTTGACCAAGAAAATTTGAGAGAAGTGATGGTTAAAATGTTGGGTGAATTTCTAGAAAGAGATTTGGAGTCCATTGGAAGGGATGTGGATTTGGTGTATAGAGTAAACTCACAATTTGCAATTTTACATAGTTTACCAAGAGAGGTTCATATTAAATTTGTAAGAAGGGAACTGAGAGATGAGATATTGAGAAAACAAAGACTGGGGGCGCTGGTGTACAGGGGCAAGGAGGTCACCATCCTGAAGCAGATTCCCAGACAGGTACGAGAATCAAGGAGAAAATATTATTTTTTATCAAACAAGCTGTACCTTAAGGGAGTAGGTTTTAGGTGGTTGATTCCGGAGGGTTTGATGATTTTTTGGGAGGATAGTAAAAAGAAAATTAATAACGTAGCGGAAGCTAAGGCTTTTTTTGACCAACATAAATCCTTCCTAGATGGAGAAGATACAGGAGCCGAAGAGGGGGAAGTATTAGATGATCAAGGAGCGGGGGCGGACGGAGCTGTGGCGGCCCTGGGGGAGGGGGGAGGCCAGACCATGGTTTTAAGAGCTAGAACCAGGAAATGAAGAAAGGAGGGGAATTCATTATTTAATGTCTTTTACTTGACATCTTTTTTTCTCTCTCTCTTTTTACTGTATTTTGTATAACACTTTGGCTATTTGCTTTTTTCTGTTTATATAACTTTTATACAACCTGGTTATTTGTTTTGATTTAACATAATAATGTCTGTTGTGTGAGAACTTAAAAAAGAGAATAATAATTGAAATATCTTTTTACAAAGATATTGAAAATTCAACATATTGTAAACTATAATACTGTATATTTTTAACCAATAAAAACTTTTTACAAAAAAAAACAAAACAATCTGGGTCCTCATTTTACCCACCTCAGAAGGATGGAAGGCTGAGTCAACCTTGAGCCAGTGAGATTTGATCCGCTGATCTGCTGAACTAGCAGTCAGCTGAAGTAACTGCAGTACAGCACTCTAACTGCTGCGCCACCTCGGCTCTTTATGACATAAAGATAAAATTTATTTATCAAATTTACATAAAATGTGTAAATAAGCTAATGTAAGTAGAAACTTAGTTGAAGTTTTCTTTTCTCTTTTTGGTTGCGTTGCTGTAATTATTGTTAACATAGTACAGTTATCGTTATTAGCATGTATATTAAGATTTACCGTTAACCTCTCTCTCTCTGGCTCTGCTTTATTTGCATTGTTATCCTGATATGGCGCTGTCTTTTCAATAAAATAAAATAAAATAATAATAATGAAACCCTCTGGAAACCTAGGAGACTCCACAGAGGTTTATAAGTTTCCGTCCCTTCGTTCAGTCACCTACCTTTGAATTAACAAGGTCTCACCTCTTCTCCACGATGAAGTTAGCCGTCAATTTAACTCATTTTCGTATTTTCATTAGCTTCTATTATTTAATTATTGTGGCAAAAAGACAGACAGGGGTGATGATGGGTTGCGTTGTGAGCAACGCTGCCATAGTCTGAAGAAGCATGTCATAAAAGAGAAAGTCAAACTTTTTTTTTCCCCTAGGACAAAATGTTCTGCCAACATTTCTGGCATGACTGCGAATGATTTCTCATGCATAGAATTGTGATGATAATGGAAAACATCACTGCTAGGTATTTGCCTGCAGTTGTACAGTAGTGGCCAAAATTGTGGAAACCTTTTGGGGAACGCGTATTTTCTAAAACTCGCTAATAACACCACTTTTTTTTAATGGAGTAGTACCATAAAATGATATATCAGTGGAAAGATAATTTAATCAAGAACGTAATTCCATAACTTTTATGAAGGATTTGCTATTAGAACAGCTGTTACAGTATAAAGAAGAAAAATGAACCAAGTAGGAAAAAACGAGATAGACAAAAATGATCACCATAGAAAAAATGAGATACACAAAAATGATCACTGTGTCAGTTAATACTTAGTTGGGTAACCTTTAGCATGAATGACAGCCTTCCAACGTCTTCCCGTGGAGTGAACTTTTAGTTCTGCAGCTGTTATCATGTGAAACCAAGATGGAATGATGGTTTCTATTAACTGGGTTTTATTGCTGGGTCGCTTCTGACTAACCAGTTTCTTTAGTCAGCTCCATAGATTTTCAATTGCAGTGAAGGTCTGGGCTAATCCCAGATAATATTTAATACATAATATTTAATATATTTTAAATGTTTTTAATATTTGTATTACATGTATTTTATTTTGGCTGTTCACCGCCCTGAGTCCCTCGGGATCATCATCATCATCATCATCATCATCATCATCCCAGGTCATTCCAGCAGTGAAATAAGATTATCTTGAAACTCCAAAAAAGAAAAAAAAGTGATGTTATTAACCATCAAACCTCAAAAATACACTTTCCCCCAAAGGTTTCCACAATTTTGGCCTCTACTGTAGACCCTTGATTTGATTTTCAACCAGCAAAAGAAAATGGGAAAAGGTGAGGAGCACCTGGAATTCTTGATATCCCATGTCCAGTTCTAGAAACTATAGACCAGGGCTTCTCAAAGACGTGCGGACTTCAACTCCCAGAATTCCCCAGCCAGCCTGAAATTCTAGCACATTCCCACTTTGTGATAATTTTTCTCAGAAAATTAGTGTGGGCACTTTCCTTCATTAATCCTGCAGAGCAAGATTTTACTTGTTGTGAAGCGAAGGGTCCCTAAACTTGGCCACTTTAAGACTTGTGGACTTCAACTCCCAGAATTCCCTTAAGGGCTGGCTGAGGAATTCTGGGAGTTGAAGTCCACAAGTCCTAAAGTTGATAGGTTTCGACAGCCCTGATCTGAAAAAGGAGGACAACTTTGCAAAGGAACACCGAGATGCCAAATACATTATTTTCCCTTTGTTTTGTCATACTTTGGCTCTGGTCAGCCAATTTGCTACTTGGGCAAATGATGGTGTAAGCAATAATGAACAGATATGCCAAGTATGGACTTCTTTGCACACCATTTGAGAAACAAGGCTGATGCAAGGGGACGGTTGACCATTCTGATTTATTCTAACTGACAGCATCCACAAGGTTGACAGAAGGATTCGTTGCTGATTTTTAAAGGAAAAAAAAATATGTTTGCTGAACAATACTTCCCGTTTAGGGTAAATCTTAACAGTGGCAAAGCTTAGAAATTTTTTTTAAAAAAAATGAGTTTGTGGATAGCTGGCTAGTTAACTAGACGATAACTGATATGCCAATATGCAGATTTAATTCAGTTTTAAGCTGCTCAACAATGACTGAAGTCATCTTAGAATGAAAAGAAAACAACCCACATTAAAAAAAAAATACAAGTGAGCAGAAGGCCAACTCCATATCGCCAAAAACATAAAGGCTGTAGAGTGGGGAGAACATTTGATCCCAAAGTCTAGGAGAACAACCTGGTTTTCACAACCTTTACGAAGGTATGTGAACGAAGTTGTTTGCTGCAAATTGCTTCAGTCAGTGTTCCGCCTTAAATAGGCTAAGGGAGTGGCCAATTAGCCCCAAGCCTTACTCTCAAGACCTCCTCCTGAGGAGCCACTCCTGCCTTTTGGCAGCTTTGCGCACCCGTGCATCGAGAAGAGGCTCCTTCTCTTCATCCTCTTCACTTAAAGGAGCTTCTGGAGGTTCTGAAGGCCCTGGCTGAGTCTCTGCCTCTGGCACCACATCCTCTTCAGTCTCCTCCCTGTCCGACTTGAGCGCTGGCAGCACAAGCTGTTAGCGTGACACCACACCAGCCTCCTCCTCATCGGGATCAGCTACAATCCGTGCAGGCCGCTGGCGGACCATAACAGTTTCCCTGAAAATAAGACCCTGTCTTAAATTTTTTTGAACCCTGAAATAAGTGCTTGGCCTTATTGCCATGTGCTCAAAAGCTCGATTGAGGGAAACAGGGTAGATGAATGAATGTTTCCTTCCTCCCCTTGCCTTGTATGAAATAGTAAAACATGGAGTCCTCCTGTACATTTGCCCAGCAGTAGATTAGCTTGTGCAAATAAAGCCATTTTATTTTTTTTTATGCCAAATTGAATGGATTGATGGCATTAGCTGCCCTAAGAAGCCAGAATGATTCACGGCCTTTGAAAAAGGGATTAAATAAATTATGAAGGATAACTCTACATACAGTTAAAAAGCTCTCCAGGAAACCGGTTGTTAAGAAGTCTTGGTGACAAGAGACGTGGCACTATCTCCTGTTGGGATAAAACAAAATCTGGTCACCACTGCAGTCAAAACAAGCAAGGAAGACAAGTGAGGTGAGTTTGAGAGAGAAATGGACAGCTGGTTTCACAAGACCGACAAATCTCAGATCCCACGAGATCCTTTTGCATTATTTTAAGCACGCCGATGGAGCTAGAGATTCACCAGGGGTGAAATCCAGCAGGTTCTGACAGGTTCTGGAGAACTGGCAGCGGAAATTTTGAGTAGTTCGGAGAACCAGCAAATACCACCTCTGGCTGGCCCCAGAGTGGGGAGGGAATGGAGGTTTTGCAGTATCCTTCCCCTGCCACACCCACCAAGCCACGCCCACCAAGCCACACCATGCCCACCAAGCCACGCTCACGGAACCGGTAGTAAAAAAACCTTGAATTTCACCACTGAGATTCACCTTTACATGATATAAAAAATAGCATCTGCCAGGTAACATATAATGTAGAAATATTTATAGAAAATACTTTTGCAAAAGATGATGCACAGTCCATAAGAATCTCAGATCTCAGATATATATTTTTCCAAAACGGATCTTAAATCCCTCGAGAATAGAAATTAAGGTGGATGCAGAGCCTGAAAGAGATTAATTTAAGTACACTAGGTGGAGTTTGGTAGATGTTCAGGCTTCAATCTTTTGTTGATTTGAAACCAATGTTCTGAAACACCATGGGTGCAAAGGCCAATCTTTGCAAAAGCTATACTTTCCCCCAAAATTACATATTTCCATGCGGATAAAACTCAAAGCAAATCCATCTGTCCTTGGTTTGAATATCACCTTAGTCATGAATTTGGTAGAAAGTGCACGGACTTTTTGAAGTTTAGAAGTTGCCCCTACAAAGAAGTATTACAACAGACATTGCAACTCATGTTTACTTTAAAGATAAGACTATTTCTGTCATGTTAGCTGGTATTAGCATAAACCTATCACTGGCCATTTCCATACGAGTTTCAGAAGATCAATGCAGCCGAATTACTAGAAGGGAATGAAGGCATTCATTCAATTATCCAAATGGTTCAGTTCTTGATCAGATTATAGAAGAAGACAGTACAGGGCTGGAAGGGATCTTGGAGGTCTTCTAATCCAACTCTTTATTTGAGTAGCAGGCCCTATGCCATTCCTGACAAATTCCTTCTTGAAAATCTCCAATGATAGAGCACCCACAACTTCTGGAGGTAATCCCTTCCACCAATTAATTTTTCTAATAGTAATTGTAATAACTATTAACTATTAATACTTCTAGTAGTAATTAATCGTTCATATACCCTGTTTCCCTGAAAATAAGAGCCAACCAGAAAATAAGCCCTAGCATGAATTGTCAGGATGCTCGTAATATAAGCCTTACCACCAAAATAAACCCCAGTTAAGACTGTCAGCCAGATGGATGCATTTAGTACCATATTTCCTCCAAAATAAGACCTAACCAGAAAATAAACACTAATGCATCTTTTGGAGGAAAAATTAATATAAGACCCAGTCTTATTTTGGGGAAAACACGGTAGTAATTGCTTTCTAAGTCATAACTGGTCAAAGCAAGACAAGCAATGGATGGAAACTAATCAAGGAGAGGAGCAACCTAGAACTAAGGGGAGATTTCCTGATAGTGAGAAAAATTAATCGGTGGAGTGGCTTCCCTCCAGAAGATGTGGGTGCTCCAACCCTGGAAATTTTTAAGAAGAGATTGGACAACCATTTGTCTGAAATATTATAGAGTTTCATGACTGAGCAGGGTTGAATGAGAAGATCTCCAATATCCCTTCCAACTCTGCCAATCTTTTAAATCAATATTTCTACTCAGTTCTTCCATAATATTAATGCCTTCTGCCAAAGTGAAAGCTGCATTAACTAAGAGTTAACTGGTCACAAGTCATGCAGTATTCATTTTCCCCCCTCTGTCAACAGCTGTTTCAAGGCCTTTAGCTCTTCTTATTTACACTACAACACACAACTGTAATATTCATTTTCCTTCATTGGGAACATCTGTCACAGGTTTATTAGTTTTCTCAAAACTGCAACGTCTTTTTTTCTTTCTTTTCCCCTGTTAGTTCAGAAGTAGAGTTTGGATGGATGGTAAAGGAAATTTCTATAATCAACCAAAGTAAGCAATTCTGAAAGTAGAAACATGAGAAGCATTTTTGGTGCAACAGCAATTCCTAAGCAGACAATATCAGTAATGTTCGTAATCTTTCATACCATGCAAATTTTTGCAAGCATGGACAAAATGCAATTGTTTCTCCGTATTATCGAGCAATCAAAGATAAACAACTTTCCCTACTCTGGAAAGTCAGAATATGATGAGTTCCTGCCCCCCAAAAAAAATTCTACTGAAACAAGTTGTACATTCTAATAATTTAATAGTGAAGTAGCTACTTATGTGAGGGATTTTATGTAGCTGGATACGGGCTGTTCAGAGACAATATGGAAGTATAGGCAGATACTTGGAATTACTGAGATTTCTACCAGGGGGGAAAAATTCATTGAAGGATTGATAGCGAAACAGTAAGTTAGACTAGCACCTACCAGAGACTGATCGAGAAAATAGAAATTTCCCAGAATTCTTTGGGGAACCGCCAGACAGACAGGAAACACAACTAGATTAGTTTGTTCTGCATTGTTGTCTAGAGGCGGACAATCAGGAGGCTGTGAGTTCAATCCTAGGTAGTGGCAGATATTTCTCTCTCTGAGTGCAATGAGTAATTGTCTGCTGTGAACTTGGCATAGGCATCAGGAAGGACATCCGGCCAGTAAACATTCAGCTCCAATCAGTCACCTGTCACCTGTACTATACCCCAAAGCAAGGAATTGCAGGATTGTTAAAAGAAAAATTTTAAAAAAACTGTAAGTCTACATTAACAGAATCTTGCAACTTTTCTCACCACTACTTTTGACCATTTGGTCAATTATGGCAGGTCCTTCCTAAGTTTCTTCCTCTGACCATTAAGCAACTAAGGGTTCCTGCCTCTCTTCTCCGATAGTTTCCTAGGCGACATCTCTTCCCGTCATCCCCCAAGGTTATCCACACAACTCATTACAACAATAGAGATCTTTTTTATTATTATTACAACAATAGAGGCCAAAAAAGCCAATGCAATCCTAAATTGCATTAACAGAGGGATACAATCAAGATCAAGTCCTAATACCACTCTATAAAGCCTTAGTAAGACCACACTTAGAATCCTACATCCAGTTTTGGACACCACACTATAAAAAAGATGTTGAGATTCTAGAAAAAGTGCAGAGAAGAGCAACCAGGATGATTAGGGGACTGGAGGATAAAACATACAATGAACGGTTGCAGGAACTGGGCATGGCTGGTCTAGTGAAGAGAAGGACCAGGGGAGACATGATAGCAGTCTTCCAATATTTGGGGGGCTGCCAAAGAGAGGATGGGGTCAAGCTATTTTCCAAAGCACCTGAAGGCCAGACAAGGAATAATGGATGGAAATTGACCAAGGGGAGATTCAACCTGGAAACAAGGAGAAATTTTCTGACAGTGAGAGCAATCAACCAATAGAACAGAAGTTGCCTTCAGAAGTTGTGGGCACTTCATCACTGGAGGCTTTCAAGAAGAAATTGGACTACCATTTGTCAGAAATGGTGCTTGAGCAGGGGGTTGGACTAGATGATCTACAAGGTCCCTTCCAACTCTGTTAATCTGTGATCTTTTGCGGCAACCGTATAGGATTTCCTTACCGGTCAAGGCAAGCTAGTATTACGACAATAAGCTTCTTAATTCATCATAATCAAAAAAAAAAAAGTCAGAAACTTAAACCGTTGATGGGGAAGCACAAGCTTAAGGACTTCGTTTGTGAATGAAAGGCCCAAATGAATCCTTTTGAAGTGCATGCATTGCTTATCTATGCTATCTTTTCTAAGACCGACTTAAGAACCAATTCACTGAGAAGATTATCTGCCTGATCTGAAGCCATAATGCTTGAAGAAACCACAGATGCCTCCAATCCACCGAATTTGATGCTTCCAAGGAATTGCACTTTATTATTATTATTTTTTTAAAAAAAAGAAGAGTCTTCCCTCAGGTTAAATGAGCTTAATTTCCCATTTTTTCTTCCCCCGTTTGTATGCAGCTAAATCTGTCCATCTGTGGCTGTCTAGATGAGCTGTTCAAGTGTATCTGAGCAGGGACACATACACACATACACACCCACAAATCTCCCTAGCAACTTCATCTGGCTGTTCCTCCTTGGTAACCAGTTTAAGATAATTATTTATGATATGAGCACTTTTTCCCCCCCTGTCTCTAGGGAAGAATATCTTAAAAATCTATTGCTCCGTATTCTGAAACAAGCAGATGACCCGATGAATATGCATATGATTTATTGCTCATCCTAATATCAAAGAAGCTTCTGTGTCGCCATCTAAAATTAAGCCATAATTCCGATGATTAAATAACTTGTACTCCGTCTTGCATTTAGTTGCACCAGGGGGTGGGAGAGAGAAAGAGAGAGTGGGTGGGAGAGAGAGAGAGAGAGAGAGAGAGAGAGAGAGAGAGAGAGAAAGAGAGAGAGAGAGAGAGGGAGAGAGAGGGGGAGAGAGAGAGAGAGAGAAGAGCAACAGCAGCTTAATTGTTAAAATGGAATAATGAAATACGGCTGTGTTTGTACCAAACTTAGTTTAGAAGGTGCTTCAAGGCCAAGAAACTTTGATAGGCTCAAGAAGACATGAGAGATCCTGAACCAATGATTTTCGGGTTTATTTTATCTCTGCTAATAAGCAATAATTCGGTTTGCTTGGTTGTGCTTTAATGAGATCTACAAACTCACTGTGGTTTGTTATTATTGTTCATTATTATGGCCTTTTGAGTTATGGCGGACTTCCACATTATTGCTTACATACCCAGCTAGCGCAGGGCAATTTTATACCTTCCCTGCTGCTCTCGGAGACCAACTCGGCTACAACGTACAGCGTTGCCAGGTTCTGCACAACTGCACGACAAATCCATCAGAAGAAGACCTGTGCCACAAGGAAACACAAGGAGCGCCTAATTCATCATTCTAGAGTGCTCTGTATTGTGATAGATTTTGCTTGCCGTCTTCCTCTGTGTCTCTCCACCCCTCCCGTCATCTCTGTTTAGACATTTTAAATATTATTTTTAGTAAAATAAAAAATAAAAAATCTTCTTTAGCTTTTTATAAGTAACGTTACCCTGTTGTATTTTTGTATGCTTTTCAATTTCATGTATCCCACTTTCCTTATCGTCTGTAGCAACCCTGAGGATACAGATAAAGTGCTTCAATGACCCTCAAAAAGGACCAGATGTCTGCAAGGAATATAAATCCTTCCATTTCTCTCCATTCAGTCAGAGATGAAGAAGCTTCTTGGATGAGAAGAGAAATGTCTTCAAAAGAAAAAAACAACAACAAGAAAATCCAATGGCCTTCTAAGCAGGTATATACAAAAAGTATGAAGGCTATTGCTCAACGCATTGTAAGCTGTCTTGAGTCTCCGGAGAAGGGCGGCATATAAATTCAACTAATAAATAAATAAATTTGATCTTGTTCATGAGATCAGAACTGGGGATTCCACCTGAAGAAACGATACGATCACATTTGTCTTCAAATAAATCAACGTTCAAATTCAGGCTTCGTCCAGCTCTTGGTATGAGTGATGAAGCTGATTTATTACCTCTAATGTTTAAGGCATCACAACTCCACATAGCAATTATGGGGGACGTGTTGGGGGAAAAAAATTCTATCGTTCTTATCTCTCTATAGAAATATATTCGCCAGTGTGGGAACAGAAAGAATGCTGGCTGTTTCAATGTGTCCCTTTTAAAGATGTTGCATTTTTTAACAATAAGAATTAGGGATAAACTATGCAGAGATCTCAGTTTATAATGCAAACACCTGACTCATTAATTGCGGTTTCACACAATGAGCCTTGGCTTGGAAATACCATTTTTTTTTTTGTTGTTGTTGTCAAGGCTGCTTTTGCTCCAAAAATAAATAAATAAACATAAAGCATATTTTTTTTAAAAAAAGAAAAAGAAAAAAAGGACAGGAAAAAAAGAAATTTTGGTGGCTTGTCCTCCTGCTTTTGAACACAGAAGGGACACGCAATTTACTTAGATAATGCGATGACCTTATCTCGCGACTGATGTTTCTTCAGCTCTTTTAAATCCTGCTTTTAAATATGGTAGATGAAGCCTGGAAGAGTGAAAGGGGGGGGGAATAATCACAGCTAAATATAAAACAGATGCACGAGTTCTCTGTTTTAATGAATTTTGCAACTGGGAAAGTGATTAAATGTGTTGACAAATGTGAAAGAAAGAGAGAGAAGGGGGAAAAAAAACCCCAACTGGCTGCGTAGAAAAGATTCATAATTTTGCACATAGAACCAGCTACTGGTGTCAAACAGACCTTGACAAAGTACGGCGAGAGATTGTCCAGTTTTTTTAACCTCCAGTTAAAGTTCCCCTGATCTCCAGTAATAATGTTATCAGAGAAGTCCATATTTATGCACATTAGCTGTTCATTCCAGATTTATTGGGAGCTTCTAAGCACATTCCTCTAAATTTGACTACAGGCCTCCTTCAACCTTTTGTGGTCAATGGATAAATTACCTACAACTGGTCTTATTAGAACAGAGAGGTTGGGTGAGACCTCTTCTCATGGTGAGACTTTTGTGCTTCAATCTTAGGTAGATCATTACTTCATCTATTATTATTTATTATTATTATTATATTATATTTATATACCGCTCTACTCCCGGGGGACTCAGGGCGGTGTACAGACAAATGATAAAATACATATAATACAAATATTTTAAAGAATTGATTAAAATACAATTAAATAATTTGGTCTTAAACCTAAAATTAAAACTCTAAATTTATGAGATTAAGATTTAAAAATATAAGAGCAATTTTAGAAGAGGTTAGTCCAGGCCAGCCTGCTGGAATAGAAACGTCTTGAGGGCACGGCGGAAAGCGCGGCGATCTGGGATTGTCCGTATCTCCGGGGGGAGCTTGTTCCACATGGTGGGTGCCCCCACAGAGAAGGCTCTCCCCCTGGGAGAGAGTCTTTTGGTGCTTTCAACTTCCAAGTGACTTTCAGATAGCCTCAATAAAAGTCATCCAATCAATCAGAATAGAGCTGGAAAGGACTTCGGAGGACTTCTAGTCCAAACCTCTGTAGAAGCAGGAGACCCCCTACCATATCAGACAAATTGTTGTCCAATCTCATCTTGGAGCACCTACAACTTCTGGGGGCAAGTCATTCTACCGATTAATTGTTCTCACAGTGAGGAAATTTTTTCCTTAGTTCTAGGTTGGATCTCTCCTTGATTACTTTCCATCTGTTGCTTCTTGTCCTGCCTTCAGGTGTTTGGGCAATAGGTTGACCTTCTTTGTGGTAGCCCCTCAAATATTGGGATACTGCTATCATGTCCCCCCTGGTCCTTCTTTTCTCTAGACTAGACATATACAATTCCTGCAATTGTTTTTCATATGTTTCAGTCTCCAGGCCTTTCATCATCCTGGTAGCTCTTCTCTGCACTTTTTCCAAAGTCTGAAGATTATTATTTATTTTTTTTTTGTAATGTGGTGTAATTATTTTTTGTAATGATTATCCTAGCTCAAAGGGCATGGTACCACGCCGCACAAAAAACAGAATACAATCATTTCTGTTAAATCTGGACATGAAAAGAGAGGCAGGATGATGGTAGTGAAGCAAAACAACTGTTTATTTCAGGCAACAGGAATAACAACAAAAATAACTATGAACTGAGGGCTGCCCGAGGCTGCGGCTCCTTTTACAGGGAGCTGTCCAGCTTGTCAGCCACTGACGCTTGTTCATTTTCCTGCCGGGGAAAATGAACCAATGAGTGATGCCTGGTGTAAGACAAAGCGGTAGCCACTTTTCATAGGGCTGTTCAACCACTTCTTTAAATGTTCCCCTTTCCATTTTTAATTAACTGAAGAAGAAGAAAAACGATCCTTTGGTTGACTTCCCCAAATGTCCTTCCCAACATCTCACTCCATTTTTATTAGGGAAGATGAGTGCATTTCAAGAATCGCAGTTTTCGGGAGAGAGACAAGTTGCCTTAAGGGAAATTTACTCTTCTACATAACTTGTCCTCTTTGCTGCTCCTATCTCTATCTAACAGAATTCTATTAAAAACCGCACCAACAATGCCATGACATCCTTCCTAGGATATGAATTACTAGCAAATCAACAGAAGGGGTTTTTTTTTTCCAGAGTGAAGTCTCTGTAGGTAAAACCAAGCACCAGTTGTCCATTGAATATTTAAATAAATGTTGTATGCCTACTTAGGATTTTCAACTCTATATTCTATTAAACAAGGTTTGCGCAGTGACTCAAGCTTGGCTGAGCTTGTTGGCTGGAAAGTTTGAGCTCCACGCGATGGGGTGAGCTCCCATCCTCGCCTGAGCTCCTGCCAACTTAGCAGTTCAAAAGCATGCAAATGCAAGTAGATAAAAAGGTACCACTTTGGTGGGAAGGTAATAGCACTCCGTAACATCACATGACCACAGAAATATCTTCAGATAGTGCTGGCTCAATGAAATGGAGATGAGCATCTATAAAAGTAAAGGTTCCTGTCGCACATATGTGCTAGTCATTCCTGACTCTAGGGGGCGGTGCTCATCTCCATTTCAAAGCCGAAGAGCCAGCGCTGTCCGAAGACGTCTCCATGGTCATGTGGCCGGCATGACTCAATGCCAAAGGTGCACGGAATGCTGTTACCTTCCCACCAAATGTGGTCCCTATTTTTCTACTTGCATTTTCTACATGCTTTCGAACTGCTAGGTTGGTAGAAGCTGGGACAAGTCACAGGAGCTCACTAGAGATTCGAACCACTGAACTGCCGACCTTTCAATCGACAAGCTCAGCATCTTAGCCCCTGAGCCACCATGTCCCTGAGCCACTGAGTACCTATAGTTGGCAATAATTAGTGGAATAAAATCCACTAGTTATTTTTTTTTACCTTCATTCTATTGATATATCATGTATATTATATATGTTATATATATATTATACTAATATATAACAACAATAACAAAAAGAATATTTAACATTGAGGTATGGAGTAGGCTCATTTATTTGAAGGGTTTGGAAAGAACAAATAGGATGGAAGAATGGAGGAAGTCTTCTTCTTTTGTTCGAATGCTAATGGCATGCAATTGTCATTGTAAATGACTAACTGCCCATTGGCACATGAGTTATTTCCTGGGACATTCAGTATTTTCGGCCAATTTTTCTCCCTCTCTTGCTGGGAAGCTATAATGAAAAACTGTGGGCTAATGTCTTGTCGAGAGAAGCAGCATCAAGTTAAAAACACCTCCCATAAAGGCTTTGGCAGGTAGAAAAAGGTTAACAAATGTTTGGGGAATTTTTTTCTTCTTCCCCAATCCCCAGCTATGATTGGCTGGGCTTTAGAAGTGTGTTTAACCCTTCCTACCATCATTCCAGACCTTCTAAATCTCATTTAATGGGCTGGCACCGGCTCAGATGGAAATCTGTTCTTTGCCAACATTTGATATTTACCAGTTGAAAAGAGTGCTTCCGATAACCGATTTGGGAGGAACACCAAGTATAATCTGGTAGGGATAATTCTGCCTAATCTAGAGCTGCAACAACTGCAAAGTGGTTAATTTTCAGAAACACCTGGTGTTGTGTTTTTTTTTAAACAAAATCAAAATCTAAGACAAAATAAACTACGCATTTTTTTTCTTTTTTTTAGTTTTCTACTCTTCTACTTTCCCCCTCTCCTTCTCATTCTCTACTTCCCCTTCCTTTCCCCCACACCTCCCTTCTTCCTCCCTTTTCTCCTACTCTTGTTTCCCCTCTCTTTCTTCCTCTCCTTTTCCCTTTCTTCTTTCCCTCTCTCTCCTTCCCCTGTTCTCTCCTCTTTCCCCCTCCATTCTTGAATACCACTAGGAAAATACTAAATTGAAAATGAATGCAACAATAGAGTGTTCCAATATTTGAGGGGTTGCCACAAAGAAGAGGGAGTCAAGCTATTCTCCAAAGCACCTGAAGGCAGGACAAGAAACAATGGGTGGAAACTCATCAAGGAGAGAAGCAACTTAGAACTAAGGAGCATTTTTAAAGAAGGATGAGCAAATGCTGATTAACCAAACTCCAACATCAGATGCTTCAGGAACTGAGTCTGGTTTGGTTCTGACTTGTACCTGTCTTTCATCAAAGAGCAGAATCAAAGAATCAGTGCTGGAAGGGACCTCAGAGGTTTTCTAGACCAACCCCTTGCCCTTAAATCATCCCAGGCAAATATTTGTCCAATCTTTTATTGAAAACCTCCAACGATGGAGCACCCATAACTCCAGGAGGAAATCTGCTCCACTGATTAATTGTTCTCACTGTTGGGAAATTCCTCCTTATTTTCAGATTGGATCTACCTCTGATAAGTTCTTCCCATTGCTTCTTCTCCCGCCCTCAGGTGCTTTGGAGAATAAATAACCATCCTCTTCCATTTGATGGCCCTTCAAGCATTGGAAGATGCTGTTGTGACTCCGACCCCCGAGCCTGTCTTATCGGAGGGAGAAGGCTTTGAAAGTGAAGGAGAGGAGTTGGCCAGGCCTCCCTCTCCAGGACCCTCCTCTCTGGCAATGCCTCAGGTGTCTCTCAAAGGAGAAGAGATTGGCCAGGAGCCAGGTATCCCCGAGCAGTCGCAGTCGGACAGTGTCGGAGATAAGTCTTGGCTGGATCCACGCCAGCATCGGAGAGACAAGCGCACACAACAGAAAAGGAGGCATGCCAGAGATTAAGCTGAGTCACTGGACCACACCCCACAGGGGATAAAAGGGGGTGAGGTGGCCATTCAGGCTCTGTGACGGACAAAGCTAAACAACTAGTGAGTCGCATTGTATCTCTGAAACTACGTTATCTTCCTGCCTTGGATTTAATACGGACTGGACTTGACGATTCTTTGACTTTGTGTATTTGTTTTGGTTTATCTGTTGGAGGAAGAATACCTCCCACTGTGAGTAAAGTTCTTGGCAAGCAGCTATTGGATTGCTGCCAATCCTGTTAACAAAGGAATTTATTGTCTGCAAGTTTTATTTAACCCCCGGCTGACTGTTTGTGTGTGTGTGTGAAACGGGGACAGAACAGATGCTGTCATGTCTCCCCCTAAGCCTTATCTTCATTCGGCGAAACATACCTAGCTCCCTTAACTGTTCATCGTATGATTTAGCCTCCAGATCCCTGACCATCTTTGATGGCCCTCTCTGCACTCTTTCTAGGACCTCAGCATCAGAATTATGCCACCAAACCCTTGGCTACACCCAGTAGTGGTTTTCACTTACCTTTGCTACCAGTTTAGAACTGTAAGCATGCGTGGTACTTCTGACGTCCAGGTGGGTGGATGGAGCCTCCTGCCGCCGCGGCTTACCGGTTCGCTCAAACTGGGGCGAACTGGTAGAAACCCACCACTGGCTACATCTCTTCAACTTGGAAGGAGAAATAATTTAGAAAGGAAAATAAAGACTGGGAATCCCCAACCATCAACGCAACCATTTCAAAACTGAGCCACAGACAGTTGTTGAATGGAAAAGAGCAGCCCTGCCAGGAAGGGATTTGGAAGAAAAAGAGAAAGGCAAGAGTGAGAAGATTTTCTAGCCAGATAACTTACTGTTTTTGTAGTACATCCTGTTGACAAAAGCCAGGATAAAGTCAGTTCGGTACCGTAGACAAATTTCATTGTTCACAAAATGGTTGTACTCTGAACTGTGAGTTTGGATACTGGCCATGTAGTCGTGCGGGGTAATAAATTCCCATTTTAGAAATATTGTTGTATCCCAGACATTTGTTCCTTCTTCCTTTCCTTTCCCTTGACAACCATCTTTCAGACTATCTCAGATCTAAAATATTCTCAACCATCTTGGTAAGGGCAGGAAGCCCAGATTCTTAACAAAGGAAGAGAGGAGTTCTACCTTCTGAATATGCCCAGAACCTCATTCATCACTAGATATACCTTTTATGTCCTCCTTCAAACACCTTGCCTATGGCAACCTGAGCTAAATATGCAAATATAAGAATAATACAAAAGTTAGGCATCTCTTATGAAAGAGACTTGTGGTTCACAGAATGCTCCCTCTTTACAATGTCAACTACGTGCCGCTTGAAGAATGTGAAATTGAAAGATAAGAAGCAAAGGGAACACCATTGGCATTTTGAAAAACTAGCAGCATATATCAAAGTCAAAGGGGGGTGTAGAAAGGAGAATGCGGCTGGGTACAGAAGAATGGGTGATGTGGATGCAAGCATAATGAAAACTGCAGAAATGAAAACACAAGGAAGGAGAAAGAAGAAGGGGGGAAAAGAAAAGACAGGAGGAAGGAAGAGGAGGAGCAGGAAGGAGG
>WNWU01000055.1:3226972-3237461 GCA_012654045.1 Ptyas mucosa
CATTCTCTTCTCCTCTCCTCTCCTCTCATCCCCTCCCTCCTCTCCTCCTCCCATTCCATCCCATCCTATGCTTTGCCATTATTCTGGTCAAGAGCAACTACCTCATTGCTTCTAGATACCACCTTCTGGAGAAACAGACTAACTTATAAGAGATGATTAAACCAATTCTGAGACACATCCTATGCTCCTTTGATGACAAACACCAGTTTTTGTGTTTTGTGAGAGAGGTCTCTTCGTTACCACCATCCCATAACAGTAGAAACCTTCCGGTATGCAAAGAAGGAACTTCTTTATCTTCCATAGTTGTGAAAGCCACATCTTTTTGCAGATGCTTCTGAAGTTCCCCAGGTGATGGGAAGCTTTATTTCTTCTTCTTCTTCTTCTTCTTCTTCTTCTTCTTCTTCTTCTTCTTCTTCTTTTTGGCCATGTGTTAAGGCGTTCTCGGTGGCTTGGATTAATTTGCCCTTTGATGTATACTACTGCAGGTTGTATGAAAAATCACTGGCAGGCTTCGTGTTGGCATGCTAAGAAACAATTGAAAGCATGCCAGAATGGCAAACCACATCACACTGACAGCTGATGGACTGGCACACAAAGAAATACTCACTGGGTGAACAGCATATGCCACTAAGGGCAGCCCAGTTGTAATATTGGTGTCTTTGCAACCTTCGAGTAGCGGCTGAACAGAAGGAACATTCAGAATCTCTACATTTCAAAGATCACCGCACAACAGTAATTGGAACTTCCATCCTTTTAGCAATCTATCAACAGCTGTCTTGCCTGTTGAGATCCCTCCTCTCCGTTTCGTCTTCCATCTTTATTTTTCTTAATGATGCAGCAAGAACAATCACAAAAATACAACAGGAGTACATCCGCCACCCATAACCCTTGGATCCAAAGCAGGTGCAAAAAATCAGGACCATGCATTGAGTTGCAGTTCCGAAGATGTCAAGTCTATTCAAAAGAATCTAGTTGACTAACATTCAACACTAATTTGGTGCCAGATAAGGATCAATGGAATTCAAGAGGGACTTAGACTCTTTGTGATAACATAATAATTCTAGACTGATGACTTGTTTAACTCTGCCTCTGTCTGTTCTTCTCCTACAGAAATTAGGCAAGCATCCAAGTTTGGTTGCTTTTACTGGCTGAAAAGCCATGGGAGATTATGTCCAAGGTCAAAAATGAAAAGTGTTCTACAAACTTCCTTTTAGACACATTTCAGATACAATTGGTAGCTAAATACCTCAGAGCTGCAAAAACGTGAACAGACTCTCCAAGATCATTTTGATCTGGGCTCTCTGTGTGATTCAATGTTTTTAGCTGTTTTTAATGTATTCTCTAGTATGCCATCTGGAGTCCACCGGAGCTAGGTGGCCTATAAATTTAAATGTAACAATAACAAGAAGAAGAGTTGAAGAATAACAAAGAAGCCTTATAGGTAGTCTTCTCTTAACCCACCACAAATGAACCTGGGATTATGACTATTAATAAGGGCTCCTGTCCTTGACAAAAGTGTTGGAGAATACCTTCTTCATCTAGAGATATTCTGAGAATCTTTCCACCTTCAAATGTGTGAAGCACCTCAAAAGGTCCCATGTAACTCCAGTGGGTAGCTTGGATTGCAAGGTGTTGATGGAACACATTCAACAATATCCAACTGAATGACGATTCCAGATTTGGAGTCAGATTCTACACTGAAGGATGAATAAAAAGAGAATTTACATTTTTGATGGCAAAACATAATGGCCACCTCACCTGGGACATCTATGTCCCCAAGAATCCACCGTGTGCCATACATGGACTATTTTACTTCAACTCCATTTCATACCGTTCTAGAAAAGTCTATTGTCCCCACCAGCTGCAAAACCTTCATTTTGAAACTAACAAAAGCATCCTTTTTGTTCAGATTAATATCATGAGATATTAAGTTGTGTGTGTGTGTGTTCATCTTTATTTAAAGCCCTTCTTTCTGAAATCTCACATGACATTATGAAACACACTGTTTATTTTATTTTTTTTATTATTATTATTTTAAATTTGATTTATATGCCACCCTTCTCTGGAGACTCAGGGCGGCTTACAATGTGTTAAGCAATAGCCTTCATACTTTTGTATATTTATACAAAGTCAGCTTATTGCCCCCATAATCTGGACCCTCATTTATTTATTTTATTTATTTATTTTGTCGCATTTCTATGCCGCCCCACTCCCAAGGGATGTTTAAATTAGACTTAAAAAAAAAAAGAGCAAACATCATGTAACTTAGAGCCATATCTATTTTACTGACATACAGTTCTTTTGTTTTTAACTGTATGAAAGGAAGGATTCCTCCTGTGATATCTTGTACCAATTCAACCCGAAATGTTGGCATTCAATTCAGCTGTTCAAACTTAACTTACGCCTGCATTTTACAATACTCTTAGGGAAACGAAACGAAACAAGAATTAGGAGATGCAATGGTGGTTACGCATTTGAGAGATTCAAGTGAAATTCAGCGAGCATTAAAATTATTCAGCTTAACACCGCAAATCTTTTCGTGATTAAAACAAGATGCTGTAATTAACCTTACGCAGATAACAAAAATACCAACGGTAAGTATTTTGCTTATTAGTATAAACTCTACTGCTTCTTTAGAATGCTGTTCTGTCTTGAATGTTCCTCCTGTAATTATTCCTTGGGCATAACGCTTATCACTGGGAGCTTATGCCTTGCTTACTTACGCTTTATGCCAATTTAATGTAGATTTGTAGGAAACAGAATTTTGAGCGGTGCCAATGTTCTGTTTCTTCTACTGTTTCTCCACCGTTTGGAGATCCAACAGGATCATTAGTAAAATCTTCACCCCCCGTCCCCAAAAAAGTACAGACCTTGCAATTGTACCAGATTTAAAGGTATGCTGTTGTTTGATTGTTTTAACCACAGAACAGAAAATAGCAATAGCAATAGCCCTTAGCCTTATATACCACTTCATAGTGCTTTTACAACCCTCTCTAAGCAGTTTACAGAGTCAGCCTTTTGCCCCCAACAATCTGGGTCTTCATGTTATTGACTTCAAAAGGATGGAAGGCCTTGGACCAGTCAGGATCGAACTGCTGACAGTGTGCAGAGATATCCTACAGTACTGCACTCTAACCACCTTGGCTCTATTGTATC
Source organism: Ptyas mucosa (assembly GCA_012654045.1). NCBI lineage: Eukaryota > Metazoa > Chordata > Lepidosauria > Squamata > Colubridae > Ptyas > Ptyas mucosa. Next base: position 3,230,129 of record WNWU01000055.1, read on the forward strand.
CTAGGACTTTGTCCTTGACACAGATCAGATTAAATATATGTGTGTGTGTGCATGTGTGAGTGTGTGTGTGAGTGTATGTATATATACACACACACAAGCAAACACACACACATCTCAGTATCAGGTTTCAGGGGCAAAAATGCAATTTGCATGCTAAAATTGGAAGTCGAGCTGGAGAATTCCTCTAGAGATCTTAGTGCTTTTGAATGATAAGCTACATATAAGGGGGAAACAACAAACCCACAAGTGGAAGATTAAGATAGAACATTCTCCCAGGAGGGCTAAAGAAACCATCATCTTTTCTGATGAGGAAAGATAATCAAGTGAAAAAGATGCCATTAAATAGACTTCCGCTCAGAAGGCACTCTATTCAGGATGGCTCTTTCTCCCTTTCTCAGCCTAACGTCAGAGACCAAATAGTGAAAGGGGTTTCATTCTTCCTTAAAATACCGATTAGGAGACCGAGAGCTTTCCGCAGAGTGGAACTGAAATAGAAGAAATCCAAATTGCAAAGGTGCATTCAGCAGAAAACTGGGCAATCCATTTGTGTCCAGGCTCTGGAACACTTGAAAGCTCTGAGTGTAGCAGGAAGGATAATGCCTTGAGATAAAACAGGGTACATCAAATGTTAATAAAGGTAAAGGTTCCCCTCGCACAAATGTGCTAGTCGTTCCTGACTCTAGGGGGCGGTGCTCATCTCCGTTTCAAACCCGAAGAGCCAGCACTGTCCGAAGACGTCTCCGTGGTCATGTGGCCAGAATGACTCAATGCCAAAGGTGCATGGAATGTTGTTACCTTCCTACCAAAGGTGGTCCCTATTTTTTCTACTTGCATTTTTTACGTGTTTTCGAACTGCTAGGTTGGCAGAAGCTGGAACAAGGAATGGGAGCTCACCCCGTTAGACGGCACTAGGGATTCGAACCGCTAAACTGTTGACCTTTCGATTGACAAGCTCAGCATCTTAGGCCACTGAGCCATCACATCCCTTGCAAATGTTAATACCACTTTATAAAGCCTTAGTAAGGCCATTCTAGGAATATTGCACCTAATTTTGGTCACCGTATTATTTTAAAAAAAGTTATTGTGACTCTGGAAAGATTGCAAAAAAAGAGCAACAAAGATGAGTGGGGACTGGAGGATAAAACATACGAAGGACAGTTGCAGGAATTGGGTATGTTTAGTTTGGTGAAAAGAAGGACTAGGGGAGACATGATAGCAGTCTTTCAATATTTGAGGGGCTTGCCACAAAGAAAAGGACAAGAAACAAGGGTTGAAAACTAATCAAGGAGAGAAGCAACCTAGAACTAAGGAGGAATTTCCTGACAGACAGAACAATTAATCAGTGGAACGACTTGCCACCAGAAGTTGTGGCTGCCCCATCATTGGAGATTTTTAATAAGAGATTGGACAACCATTTGTCTGGAGTGGTGTATGGTTTCTACATAAGCTACATAAATGATGTAGGGTTTTATGCCTGAGCAGGGCATTGGACTAGACGACCTCCAAGGTCCCTTCCAACTGTTATTCTGTTAAAAGTGCATTAGTGATAGAGCAAACATCTATCAAGGATCTTCTTCTCCATAGATTCCAATAGATTCTCTTCTATTGACATATCTATGTTCCCTTTGAGTTCAATCCTAGGTTGTGGCATATGTTTCTCTCCTAGGGCACAAAAATAATATCTGCTGTGAACTCCATGTAGGCATCAGGAAGGGCATCCGGCCAGCAAATGGTCAGTTCCATCCAAATGCCTGACTCTACTCTGAATTAAGGGATTAGAGAGTCATAAAAAGGGAAGGAGGGGAGAGTAAGACTGGCTGGCATCATATTCAGGACTAGGATCCCTGATTGACAGGGATGACTAAGCTGTGAAGAAGGAGGACACAACAGCAGCATGATGGGAAAAGGAATTGGAGCCTGAAGAAGTAGTGATACATAACAAGACATGACAACCAGGTGGGTGAAAAAGTGTATCTTTTCATGCAACAAAGTTTTGGGAAAAGAGAAAAATCTTCCCTGCTGCAATAATTCCCATTTTGACCTAAACAAAAAGCCTGAGTAATATTTGGCACCGTGCTGACAGACATCCACGAAATGAAAATGCTCAGCGGGCTTATTTGTGACAAAGTCATAAGCGTGCATAAGATTTCAGAGCAAACAGTTTTGCAAATAGTAAAGCCTATTCTTTAGCACTGTACTCTACATATACAGTACACTCTGTATACTACCGGTAAGTACATGTTGCTACGTTCAACCTAGTTTTTATCCTTGACTCTTTCCCATTCCATTTCTTCTGCAGATAGTTGGAACCTAGGTTAAGAAAGATCTCAAACCACAAAGGTAGTCCTCAATTTACGACGATTAATCCACTGGTATTGTTCTCACTGGCAGGAAATTCTCCATAGTTCTAGGTTGGATCTCTCTTTGAGAAGTTTCCATGACTCTTCATCCCAGTTAGTTGTCCTCTGGTTAATAACTTAGCCCTCCTCTGTATGCTGATATCCTGAAGGTTGATCTGAATGCTTCAACCCTTGCTGTATTTCTTCTTGTTTGTTTGTTTGTTTGTTTGTTTGTTTGTCATATTTCTATGCTGCCCACTCTCCGAAGACTCTAGGTGGCTTACACCAAAGACAGTATACTAAATAGCGTATTGCCCCCAACAATCTGGGTCCTCGTTTTACCCACCTCGGAAGGATGGAAGGCTGAGTCAACCTTGAGCCAGTGAGATTTGATCTGCTGAACTAGCAGTCAGCTGAAGTAGCTGCAGTACAGCACTCTAACCACTGCGCCACCTCGGCTCTTCTTGGCTTGTCTTCTCTTTGATACTACTGTAGATCATAGAATCATAGAGTTGGAAGGGACCTTAGAGGTCTTCTTGAAGAAGACTTTATCCTATGATAAGGTGTAAGCTATTAGGGATGGAAACTAATCAAGGACAGAAGCCAACCTAGAACTAAGGAGAAATTTCCTGATTGTTAAGAACAATTCCTCAGTAGAACGACTTGCCTGCAGAAGTTGTGGGTGCTCCATCAACCGGAGATTTTTAAGAAGAGATTGGACAACCCTTTGTCTGAAATGTTACAGGGTTTCCTGCTCGAGAAATGGTTGGACTAGAAGACCTCCAAGATCCCTTCCAATTCTGTTATGCTGCTATAGATACTTTTACAAAGCTCTTTTCAACCGTTTAAAAGCTTTTTCCTTATGGAGCTCCACATTCTATTCTATGGTTGAATGTGAATCCATTGTCATGAAGCCTAGGACAAAAATTCAATCGACTGTATGCCGTACTTTGAAGGAAAGGACTTATGGTGGCCTGTCAGTCACCAGCCCCTCCAGCAGCTGAATCAGAGTAGGGGGAGGAGGCAAGGGAGTCAGGGTCAGCATCAGGGCAACCTGAGAGCTCTGAGAGGGAAGAGGCAGTGGTGGGATTCAGCCAGTTCTCACCACTTCGGGAGAACTGGTTGTTAACTTTCTGAGCAGTTTGGCAAACTGGTTGTTGGAAGAAATCATTAGGGCAGAGAACCGGTTGTTAAATTACTTGAATCCCACCACTGGGAAGAGGGAATGAAGTTAGGAGAGAGAGAGAGAGGGGGGGGGAGAGAGAGAGAGAGGGAGAGAGAGGCAGAGCCTGGGCCATCTGTCAGCCCTCAGATGGAGAGTCAACAGCCCCCAGGTCTGGAGGTGGCCGATGAGGAAGAGGAGGATCAGCTTGGTCCAGTGCCTGGCACGTGGATGTGCAGAAGATAGAGGAGAGGAGAGCAGTGGAAATCTATGGGCTGATCCCAGGGAAGGAAGAGCCACCACTGCTAGCGAAGTCCCACTCTAGCTCTGGGGATAAAAGGCAGGGGGCGGAGATAAATAGGTGTGGCAGACAACTATTCATCTTCTGGCTGGATGGACTTGTTAGCCTTGTTAGAGAAACTTTTTGCCGAGGCTGCTGGCATTCCTAATAAAGGAATCCTTTGACTTCACGACAGAGAGTTTGTCGTGTTTGGGGAGCTGGGTCAGAACAGGACTTCATCCTGTGGTATCTGTGCATAGCTATCAAGGCATCAATGCTCAGGATGACTTTGCCCGTTGAACAGTTGTGTTATGCACTGCCCTTCCTCTTCTAAGACATTGCCATTATTAGCTAAAGGAAAAGTAGGATCCAGGCAATTAATCAATAAACGGTCATTAATTCCTTGGGTTGCAGGTGGGTGGGGAGCCCTCGCCGTCTTCTGCAGAATGTATTGTCCTTCCAGACTGAAACATCAACAGCAAAGAGTAAATCTTGGAATGTACAGGATGTTTTACGAGCAACAGTTCCATTGTTAAATCGAGTCCAGGCCACTGGTTAATTACCCGACACATCAGCCAGCTATTTGGTCTGGTCTGTTTTGTGACGGCAATCAGGTTTCTTTAGAACGTCTTTCATCCTTGACATTCAATCCCCAACCACAAGGATAATGTTTTTCATAAGTAGAAATGTTTGGAGTTGAATTTGGCAACGAACCAAAGGGGTGGGCTGCTGGGGGTTTGCAGAGGTTTGGGAGACCCTCTAGCTAAGATTCTGTGCAGTTCGGAGAACCCCCAAATTCCACTACTGGCTGGCTCTGCCCATCCCTCCCCTCCCCTCCCCTCCCAGGAGTTCACACGCGGCCCATTTTGGATGCAGGGTGCACATGGAGGCTCGGGGAGGGCGAAAAACAGGTCTACCGGAAGTTTGGGAAGGCCAGAAATGAGCCTATTTCTGGCCTCCAGAGGGCCTCCAGAGCCTGGGGAGGCTGTTTTCGCCCTCCTGGAAGCTCAAGGAAAGCCTCCGGAGCTTGGGGAGGGCAAACCTCCCCCCCCATCATGGTGCAGGAGGCTGACTAGGCGACTCCCACCATGGCCACTCCCACCCAGCAACCGGGCAGTGAGCCCCTTGATAAAATTTTTGAAGCCCGCCCCTGAACGAACCTCTTTTGAACTGGACTTGGGGTGTGTATAAAAGAATAACAGAATTGGAAGGGACTTTGGAGATCTTCTAGTCCAACACCATTCCTGCAGTATTGGAGCACTCATAACCTCTGGAGGCAAGTCGTTAATTAATTAAGGAATGCTTCTTCAGCAAATAAATCGTGGCAGACAAAATAATTGTTTTAAAATTAATAATGATACTCACAATCACGAGAGGCGAATGCACCTCTTTAAGATAGAAATGGATTTTGGCTGATGGGATGGTCTTAAACGTCCTCCTTCTCACCCAGATGAAATTTTGTGAAGAGATAAGGATCATCAGTTGAAGAATTTTGAAGAACAGCAAAAGATAAAATCGTTGATATTTGCTAAAGGAACTCTAACAAATACCTAAAAATGACAAAAAAAAGTCCAAACCTCCTTCTTTAGCTGGAATTCCGTGATAGATTAACATCTTTAGAAATTAAAGGACCATATTTTAGACCTTATTTCTTTGCTGTCCACCTGAAAGCAAATATAAAGAACTCAAGGTTTTAAAATTATGTTTTTATAATACAAGATGGTCCTTCCTTGAACTTCAAACATTCAGAGAGGCGACTAATTCAACAGTCTTTATAACAGAGTATTGTATGTATAAATATAAAAGTGGATAAAAATATAGAACAGAAGGGTCCATAACTCTTAGGTGGATAGGACCAGGATTTGGTGAGGGTATGTTGTGCTGTGATTGTTGTCAATTGTCATTTGAGTAGTGGAGTGGCCTAGTGGTGAACACACTCGCCTCCCACTCGAAAGGTTGAGAGTTCAATCCTAAGTAGTGACAGACGTTTTTTCTCCTAGGACGTAAACAAAAAGAATGATCTGCTGTGAACCCTGTGTGGCATCAGGAAGGGCATCTGGCTAGTAAACGCTCAGCTCCATCCAGATCCTGACCTTTACAGGGTCGTAAAAAAGGGGAGTTATTGACTGTAGTTTATCATCATTGTTGTTGATTGTTCAACGAATGAAGTGACTGACCAAGTACAGCTTTGTCCTAAGCAGGAGATGTAGGTAAATGACACCACAATCACAAGGTGTCAACGAAACATGGAGGAATGAAATGATGAGGTATCCGTATAAACGTAGCCTTATTTACTCCAAGGACAGGTAATCCGTGGCCTTAACTGCCAGTAAAAATGAGCTGTTATCAGCCTAGCCTGGGGAAAGTTCAAACAAACTAAAGCGAATGGGCAATTATTATGGGATATCAGTGGCCTTTCTTACGAGCTCGCTGACTGTTATAATCAGTGCTGTATCTGCTTAATCGGTTGATTTTTGTAGGATTGCTCCCTCGAGTTTCATCCAAGTTCTTTCAAGGGCAACTCTGCCAATCGTGATGAGTTGGAATAAACATCAATTTCATGCATTCCTTTGTTTAAGTCCCATGGTGCTCCACACATGAGCAGATTTGACAGGTTTTTTTTTTTCTTTCCATAGCAACTTTTCTGTGGATGGAGGATATATTAGATCGTATGTAACTCTTCAAACCTTCTTTTACTGAACTGTTGCCATGGCGACTCAAAGAAAATTAAAATATGAGAAGATCTTGGCTTATAGGATGGAGCTATTTGACAACGGTGGTGGAAGCCGCATTGAATGGGTTAGAATTCATGACTTCTGGTAATTATAGATATATTAGGCCTTTCATCAAATATTCCCAGTTTTCAAAATTGGCAGATTAAAAATAGCTTCCATGGGGTAGAAATACACTTCCCCAAATGAATGAAAAAGTCTTGCTTAATGCTAGCTTTCCCTCTCCCATCTCCTTTGTGCTGTTTCGTCATCCTTATCTCTCAAATCAAAATCACACCAGCCAGGGAGTATTTATTCAGATGCAAAAAAAAATGCTTGACTGAAAGTCTCAAATTCTCTGGTCATGTAAGGATGACACTGAAAACAAAACAAAACATTGTTGTTCTGTTGGGGAAAAGAGAAACGACCTAATCTGAGGAAGACATCAGGTTTCTCCTGATACTTTGAGGTCAACTTTCTTCAGATTCCATAAGAAAAGCTAAAGGCATCGTCAGACCAACTCGTTGACAGCCACTTCAAGATATTTCTGGATCTCTCAAGTTGTGGTCCTGGAAAACTCTGTTTATTTCTCATCTGAGGGGTCCTTGATGCTCTCTCAATTTGCTTGTACTCCATTCCATTCCATTCCATTCCATTCCATTCCATTCCATTCCATTCTATTGTTCTATCCTATCCTATCCTATCCTATCCTATCCTATCCTATCCTATCCTATCCTATCCTATCCCATTCAATTCTTTACTTTCTTATTCTATTCTATTCTATTCTATTCTATTCTATTCTATTCTATTCTATTCTATTCTATTCTATTCTATTCTATTC
>WNWU01000055.1:3259958-3270244 GCA_012654045.1 Ptyas mucosa
TATCTATCTATCTATCTATCTATCTATCTATCTATCTATCTATCTATCTTCTAATCTAATCTAGTCCAACCCAACCCAATCTAACCTAACCTAACCTAATCGGACAAATCTAGGGTTAGAGATGTCCATTTTCAAATTCTTTTCTTTCAAATATGTGCAAGGTATTACATCTTGGATGAAAGTTATACACAGGAAGCAAAACTGCGCTAGTAGCAAACAATGGGTTGGCATTTATGACTACTGAGTTTCCTTAATGACCATAGTGTTGGTCATGGGAAGGAAGGGAGAAAGGAAGGAAGGAAGGAAGGAAGGAAGGAAGGAAGGAAGGAAGGAGGGAGGAAGAAAGAGGGAGGGACGGAGGGAGGAGAGAGAGAGAAAGGAAGGAAGGAAGGAAGGAAGGAGGGAGGGAGGGAGGAAGAAAGAGGGAGGGAGGGAGGGAGGAGAGAGAGAGAAAGGAAGGAAGGAAGGAAGGAAGGAAGGAAGGAAGGAAGGAAGGAAGGAAGGAAGGAAGGAAGGAAGGATCAACTCTATTACAGTTGCTTTGTTGTGCGTTAAATCTACGGTGAGCCACAAACTCTGAATTTCCACAAGAGGGCATGATAGTGATGGAAGAAAATATTCCCACATTGTAGCATAAGATTTTCCCCCCTCGATATTCTCCTTTAGAATAACTTTCTCCTATTTGCTCTTTATTTGTATTCTTACCATTGCAAATCAAACTGATTCACACCAGAACTTTATCAACATCCCAAAGATAATGGAAAACTAACAGTAATGAGAATTTTTAATAAATTCCTTGTAAAGAATATTACTTTGGGTTTTTATACCAGCTTCTAATCTCCTCCTCCTCCACACCATTTTCTTTTATAATCTGTAAATTAGTGACTTATTGCAGTTTATGTCCCTCTTTCACTTTTGAACTCTAAGAGGCTTAGTGTTTTGTTTTGTTTTTCTTTTCTAGAGTACTACTGTAATGATTTCTCTGATGGAAAAGCTCAGCACCTGTATATTTGGAATTTGATAGGCTTCTGTCTTCCATGCTATAATTCAGAAAATGAATGGGCCAGGGGGTGATGTGACTTAGAGATAGGAAAAGGCAAGATATCATCTTGTTATATACAAAATTAATTTTGCTCAACCTGGAGGGAAAATGACTGCTAAAGGTGATTTAATCTTTCCTTTCCTTTCTTTTCTTTTCTTTTCTTTTCTTTTCTTTCCTTTCCTTTCCTTTCCTTTCCTTTCCTTTCCTTTCCTTTCCTTTCCTTTCCTTTCCTTTCCTTTCCTTCCCCTTCTTCCTCTTTCTCTTTTCCTCTCTTCCTCCCTTCTTTCCCTCTTCCCTTCCACAAATCTATTTTCCTTTCTTCCTTTCCTTTCCTTCCCTTCCCCTACTTACCATCTCTCTTTTCTTCTCTCTCTCTCTCTCTCTCTCTCGCTCCCTCCCTTATTGCCCTCTTCCCTTCCACCCATGTATCTTTCCTTTCCATCCCTTTCCTTTCCATCCCTTCCCTTTCTTTCCCTTCTTCCCCTCTTTCTTTTCCTCCCTCCCTCCCTCCCCTATTGGTTTTAGAAAAACAAAGCCCATAAACTGTCACTGAAAACTTTTAATCTGAACCAAAATTCGCCACGTTTATTGGGACGTCATAAAAACATCCGCTAAGAGCTCTTCCAGCCAATTCTGAGCCTCGCTAAATCAGGTCATCCCGAAGGAAGCCATGGCTTTTAGCCGAACATCCTGTCCTTTACCTGAATATCATCCTTTAAAACCTGATTTACTGCCCTAAGGTTCCAGAACATCTATCTAAATTCATGCTCACACCACCATCTGAAGCGAAAAGATGCTCTGCGCATTTTCAAAGTAATATGGCACACTGTCAGGTGGCAAATGAATTTCTGTCAGTCGGAAATGAACATGTGTGCAAGAATAATATAAATGTGCAGTAGAAGATTTGGACAGGAGGGCAGGGAAGAGACAAAGAAGGACATTATAATATGCAAACTTGTGACAGATTGGAGAATAACAAATCCAGGATGACAGGTAACAAATGTAGGTCTGAATTAACACAAGGCGGATAAATTGTCCTCCATGTTTCCCACAGTTCTCCTTCAATTTTTGTTTTCTGATGTTTCGATGTCCAGAATTTCAAAGAACGCTCATATGAAAGCAGGATATGATTTTTTTTTAAAAAAAAGAAGAAGTAAGGGTGGAAATCATGGTATTAAAAATTAGGTGGGAGTAGATGATTACATCATCATAACTACCACCTTGGCTCTGAGGGGGTCCTTGGTGCTCTCTGAGCTTGGTGGTTTTCTTGCAGATGTTTCATGACCAAACGGGTAACATCATCAAGGGTTTGAAGAGGTTACCCAGTTAGGACCAAACTGGTTCTTGCTGAAATTCTGCACCCCCCCCCAGACTACTACTTCCTTCTGAAGAAGGAAGGAAGGAAGGAAGGAAAGAAAGAAAGAGGAAGGAAGGAAGGAAGAACGGAAGGAAGGAAGGAAGGAAGGAAGGAAAGAAGGAAGGAAAGAAAGAAAGAGGAAGGAGGGATGAGAGGGATGGGAGGGAGGGAGGGAGGAAGGAAAGAAGGAAAGAAAGAAAGAAAGAGTGGAAGGAGGGAGGGAGGGAGGGATGGAAGGAAGGAAGGAAGGAAAGAAGGAAAGAAAGAAAGAAAGAAAGAGGAAGGCGGGATGGAAGGAAGGAAGGAAGGAAGGAAGGAAGGAAGGAAGGAAAGGAAGGAAGGAAGGAAGGAAGGAAGGAAGGAAGGAAGGAAGGAAGGAAGGAAGAAAGAAAGAAAGAAAGAAAGAAAGAAAGAAAGAAAGAAAGAAAGAAAGAAAGAAAGAAAGAAAGAAAGATTTTGATCAGGAAGGAAGGAGGGAACTAAGAAAGGAAGGAACCTTTTAAAAGCTTTGACAATTTTCTGTCTCTGGAGAGCAGACTGAAACCGATTCGCTCATTGAGTAATTCGACTCCCTCCGCCATACTTCCTCCTTACAAGGGCTCCTCTCTTAATGCAATTCAGCCGATAAGGAGGTCCTTCCAGGAATCAAACATTTGGCAATGTCACAATTGAAGAATCTCAAGAGCTGCATTTCTTCAATGAAGAGAGACATTAAACAGAACGACGAGGAGCAGTGAACGAGCCATAATAACACTGAAGTGGTCACCAAATAATTTGCAGAAGATGGTTCCCACACCCACTAACCAACCCTGTCCATCAAACATAATAAGGCCATAATGAGCAAGATGGATTTGAGATGAAGCTCTCGTGGCTTTCAATGGAAGCAACTTGGAGCATCTGGAAACAGATGTGTAGCAGCTGAACCGAGACTCGCTTTACCAGTTGGACAACACGAAGAGGATATGGAATTCCAGCTAGGACTGTTCTACTTATTTAGCCTTATCACCTCTTTTTTTTTTTTTACATCCCCCCTTCATCATTATTCAAATTCGTTGAGTTCACTCAGTGCCCTAAAATGGAACTCAAGCATTGATGGTTGCACATACCAGAGATGTTGTGTGTCTTGCTTAGTTTCGTTGGGTTCAGCTTGACATGCTTATCTGAAGCATGACTCAAAAGCTACAGAAATGCAGAGTTTTAAGAGTTTGAGGTGAACTTGAAAGTTTCTAGTCTAATCCTTGGTCCAGAACTGATTCACCAAGGTTTACAATCTAATGGCCGCTTCCTAGTGGGATGTAATTCCTGTCCATTTTTCATTCATCTTCTAATTAACCCAATACAGGGAATCCTCCACTTACAACCACAATTGAGCCCAAAATTTCTGTTGCTAAGTGAGACATTTGCTGAGTGAGATTTGCTCCACATGGCTGGATATAAACGTGTTCTGAAATATTTGATTTGCCGTTGGAATGTCAGTTTGTTTTGTTCGGCGATCTTGTGCTGAGGAGGAGCTTCCTGGTGAGTTGAGCTAAGGGCATCTCCTGCACCTTTTCTCCTTGAGTTAGAGTTAGAATTAAAATAACAGAGTTGGAAGGGACCTTGGAGGTCTTCTAGTCCAACCCCCACCCCACCCTCCACTCAGGCTGGAAACCCTACACCATTTCAGACAAATGGTTGTCTGAAATCATTTCTTAAAAGTGTCCAGTGTTGGAGCATTCACAATTTCTGGAGACGAGTCGTTCCACTGATGAATTGTTCTCACTGTCAGGAAATTTCTCCTTAGTTCTAGGTTGCTTCTCTCTTTCATTAGTTTCCATCTGTTGCTTCTTATTCTGCCTTCTGGTGCTTTGGAGAATAGGTTGACCCCTCTTCTTTGTGACACCCCTTAAATATTGGAAGGCTGCTATCATGTCACCCCTAGTCCTTCTTTTCATTAAAGTAGACATTCCCAATTCCTGCAACCGTTCTTCATATGTTTTAGCCTCCAGTCCCCTAATCGTCTTTGTTTGCTCTTCTCTGCACTCTTTCTAGAGTCACCACATCTTTTTTACATCATGGCGACCAAAACTGGAGGCAGTATTCCAAGTGTGATCTTTGAATGACCCACAAAACATGCCACTCTAAGCACGTGTGGGTGTGAATCTGTTGAAAGTAAAAATGCCTTTGCAAAGTTTTGGAAAAATGCTATAAAGTAGATTGAGTTACTGAAGCATATAATAAGCCCCAAACTCGTATGACAGCAGACAATTACTGACTGTCCAGGCAGCAGATAATAATGCCATACTAAGAGTTATTTCTTCTATATATTTTTTTCAATCAGCCTTAATGTAATTGCTCCTGGATAAAGAATAACTCTTCTTAAACAGGGGTCCCAAATTTTCTTCGGTATTAATCACACATAACACTTGAGTGTTCAAAGGAAACATTTTGTAAACAAGGGCTTACTTCAGATTTCTGGGCTAGCTGTTGTCAGTTTTCAGGGGGTTGAGTTTTTTAGCTCCTTTCTTTAACTCCAAGAATAGTCACCTTTTTTTACTATTATTATTTCTGAAATAAATATACTCTTAGAGTCACCCGATTCAGCCAGAACAGAAGGAACTTTGTGCCAAGGAAATCAGGAGATCCAGGCAGTTCAAATGAGTATAATGATTTATTGCATGCTTAAGCTCTCTACAAGAATCTGAACTACTAATGGTCAAGAGAAATTTGCGGGAGATAAGAAAAGCATTCAAGTTGGGCTGAACTTAGATTTCCTTGTATAAATATTTTTTACTGTTTGATATCACAAATTCCATTTCTATATTGAACAGTGTGTTTTCTAGGTGTCCAAAGTGTTGAAATATAAACATCATGATAATCATTATAATCATGTACATATAAACATATATGCGATAATATCAATCGTTATTGAAAAGTGTACAATCTTCCATTATGGTATCAATTATATAACCATCAAGATATTTACTCATCAGTTTTTCTTCCTCATGTAGTCCATATTTCACATAAATCTACTCATCTAACCTCTGTATCTGTCAACTAACCATTTGTAGAATAGTTCCCATGTTATAAAATATTCCGAATTTTCTTTTTCTTTGATTTTTAGAGTTAACCTATCCATTTCTGCACATTCCAGAATTTAGAATTTAGATCTCTTGTGGGCATGCAGGGACTCATGACTGATGTCATTTTTAATCCCTCCCTCGTTTCAGCCTGGTCATCTCCTACACTTTGTCCATTTTTAATAAAGAGACGTGATTTCTTTAACAGAGGAAGGTAATGAACTCTTAGGGAAGTCCTAATAATAACCGAAAGCCACGGAGGAAGAAGAGGAGGAAGAATTGAATGGAGAATTTGAAAGCACATAGAGATAAACCACATTTACACATCATTCAAAACAAGCAATAAAAGAAGCTACAAAAGAAAAAGAAAAAACACCTTCTTGCCAGCAACCAACATCCAGATAAGCTAAAATTAATACCAAGATTATACTAGATCAGAGGTCTTCAAACTTGGCAGGTTTAAGACTTGTGGACTACAACTCTCATAGCTGGCTGGAGAATTCTGAGAGTTGAAGTCCACAAGTCTTAAACCTGCCAAGTTTGAAGATCTCTGTACTAGATCAACAATAATTCAATGAGCTACGAACTCAGGCCCACAAACGATAGTCAACAGCTTAACCAAGAAACCACCAAGAACACTTCCTCCTATATAAATAAGAGCAAACTCCACTCCTTCTAGCACTGATGATATTACCTAGTTGGGTCATGAAACATCTGCATAAAAACAATCAAGGTCAGGTGGCACCAAAGATCCCACAGAATTTGAAAACATGAATAAACTAGATGGACTGTTTTGAGTATTTAACTTCAAAAGTCTAATACATGCATCTTTGGATTTCTGCTTTATGGAATTTCTTTTAAACAAATTTTTATTTTATTTGTTTTACACTTGCACAGGGATAAATACCAGTTGAACGTTGAACTCAACGGGATTTACCTTTGAGTAAAATCTCAAAAAAGTGTGTATACTCAAGGCGATGGTTTTCCCAGTTGCAATGTATGGCTGGGAAAGTTGGACCATAAGGAAGGCTGAGCGCCAAAGAATTGAGGCCTTTGAATTATGGTGCTGGAGAAGACTCCTGCAAGTCCCTTGGACTGCAAGGCAATCCAACCGATCAGTCCTAGAGGAGATCGACCCTGACTGCTCTTTAGAAGGCCAGATCCTGAAGAGGAAACTCAAGTAATTTGGCCACCTAATGAGAAGGAAGGACTCCCTGGAGAAGAGCCTAATGTTGGGAAAGATTGAGGGCAAAAGAAGAAGGGGATGGCAGAGAACGAGGTGGCTGGATGGAGTCACTGAAGCCGTCGGTGTGAGCTTAAATGGACTCCAGAGGATGGTAGAGGACAGGAAGGCCTGGAGGAACGTCGTCCATGGGGTCGCAATGGGTCGGACACAACTTCACAACTAACAACAACAACAAAATCTCTTACCCATACTTTTTTAAGCCAGAGATCCTTTGTGCAAATGCATAACTAAAATGAACCAAGAGGGACTGGTTTTTTTTTTCCATACAGTAAACAGATTTTGCGAGTTCTTCAATTCAGCTGGGCCATCTCCAAAATTCTTTCAGATATTCCAACATATGTTGTCCTTATCCATTTCAAGATCATTGCTTTAAAAAAAAAATGAGCCTCAAGCATGAATGGCTCAAATTAATTTAATTACTCTGCTACATCTCCCTTGGTTACCAATAACACGGATCTCATTTTTCTCAACCCTTCTTCCAGATGTTCTGTTTGTAAATCCAGTTTTGAAAAGATGACTAATTCAGAAATCTTGCTGATCCAAAGTGCATCAAAGTGATTGATTTCCAGCGATCGGATTTTGAGATGCATCATCATCATTTTATGACACAACATCCCTTGCATGTCGACAAAAAAAAAAAGAAAAGAAAATGGGTTTTGGAAACTTTGTAAACACAGAAGGATCTGTGTACAGGTTCAGGGTTTTTTTTATAAAAAACAGTATCTACGTTTAAGCATTATTGCATTTCCATTCAAACCGCAGCAGCGACTTCTGTACAAGGTCAGTTCTACCTTCAGAATCTCTTTGGATAAATCCGTCAGCAAAGTCTTTATTATTTTACAAACGAAGGCAAATCTACAGGCAGTCCTCAATGTACGACCACAATTTAACCCCAAATTTACGTGAGACATTTGTTAAGTAGGTTTTGCCCGTTTTACGACTTTTCTAGCCCTAGTGGTTAAGTGAATCAGATTCAGATTAATAGAGTTGGAAGGGACCTTGTAGATCATCTAGTCCAACCCTCCACCCAGGCAGGAGATCCTACACCATTTCTGACCAATGGCAGTCCAGTCTCTTCTCGAAAGCCTCCAGGGATGAAGCTCCCACAACTTCCGAAGGCAATTTCTGTTCCATGGGTGGATGGTTCACACTGCAGTTCATAAGTTAGGAACATGGTTGTTAAGTAAACCTGGTTTCCCCCATGACTTTGCTTTTTTTTTTTTTAAATTTGATTTATATGCTGCCCTTCTCCAGAGACTCAGGGCGGCTTACAATGTGCTAAGCAATAGCCTTCATACTTTTGTATATTTATACAAAGTCAGCTTATTGCCCCCACAAACTGGGTCCTCAATTTTTTTTTTTTTTGATTTGATTTATATGCCGCCCTTCTCCAGAGACTCAGGGCGGCTTACAATGTGCTAAGCAATAGCTTTCATACTTTTGTATATTTATACAAAGTCAGCTTATTGCCCCCACAAACTGGGTCCTCAATTTACCTACCTTAGAAAGGATGGAAGGCTGAGTCAACCTTGAGTGTTGGTGAGATTCGAACCTGCAATAATTGCAGGCAGCTGATGTTAATAACAGGGCTTTAGACCACTGTACTATCCAAGGCTCCATTACAGCCTTCTTGTCAGAAGGCTGTAATGGAGGGATATCACATGACCCTGGGACACTGCGACCTTCATAAATATGAATCAGTTGCCAAGCATCTGCCAATTTTGATCGCGTGATGTTGGGGATGATGCCAAGGTCGTAACTGTGAAACACGGTCCTAAGTCCCATTGTTCAGCACCGTTGTGACTTTGAACCAGGGGTGGGCTGCTGGGGGTTCGCAGGGGTTCGGGAGAACCTCTAGCCAAGATTCTGTGCAGTTCGGAGAACCCCCCAAATCCCACTCCTGGCTGGCCCTGCCCTACCCCTCCCAGGAGTCCCCACACAGCCCATTTTGGATGCAGGTAAGTGTAGGGCAATTGTGGAGGTTCAGGGAGGACAAAAAACAGGCCTACCTGAAGTTCAGCCTCCAGAGGACCCCTGGAACCTGGGGAGGCCATTTTCACCATCTCAGAGACTCAAGGAAAGCCTCCAGAGCCCGGGGAGGGCAAAAACGCCCCCCCCCAAGCCACGGTCCAGAAGGCTGACTAGGCCACACCCACCGTGGCCACGCCCATCCAGCAATCAGGCAGAGAACCCCTTGGTAAAATTTTTTGAAGCCCACCCCTGTTTTGAACGATCATTAAAAGATTTGTTGTAAGCCGAGGACCGCCTGTACACATCCCAGTTTAATGTTGCAGGAGCCGATCTTTATTATTTCAGGCAACTCTGGATCCCCATAATATCAATTCAGCCCAGGAGCTTTCTTTGGAATATTACAAGAATTTCTGTTTTTTTTCTAAAGCTTCTGCTTGTTAAACGCAACAGTATAGAAAAGTTTCCGCGCACCCCAAAAATAATGGGCCATCTGTTTCCTTTGGGGCGAAATAATACCTTCAGGAATAAAACTCTGCAAGGCTCAGCTAATCAAGGCTAAGGCTGCCATTTATTCCGTGTTATTTTTGGTCCCCGTCTATGATTATTTCATTATCCCTTTCGCCGGCCTCCTAAAACAAGAATTTCTGATTATTTGGTGGATGTTAGTGTTTCTATTTTAATCAGCCTGTTCCTCCAGCTCATTAAATTGTCCTTCTCGTGCCATCACAATTGGGTTTTTGATGATATATCCTGGTCCAGCATATATAAAATGCTGAATTTTCTTCCCCAGGATCGTTGGCATTTTTTCATAACGACAGACTCACATTAGGAAGGGGGAATCTTCCATTCTTTATAAGACAAATATGTGGAACGTGTCACGTGGTTTTTAGACTGTCAACATGTTGTTGAAAAACATTTGGTTCAGTGGTTTGCCATCGGTTCGCTGCCCACGCATGTGCAGGCATATGCAGTGCACGCTAAAAGCATGATGCATGCGTGTGCATGCACAGTGTGCAACAAACACGCACTTCGTGCAGAAAAAGAAGACTTAACAAGTTAAGTAGAACAGCGAGTGGGGGGAACAGCTGTGCCACGCAATTTAGATTTGCTAGAAAGTAGGATTTTTTTACTACCGGCTTGCCTGAATCGGTAGCTTTCATCACTACCGGTTTGCCTGAACCGGTGCGAACCGGTAGCATTTCATCCCTGGTGTGGTTGAAAGGACTGAAATTTACATTGTACGATTCTAAAAATGTGAGCTAGATGGCGTAAAGGTACTCAGATTTATGTTGGAAACGTGGGCAACCTAAAAGGTCACGTCATCGTGACTGGTGGACTTCTAAAAAAGCCAGAGAATGTTGGTCAGAGTGGGTCAGTGTCTTCTCCATCCAATGATGATGCTACCTAGTTGGGTAATGAAATGTCTGTAAGAAAAACAACCAAGTTCAGAGAGCACCAAGCACCTCGCAGACCTCCTCCTCCTCCCCTTTTCCTTCTCTTCTACTCCACACACCCACTCCCTTCTAAAACTGATGATGTTACCTAGTTGGGTCATAAAACATCCGCAAGAAAAACAACCAAGCTCAGAGAGCACCAAGGACTCCACAATCC
>WNWU01000055.1:3270644-3289102 GCA_012654045.1 Ptyas mucosa
CTCCTCCTCCTCCTCCTCCTCCTCCATCATTCTCTTCTAGCACTGATGTTGTTACCTAGTTGGGTAATGAAATCTCTGCAAGAAATCAATCAAGTTCAGAGAACAACAAGGACCCCACCGTTCAACCCTGAGCTACAAATGTTCTCTTCCATTTATCAATATCATTGTCTTCTTCATGCTCTTTTTTTCCCCACCTCAACTTCCCATACTCTCTACAGCCATTCAAGTATTAACCAGGTCTACCCATTTTTCCTTTCTGAGATCAGCAAAGAGTTCCACAATACGATGCAACACAAATATTTTCTTACATGTAAAATTCTAAAAGCAACAATATTTGTTCTTTGGGATTCATTAAAACCAGCAGAGGCTTTATATCCCCTCTGCTTTTAAATTACACACAGCCATGGAATAAAGCCATATATAATATTCAGAGCAAGCGACTGTTATCTTAATTTTGTCTCCGAAACTCAAAAGGGAATGCATGAGATTGGGGTGCAAAAGCTAACTCTTTCATCAGCTTCATTATCTGAGAAATGCAAGCAGAAGGATAAATACATTTTATGCAGAAATAAGCTTGGAGGGAAACAATCCCCATTTGACCGCCAATGAATAGCTGTGGTGCAAACTTTAGATTTTATTTTATTTTTAATTACAAAGTTTGCATTTGCATGCTGTCGCTTTTATGTAATTTGCTTCCTGGGAACAGAATAAATGACTGCCAAACGAGGCACTAAAGTGCATGATTAATTGCCTTATGACGTTCAAATCAGATTGTGTTGGTGGAGGTGGGAGACACCCAAAAATAAAGCTTCATTATTAGATGGAATCTGATTAATCCTTAAGTCACACTTGAGAACCCAGTCAATATTCGTTAAGGTTGGTGCAGAAGAGATACTTGGAAGACTCCTCACAAGTTGTGTTGAGCACGTCTCATCGTTTTATAACAAGCCTCTTCTACAAGGAGGGAGGTGTAGAGTAGGGCAGGTAGAATACACACACATAGCTCTAACAACAGTGATGATGTTACCAGTTGGGTCATGAAACATCTGCAAGAAAA
Organism: Ptyas mucosa; assembly: GCA_012654045.1. NCBI lineage: Eukaryota > Metazoa > Chordata > Lepidosauria > Squamata > Colubridae > Ptyas > Ptyas mucosa. The sequence continues at coordinate 3,271,702 of WNWU01000055.1, forward strand.
CCACCAAGTACAGAGAGCACCAAGGACCCCATAGTCCTCCTCCTCTTCTTCTTCCTCCTCCTTCTCCCCACAAATCCCATCTAGCATTGATGATGTTACCAGTTGGGTCATGAAACATCTGCAAGAAAACCACGAAGTTCAGAGAGCACCAAGGACCCCAATAGTTCTCCTCCTCCTCCTCCTCCTCCTCCTCCTCCTCCTCCTCCTCCCCACAAATCCCATCTAGCACTGATGATGTTACCAGTTGGGTCATGAAACATCTGCAAGAAAACCACCAAGCTCAGAGAACACCAAGGACTCTCAATTTCAACCCTGAACTATATATATTCACTTCTCCTGGAAGATAGATTTAAATATAAATCATACAAATAGATACAGTAATAGGTAATAAATAAGAGCAGTAAAGAAAATTCTGGATTGTTTAACAGATCTAAAGTGACCTTCAGTGTATCGACAAGTCATCTTGAGCTCCTGTTTGCTAACAATACTGTATAAATACTTGGCTAACAACCTCTCCCCTTCTTAAAACAGAAATAAAGCCTGTTTTGATCAAGGAGAGAGGTTGATGTGAGCCATGCAGTTACAGATTAACAGAGTTGGAAGGGACCTTGTAGGTCATCTAGTCCAACCTCTCCACCCAAGCAGGAGACCCTACACCATTTCTGACAAATGGCAGTCCAATCTCCCCTTGAAAGCCTCCAGTGATGAAACTCCCACAACCTCCGAAGGCAACTTCTGTTCCATGGGTTGATGGTTCTCACTGCCAGAAAGTTCCTCCTCATTTCTAGGTTGAATCTCTCCTTGGTCAGTTTCCACCCATTATTCCTTGTCTGGCCTTCGGGTGCTTTGGAAAATAGCTTGACCCCACTCTTCTCTGTGGGAGCCCCTCAAATATTGGAAGACTACTATCATGGCTCCCCTGGTCCTTCTCTTCACTAGACCAGCCATGACCAGTTCCTGCAACTGTTCATCGTATGTTTTAGCCTCCAGTCCAGAGGCAGGTTTCAGCAGGTTCTGACCAGTTCTGGAGAACTGGTAGTAGAAATTTTGAGTAGTTCAGAGAACCGGTAGTAAAAATGCTGACTGGCCCCGCCCCCATCTATTCTCTGCCTCTCAAGTCCCAGCTGATCGGGAGGAAATAGGGATTTTGCAGTAACCTTCCCCTGGAGTTGGGTGGGAATGGAGATTTTACAGTATCCTTCCCCTGCCATGCCCACCAAGCCATGCCCACCAATCCACGTCCACAAAACTGGTAGTAAAAACATTTGAAACCCACCACTGCAGTCCCCTCATCATCCTGGATGCTCTTCTCTGCACTCTTTCCAAGAGGGTTCAACACTTGGAGGCCTTCATATATGAAATTATAATCGAACAGTAATACACTTGAACAAATCCGAATTTTGAAGATTTCCTTTCGGTTTGCGAGACTCTAACGTTTAGCTCCCTTGGCTTCTGTTTAATTTGACACTACTTGTGTAGGTGACTGCCCGAATTTCTGTCTCTTGATCTCGAAAATCAGTGAGATGATCATTCCTGGCACCTTATTTCTAACGTAAAGTGTTTGCGGATCAAGGCAGTCTTCCGATTCCCTTCCAACAGTGGGAGAGAAAGAAAAAAAGAGAAAAGAATAACAACTCTACTCCATATTTTATCTCCGAGAAGAGTAATCAAGCTAAGAACCCTGGACTAAGCTTATATATATATATATATATATATATATATATATATATATATATATATTCAAGTAGAAAGATAAAATCATTACTGGGGACGGGCAGTCTGTAAGAAACTAAGAGAAGTAGCAGCTTCATTCAATTATCCTAAGCAGGTTATAATTCAATCTGCCGTGATACAGTGACTTACGAGAAATAACTTCCCTTCCGTTTACTGTAAAGAGACTGGCCTCAACGCATGATTTTCGTACTTATTTTCAGACAAAGAAGTAAGTCAGACGGTTGCTGGTGATCCATTTAGTTCAACCGTTTAATAGGAAGCCAGAGGAAAATAAATCGTGCATCAAGTATGAGATAAATTGAATTAACATGAGGCAGCCCAGGATTTGGAAAGAGTGGCAAGGTTGGGCTACAAATTCTATTCTTCTCTGAAACAAGGTGAAAATGGCTATTGGGTCAGCCTTAGAGCCGTTTTCCCCCTGGACTCTTAAGGGCTGCCACACCGGAGATGCGTCGAGTTGTGGGAACGGGAAGGGGGAGGTAAGAGATAGCTGGGGATTCAGAGGTGAGATTCAGCCAGTTCTGTCCGGTTCTGTCCGGTAGTGGCAACTGCGGTATGCCCAGCCCACCCACTCAGATGTAATGCCGTCCTATTTAGCCACGTTTTTGAGGATGAGAGCATGCATGGAAGGCTGAGCATGCACAGAAGGCATGCACGGAACGGGGCGCATGCGGTAGGGAAGGTAAGTGACCTCTGTGGGGATTGCAGCAAAAATAAAATTCTTTCCCCTGAGAACCAAGGACTTTCCCACCGAGCGTGAGGAGGTGGGAACTGAAACCAAGTGACGCTTGGACTGTGACCTGATTGGACTGTGTGATGGACTGCATGGGCAGGGAAAGGAAAGTTTTACTTTTAACTAAGGGGAAACCTGAGGGGGGTTTAGATTCGGGTTTCCCCAGTGCCAAAACGACATGCCTAATAGAAGAGAAGAGAATAACAGAGTTGGAAAGGACCTTGGAGGTCTTCTAGCCCAACTCCCTGCCTAGGCAGGAAACCCTACACCACTTCAGACAAATGGTTATCCAACGTCTTCTTAAAAACTTCCACTGTTGGAACATTCACAACTTCTGGAGGCAAGTTGTTCCACTGATTCATTGTTCTAACTGTCAGGAAATTTCTCCTTAGTTCTAAGTTGCTTCTCTCCTTGATTAGTTTCCACCCATTGCTTCTTGTCCTGCCCTCAGGTGCTTTGGAGAATAGCTCGACTCCCTCTTCTTTCGGGCAGCCCCTGAGATATTGGAAGATTGCTATCATGTCTCCCCTAGTCCTTCTTTTCATTGAACTAGACATACCCAGTTCCTGCAACCGTTCTTCATATGTTTTAGCCTTCAGTCTCCTAATCATCGTTGCTGCCCTTCTCTGCACTCTTTCTAGAGTCTCCACATCTTTTTGACATCGTTGCGACCAAAACTGAATGCAGGATTCCAAATGTGGCCTTACCAAGGCCTTATAAAGTGGTATTAACACTTCACGTGATCTTGATTCTATCCCTTTGTTGATGCAGCCTAGAACTGTGTTGGCTTTTTTGGCAGCTGCCACACACAGCTGGCTCATATTTATAAATAATAGTAATAAATGTATACTTTGAGGAATGTGCCTTCCTTGGAATTTTGATTCCGTTGGGTGTGTTACTTGGAACCCTGACATATTGTTCATCAACAGTCATAAACTGTGACTCCAAGCACTGGAGGCAAACAAATTTAGGTGAACAAAGGTTAGCGATATGAAAGGTGAACAAATATGAATATATCGGATTATCCAACCGTTCTAACGTCTTTTTGACCCATAAGCTAACCAAAAATTGTTGGGTTTGTTGTGATCCCTAACCACCAAAGTTTTGCCCATTTCTGCTCCAGAAATGTTAGACAAAACCACCCAGACTTTGGAAAAAATGAAAAAGAACCAATATATGAACGGTGACTGCTTCCTTTTTATACATATCCACAGAACAGCACACGGCTGTTTCATTTAATTTGCTGGCTATTACTCAATTGAAGCATATTGAAATCAAAATTTGATGAAGCTAAAAATTGCCCCAAATTAGTCAATCAGTAAATATTGATATTATGTTAACGTCTAGCACCTGGGTGAACACGTCTGGGCTTCACAGCGAAGGAGAAATGTCTCCCTTATGGGTACTTTAATCCAGGCACAATTAGATGGAAGCATAAATTGATGTATTGACAAGCAGGGTAGCAAGGATTTGAAAGCAAAGATCTGGAAGCGAGATGGGGTTACAAACCCTCTTTATCCAAATTATCACTTCTAGTTGACTGGTCATATCACAGCTACGGGTCATTAACAACAAATGAGTTTTGCCATTGCAGTCAATGAGTTGGACAAGATTCACCCTACTGATTGGGTCAATGCTTATGCATATTAAAATATTCAATGAGGGGCGGATGAATTTCCCCTATTGCCTTAGATTAAGCAGAATCCTGGATCTAAACAAAAGGGTCTTAGAATTGTATCTAAACTGTCATTTTAACCAAAACATGATTAAAAGAAAGTGACTCCCAGTGCTTCACACTACCAGTTTTCAAGTGCGTATTGTTAATGGCCACAAATACCTAGCATTGTCGCAGTTAACATTTTTTTACTTATCTTGTTAGCATCTTCTTACTTTTTGACACCGCAGAGAATTCCCAGTACTTCATGGTTTTCTGATTGAATTTGCAATGTTGCTTATTGGGATTCGTAGTTAATCCACTCCAATTTCTCATCTACCCAAGCAGCCTAAGGGGTTTGGAGGCTGTGGATAACGACTTACATCCTTGGGTAAATAAAACTTTTCAATGCATATTATCGTGTTTTTAAGACGTTATCGGAATGGCAACTCAATCCAAGCATTCAACCGCTGGCTTCATTTCAATTGGACCATTGTCTGACAAGATGGCGGAGGAGTCCTCTCCTACTTGGTAAGGCCACACTTGGAATCCTGCATTCAGTTTTGGTGGCCACGATGTAAAAAAGATGTTGAGACTCTAGAAAGAGTGCAGAGAAGAACTGCAAAGATGATTAGGGGACTGGAGGCTAAAACATATGAAGAACGGTTGCAGGAACTGGGTATGTTTAGTTTAATGAAGAGAAGGACTAGGGGAGACATGATAGCAGTCTTCCAATATCTCAGGGTCTGCCCTAAAGAAGAGGGAGTTGAGCTATTCTCCAAAGCACCTGAGGGTAGAACAAGAAGCAATGGGTGGAAACTAATCAAGGAGAGAAGCAACCTAGAACTAAGGAGAAATTTCCTGACAGTTAGAACAATCAATCAGTGGAACAACTTACCTCCAGAAGTTGTGAACGCTCCAACACTGGAAGTTTATAAGAAGATGTTAGATAACCATTTATCTGAAATGGTGTAGGGTTTCCTGCCTAAGCAGGGATTGGACTAGAAGACTCCAAGGTCCCTTCCAACTCTGTTATTCTAGTCTATTCTACTTTATTAAAAGAGATCCTGGCTCAGATTCAAGTCTTGAAACCGATCCAACAAGATCTGGCAAAGCTTAAATGTGACTTAAAACAGAGGCCAGAAGACATGGCTGGCTGTGAGGATCACTGACATGTCCACAAGACTATTGCTCAAGCTAGTCATAATTTTGGAGAAGCGAATGGCTTATTTAGAGTCACACTTCCATAGGAAAAATCTACCTGGGATTGAGAACCTTTGAAGTCTATCAGAGATGCATGAATTTATGGAAGGATTTATAATGGAAGGATTTATAAAATAAATTGAAAATTTAAAAAAAAAATATCTAGAGCAAAGCAATGGTCACCCTAAACCATATTTTTGCTTCAGAAACCACACCATGACTCAACTTGATGTAGATTTTGTAGAACCTCTTCGTTTATAGAACATGTGATTTCTGCAAAGACTCACTAGATACTTTAAGATGGGAAATACGTACATCTGTAAAAGGCACCCCTTAGTAAAAAGCACACTGGAAATACCTTTTCTACAATTATAGTTCTTATGAAACAAAGTGTCAACATTGGCACATCTGGGAAAACCCGAATCTGAGAGTTCCAGGTTTTCCATCAGTAAATCAAAGCCCCAAATCCATCCCCTGCACCCATCACTCCATCACATGGTCCAATCACAATCCATCCAAACTTCAGACATCCCTTCAACCAGTCCTCCTCCAGGTGCAGGAATCCCATGACCTTGACCAAAAAGAAGAATGCTATTACGTCTAACTACATTCCCTCTACTAAATCCCCCCTCCTAATTTTCCAAGCACAAGAATGTGGCAGCATGGAAGCTTCGGTGTTAATATGGCTTCCAAAGCTCACCCAAAGCATTATTCACAAATCGGAGCCTCCTTAATTGATTTATACTCTGTTAATCATCTGAAACATTTAATGGACTACTATGCTTTCAGTTGGGTGACACTATTAAAATGTGTGATCTATGAGACGGTTTTCTCTAGGGGGAAATAATCTACTACTTCTACAGACTGTTTTCATTTTGTGTGGTGTTTTCGGCTATGCATCCTCCTTCTCTGGAGTGCCTTGTGTTAAGACAGGTGAATTGCAACAGGTATTGTCATATTTTTCCAGATGCTGACAAGGCTTTTGACAGTTTTCCACCTAGCTTCTATAATCTTCTATCGTTTTTGTCCTCCCACTCATCCGCATTTTTTCTATCCACAAACTTGGCATGTAAGAACAGAGATTTTAAATCTTACAAACACCCCTATCTGGACCAAGCTGTCTGCTGGAGGGAAGAATCTAGAAGCCACAGAAATCTTTGGAGGAATCTATGAAGCACAACTACAAAATATGTCTGAACTTTCAGACAGTTCCTCATGCTGGTTTTTGATAGCTTATTGTAGAAGTAGGGACTAATTTCTCAACAATTATTACCACAGAATTCACCAGAATTTGTCTCTCAATAGAAAGGGAGGGATAAAGAAAATACCCCTGTGAAATATAGGCCTTCAAAGTCAAGCCCAAAGCTTGAAAAACAACATTATTAATATAAGAAAGATTAAAATATTTTGAAGAGTGAGAGGAATACTTAAATCTCTCCTTCTCCTATGCAGACACAAGGCTTCCTTCAACGACTGCAAAAAGAAAAGAAAAAGAAAAAAGAAGTTATATATATAAAAAAAGGCATTAGTCACATCCTACAAATCAAATTGTCAAAATTCTTCAGCCGGTTTGGCACAGGCTGTGAAATGGAGGAGACAAATCCCAGCTTTGTCCTAGACTCATTCGGTGCCCTTTTCGTTGTTGACACAAATATTACATATACAGGAAGGGTGACCTTAACGTGACCAGAAATGCCTGATTTATATTATTATAGTTTTTGTGAAACTGGGAAAGAATGTTTTTTAATAGGGTTTTCCACTTTCCCACTCATTCATTTACTAATGGGGAATAGATTATCTGCGGTGTAACACATATGCTGTATCTCAGGAGTGGGCTTCAGATCCTTTAGCAATGGGTTCGCTGCCCCGTTGCTGGGTGGGTGTGGCCATGGTGGGCGTGGCCTAGTCAGCCACCTGAACCACGGCAGGGCGTTTTTCACCCTCCCCAGGCTCTGGAGGCTTTTCTCGAGCCTTCGGGAGGGCGAAAACAGCTTTCCCCGGGGTCTGGAGGCCCTCTGGAGGCTGGAAACAGGATTCCAGACTTCTGGAACCTCTGGTAGGCCGGTTTTTTGCCTCCCAGACCCTTGCACTTACCTGGAATGATGAACAGTCCACGTGGAGATTCTTAGGAGGGGAGGGATGGCGTGGGCATGGCCAGCCAGGGGTGGCATTTGGGGGATCACCGAACCCCGGTGATCCTTGGCTAGAGGATCGCCCGAACCCTGTCAAACCCCCAGGAGCTCACCCCTGCTGTATCTCCTAAAGGGGAAAGAATTTGACTGTATCAGAATATAGGCAAGAAGGTTTCTGAATATTGCACTGCACTGCCAACTCAGAGGTTGACACCCTGCTGATGAGAAGGTGATTAGGAAAAATATTAGAATGTGCAGAAATGAACAGATTAACACTTGCAATTAAGAAGAAAGAACAAACAGAATATTATACGATATGGGAATTATTCCACAAAGTGGAAGAAAAAACGGAAGCCACAGCCACGAGATTGGAAAGGATGGAAAATCAGCAAGCGACAAGAAATAGAGATACCGATGATGCATTGACATTTCTAGAATCACTGCTTTGGAAAGTACAACTTTAGTAGTCTTTGAACCTCATCTTTCCTGGTGCCCTCTGAAACAAGTTATTTCATTTTGCACCATGGGAGAAACCCTGGAGATTTCCTGCTGCTTAATATAAAGGTAAAGGTTCCCCTCGCACGTATGTGCTAGCTGTTCCCGACTCTAGGGGGCAGTGCTCATCTCCGTTTCAAAGCCCAAAGAGCCAGTGCTGTCCGAAGACGTCTCCATGGTCATATGGCCGGCATGACTAAACACCAAAGGCGCACGGAATGATGTTACCTTCCCACCAAAGGTGGTCCCTCTTTTTCTACTTGCATTTTTTACGTGCTTTCGAACTGCTAGGTTGGCAGCAGCTGGGACAAGTCGTGGGAGCTCACCCCGTTACGCGGCACTAGGGATTCGAACCGCTGAACTGCTAATCTTTCGCTCGACAAGCTCAGCGTCTTAGCCGCTGAGCCACCACGCCCCTTGCTGCTTAATATAGACAACCCTAAATCAGACAAATTGTTTGATCAACAGTTAGGACCCCATCTTAAATAGCGTCCTCCAACCTTGGCTCACTGAGCTTTATCTTTTAAACATGAGCTTCTGCCCAATTAATGGCTTGGTTCTTTCAAATGGCAATAAAACCGGTCTCTGATATTACAGTTATTTTCCAAAGCTTAATAAAGTCTCCAGCGATCATCCTTCTGCCCCAATTGAAAAGGTGATTATGTATAATGTTTGCTTTGATAGCTTTGCAATCGCTTGATGGTTTGCTTTGATAGCTTGCTTTGATAGCTCAGTGTCAGCTTTTCCAAGCATTTGTCAGATATTAAGTTCTAAATTAGTCTTATGTTTGCTGCAGCCCATGGAACAGCTAGCAATAAACAAAGCTCACATGTGCTGCTTCTCATCCATAATTGCTCAAGGGATCCCACGATCACGGAGGAACGTACCAGGAGAATGTCGTGCTTTCCAACACAGATTGACATCTGCATTTTACATCTCAATTATCCTCTTTTACCTAAAGCAAAGCACGCAATCCAACTTGCCTAACGATTGTGTTCCTTTGTCCGGTCGTGGCTTCTGAAAGCAAGCAAGTTTCAGTGATTTTTGAAGAACTGTCTCAGCGTGAGCAAAGAAGCATCTGAAATCTTGGAATTAGATTCCGGCGGGCTTTGATGGAGCTTCAAAGTGGGTTTTTTTTCTTTTCTTAAAGCACAACAAAAGGTTCTTTTCGCTGAAAGTGAATACTGAAGAACTCATTTGACATGTCATTTTAAGGATAGAGCTTTGGGCTGAATCCGTATCATTGTTATATCCACACAAAAGTGGGGGGTGGAAAATGTTGCAGATCTCTATTCAATGATAGGTTTATTTTCTCTACTTGAAAGCGGGCAAAACCGATACTGAAAGTTTTGGAAAACACCAAATTACAGCTGTGGCCAGAAGCCATAAATGATTTAGATATGGACAATATTAGGGCTCACCTCGTTCTAGCAAGGTTAGAACGTACAAAAATGCATGCCAAAAGGGTATTTCTGTGTTTTTTCTGAGCTCCTAATAGGTTGGAAAATAAAAAGAAAAGAGGAAAATGACAAAAAGACCAGATCTGGCGTCTTGAGGTCTGCATTAAAAGAAAAAATTAGGTGCCAGTTAAAGTCAGTGTCAAGCTGTACCTGAAGAATGAATGTCATTTATACATTTTTTGGCCAACCTTGTGTTCTAGACTTAAAAAGTGAAAGTTGACTTCACAATTCCAGAAAGCATCCATAGTAGGAAGTAGGAAGGCAGGAAGGGTGGAAGGGAAGGGAAGGGAGGGAGGGAGGGAAGGAAGGGGGAGGGAGGGAGGGAGGGATGAAAGAGGGGTGAAGAGGGAATGAAGGCAGGAAGGCAGGCAGGGAGGGAGGGAGGAAAAAAGAGGGGAGAGGGAAGGGAGGGAGGGAGGAAAAAAGGGGGGAGAGGGAAGGGAGGGAGGGAGGGAGGAAAAAGAGGGGAGAGGGAAGGGAGGAAGGCAGGGAGGAAAGAGGGAGAGAGGGAATGAAGGCAGGGAGGCAGGGAGGGAGGGAGGAAGGAAGAAAGGAAAAAAGAGGGAAGAGGGGTGGAAGGGAGGGAGGAAGTGAGGAAGGAAGGAAAAAAGAGGGGAGAGGGAAGGGATGAAGAAAGGACGGGAGGGAGGAAAAAAGAGGGGGGAGGGAAGGAAGGAAGGAAGGAAGGAAGGAAGGAAGGAAGGAAGGAAGGAAGGAAGGAAGGAAGGAAGCAAGCCAGCCAACCAGCCAACCAGCCAGCAAGAAGAATGTTGGGACAAAGATGACAATTTGGTCAACCCTGTCAGCATTCCCTGAAGGGAAGCGATCGCTGGCTTCAGAAGATGCCAATAACTTTCCTTCTCTCCTTGGTCCTTGGGTTAAACACAGTAACACAGAGACTTGGATCACTCACCCTCCCTTGAAAGCTCAACTCTGCAACGGAGGAGACAGTTGGGAAGAAACGATGCGCTCACCCCACCAACCTGTGATAAGCTGAACGGCGAACACGGTTCATTCAGGCACCAAAGGAGTCATTGAACAATTGAGTAAAAGGAGAACATCGACTTGAGTCTCGGGGTATTTCTGAGAAGTACTGATAGTCAAATGGCTGAGAGCTGATTGTGCATCTCTTGGGGTTTTCTTTCGTTGCGTCGGGACAAATAAGTGATAACAACATTCCGCGGTATGTATTATTATTTTTAAACATTTCCTTGTAAATGCGGAAAATATACCGCAAGTAATATATGCTTTAAGAGCCAAAGGGATAGTGCATTATCCATGATAAGAATCCATTCGTTTTCATTTTCCTCTTGAGGATTTTTTTTTTATTTAATAACAACAACGAATACAAATAGGAGGAATTGCTGCGGTAGGTTTAACTGTAAGCACAGTTCCGAAAGTCATATCAAAGCCCCTTGACTTACAATCGTTGGCACCGATCATTATCTAATAGAGGGGGCACACAAATTGCTGGCTGGAAACTACATCAGAAGGACAAAAAAAGCCACCGTATTTATTTTTAATAGAGCAATAAAACTGGCCACTGTAAAGAGAAACAACTAGTTAGGCAAGGAGAAAGGAAGGATAAAATGCTACTGGTTCGCACCGGTTCGGGAAAACCGGTAGAGGCGGTGGTGGGTGGTTCAGCGAACTGGTAGCGGCGGCAGCACGAGGCTCTGCCTACCCGCCCGGATGTCATTACTTCCTGGTTTTAACCAGGAAGTAACCTGTTTTTGACCTTTCTGCGCATGCGTAGAGGATCTAAAATCTCATGTGATGCATGCACATGAGCGGAGTGAGCATGTGACATGTGCGCACTTCTGAACCGGTTTGGAAGGTAAGTAAATTTCACCCATGGGGGAAAGTCTTTGATTTTTGTGCCAAACGAGTAAGGAATGTGTAAATGCTGATAGTCCTTGACTTATGACCACAAATGAGCCCAAAATTTCGTGGGTTTTCTCCTATTCTGAGTCCTTGTCTTTCCATAGCTGCTAACTGCATCGCTTCCATTCTGAAGCTAGCAACAGGGTTGTTAAATAAATCCGGCTTTTCCCTTTGGCTTTGCTTGTCAGAAGGTCGCAAAAAGGCATCACGTGACCCGGGGACTCTGCAACCGTCATAATTATGAGTCAGTTGCCAAGCAGCTGAATTTTTTTTCATACAATCATGAGGATGGTGCCACGGTTGTAAGTGTGAAAAACGGTCACAAGTCTGTTTTTTCAGCGACGAGGTAACTTTGAATGGTCATTAAATGAGCTGTTCTCCTTCAAGGGCTTAACTTAAGTGAACTCAAGAGCTTTTCCTTGCTACCCACCCAACTTCCATTTTCTTTCTTTTGTTATTCGTTTCGAAGACGAAATTTTAAAATTGGAACAGAGAACTAGGATAGACGATTACCTAAAGAAGAAATTAAAAGGTGTTTACCGAAAACGGCACCGGATTTTCCTCAGGCAGCAATTAATCAAGGTTTCCATAATTATGTCGGGATCCTTTAATCTTTGCTTAATCTTTTCAAAATGATGGCTGGGAAAGCCGCGTTCGAAGTTTAATTTCAGTTCCATTCTCATTTGCACTTCTTAAAGAGATCTCCGGCTCGTAAGACGAATCCTCCCCATCTCCTTTTTCATAAATTAAAAGCTTCTCTTCAAAAAAAAATATCATTCACATCTTTTTTTTTTTAATTTGATTTATATGCCGCCCTTCTCCGGAGACTCAGGGCGGCTTACAATGCGTTAAGCAATAGCCTTCATACTTTTGTATATTTATACAAAGTCAGCTTATTGCCCCCACAAACTGGGTCCTCAATTTACCTACCTTAGAAAGGATGGAAGGCTGAGTCAACCTTGAGCCTTGGTGAGATTCGAACCTGCAATAATTGCAGGCAGCTGATGTTAATAACAGGGCTTTAGACCACCGTACTATCCAAGGCTCTAAAGCACGCTGGGACCAAGCCAGCCATGGTCCTTCAGAATACAAAAGCCACCGGTTTTCAATGAAACCTGAAACGTCATGCAAAATGGTGTGGTTTCAAATTGGCTAATTCAACAAGAAGGCTTTTTTTAAAAAAAAAAATCACTGGGAGCCACAAAACCTAGATAGGCGTGGCTGGGGGGATCATGTGACTGGGTGGGAATGAGTGACATCAACTTGGCCACACCCACCCAGCTTTTGTGGCTCCCAGTGATTTTTTTTTCCTGTGGGAAACGGGTCCAAACGGCTCTTTCAGTATTTAAAGTTGCAGACCCCTGCCCTCGTCGAAGCCATTTTCGTATTTGGGAAGTTGCACCTTCATTATTATCTTCCTAACAATAGTCTGCGTCTTCAGGAGGCTGTTACTACAACGATTACGAATTGTGGCTGGCTGGCATCCCACCCTTCATCAATTCCTAACCATAAGCATTCGTTCTAAATGTGGCAATTCTCACAACAAGTGTGATTCTGAAATGGATGTCCGTAGGGCTTGATGTCCAGGCAAAGCAAAATCCACTGGTTTGCCCTGCAATATTTTGAGAAAAAATGAGTGTTGGCAGTAAGCTCTTTTGTAATCTACAATCCCATCCGCACCATTCCAATTTTGGCTGTAGTTTTGCGGTGTTGGGGATGAGTTGCCAAGCGGAGATCTTCAGCTTTCTGATGTTGCCCTCAACCACGTCTCTAGTGCAACTTGTTAAGCCCAATTTTATTTTCTTGCCTTATAATTACATCGTTGCTCTGTTTATCCCCAAAAATGCTATGGACGTCTTCCAAGATGTCCACCATCTTTGAATTTCCACCAGGGTTCCAAATCTTCCACTGATTACAGTCTCCTTTTCGTTTTCCACAAAAACTGGGTGTAGGACATAAGCTGCAATTTTATGAATTCAACAATGGCCAGTGCAAGGCACAGCTGAATAACGGGGATAAATATTTAATCAAGCCGTGTAATTTATACACAGAATAATTGTGAAATATGCATGCAATAACACTGACTAAGGAAGGTAGCAATTTAGCTAATTGGCTGGAATACATTCAGTAATCCCAAATAAGAAGAGTGAAGACTTTAATTATGCTTTCAGAATTTGCTAATAAGAACCTTCCACGGTTTTGTTTATTTGCAGGGCTACACTGAATATTTACACTTGGGTGTGAATTTTGCCATTTTAGAGCCAGAAAAATTGCTGCTGATCACTTCCTGGCTTTCTTGCCTTCATCCTCCTCTGTCCTTAGCTCTATTTCCTAAACAATTTTTTCAATAGGTGAAGTACTTGTGCAAGAAAAGAAGGTCAACATTTTTCAGGAAAGAAGAGAAGGGAAAGGCTTTGCTTGCTAGGAAAACAAATGGCTCCAACTTCTGAGTGAAGATCTTCATCGAATCTCCCTTGAAAGTCCAAAAATGTTACCTAGCACTGATGATGTTACCTAGTTGGGTCATGAAACGTCTGCAAGAAAACAACCAAGCTCAGAGAGCACCAAGGAACCCAAACAAAATTCTTCCTGACTATCCCTCCTTAGCCTCTAAGCACATTAGAATGAAATAGATGGTTTCTGGTCCCTGAATTATGGACCAATATCTTTTTTTTTCCTTTCCTTGTTTGTTTTCTTCCATTTTTTTCTCCTGTTGCAAAAAATCTTGCTTTGATATTTAGTCTCCGAAGTAGTTTAATGTTCTAGTGTTCCTGAGCTAGAAGTGAAAACTGTCTAGTCCATGGGAAGGATTTCTACTTTCTTTTCTTCTCTTAGGATTTAGTTGATGTAGGAAAAGTCCAGTAGAACATGGGCTTATGGAGAGACGATGGTCTGATTAGAAATAGGACATGCCCAGCCACACCTTCTCCACTTCTCTTCATCAACAAATAAATAAAGGTAAAGGTTCCCCTCGCACATATGTGCTAGTCGTTCCCGACTCTAGGGGGCGGTACTCATCTCCGTTTCAAAGCCGAAGAGCCAGCGCTGTCCAAAGAGGTCTCCATGGTCATGTGGCCGGCATGACTCAATGCCAAGGCGCACGGAACGCTGTTGACTTCCCACCAAAGGTGGTCCCTATTTTTCTACTTGCATTTTTTACCTGCTTTCGAACTGCTAGGTTGGCAGAAGCCGGGACAAGGAACGGGAGCTCACCCCGTTACGCGGCACTAGGGATTCGAACCGCTGAACTGCCGATCTTTCGATTGACAAGCTCAGCGTCTTAGCCACTGAGTCACCGCATCCCTTTGAACAAATAAATGCAATCCGTGAAAATACCAAGACAATTCTCTTCTCCTTTGAAACATTTAATCCTTTCCCCTCCAACTGCAAAGGAACCGATAGAAGGCAGGAAAAAGTGGAAACTTTCGCACACAGCATCAATTATGAATGCTGATACCTTGCACTTGACTGTTTTCTGGAAAAGTATTTATTTTTATCCAAAACTTACGCCCCTCGCTTTCATGGTGGAAAGCGATCTGAAACAATGGGTGAGTCATCCCGTTCTTAAAATAGAAACGTTTATTAAATTCCAGAACACCAACATTTATGAGCTAGGCCACGGTTTACAATTCTATCCAGGTGCTTTTTATAGTCATCCTGGCTTGGGATAATTGTACTTGTCACCCTTTACAAAGCTAGACTAGACTAATAAACCAAAGCCATATAGGTTAGATCTGCATGTATTTACTTGTTTGCATATTTCTTCAATCTTTTTTTTTTTAAATTTTCTTCATCAATCAGAAAAGTCGCCAGTTCGGCAGTTCGAATCCCTAGTACTGGTCTCCTGTGTGAACAAGGGGTTGGACTAAATGACCTCCAAGGTCCCTTCCAACTCCGTTACTGTTACTGTATCTCACACACCAGACGGTGATGACTCTCACCCTGGTCATCCCTGGTACCTTCCTACCATCGGGAAGGAGATATAGAAGTATAGCCAGCCGCCCAAACAGGCTGAAGAACAGTTTTTATCCTTGGGTTGTCAGACTCCTGAATGAGAAATAACATCGTAACTACGTTGTATGATGGACTGCAGGGCTGGTGCAATGTGTAACATTTATTATTAGTTTATTATTTATTTATTATTCGTATTTCTATGCCGCCCACTCTCCAAGGATTCTGGGCGGCTTACACCAAAGACAGTATACTAAATAGCTTATTGCCCCCGACAATCTGGGTCCTCATTTTACCCACCTCGGAAGGATGGAAGGATGAGTCAAACTTGAGCCTGGTGAGGATTGAACTCCTGGCAGTGAACTGAATTAGCCTGCAATACTGGATTTGGAAGGAAGGAAGGAAGGAAGGAAGGAAGGAAGGAAGGAAGGAAGGAATAGCACTTAGACTTATATATCGCTTCACAGTGCTTTCCAGCCCTCTTTACAGATTTACAGCTTTACAGAGTCAGCCTCTTGCCCCCAACAATCTGGGTCCTCATTTTACCCACCTCGGAAGGATGAAAGGCTGAGTCAACCTTGAGCCGGTGAGATTTGAACTGCTGAACTGCTGAACTAGCAGTCAGCTGAAGCAGCTGCAGTACAGCACTCTAACCACTGTGCCACCTCGGCTCTCATGTTCACACTGGTTCAATAGGACTGGGTGTTTTTTTTAGTATGATTTATTGGGTTAGGGATTTTTTTTTTTTTGTCTTCACTGTGAGTTGTATTGTGTTGGGAGGGGTGTGTGCACTGAGGGAGCTCAACCAATCTCATTGTACATATGTTGTGCACTGACAATAAATATTTGAATTGAATTGAATTGAATTGAATTGAATTGAATTGAATTGAATTGAAAAGTTAGTTCAGAAGAATCTTGCCTTGCTTTCTGGTGCAGCCAGCCAACCATCCAGCCAACCAGCTAGCCAAGCCATCCATCTTTACCTATCAGAATTTAGGATATCTGAACGCACACCGTTCCCATCTGCGAATGCCACTAACAAGTATCTACTTCATTCATTGCCAGAGTACAAAATAATGCATAAACTCAGCTGCTTTTGGTGCAGAGCAGAGGTAGCTTATCATTCATAACCTCTCAAGTATGAATTGCGATGGAAAGATCTGAGCCAAAGATTCGATTAGGACGGAAAGATTTGAGCGCCGACAATAAAGATTTGAACTGAATTGACCAAAGATTAAAAAAACTTTACCAGCATCTTCAATATCATTTCAACATTGGCATCCTTCAGTCTCGAGAGACTATGGTATCGTGCTCTGGAAAGAGGTCCTAAAACAGCATCTGGTGTGACTAAAAAGGCCAATTGGAGAGTGGCCATCCCTTCCACACTGAGGGCAGATGCATTCTGTCTCCTGTCCAGCCCCCAGATTTCGCTGGTTCCGGGACTGCCTCTATGCCTCGGCCTGCCGAACAAGTGTCTCTTCGAATTGGAGAAGGTCATGCTGCCTCTTGAGCCTCCAAGCTGAGCGATTGGAGGTCAAGGTTTCCCAGTTGTTAATGTCCATTCCCAGGGCCTTTAGGTCCCTCTTCCAGATATTCTTATATCGCGGCTGTGGTCTCCCTCTGAGGCGCTTTCCCTGCACGAATTCTCCATACAGGAGATGTATTTCAATATGATAAGAGCCTTGGTGGTGCAGCAGATTAAAGTGCTGTTAAGTAACACCAGCTGCCTGCAATTACTGCAAGTTCGAATCTCACCAAGCTCAAGGTTGACTCAGCCTTCCATCCTTCTGAGGTGGGTAAAAGGAGGAGCCAGATTGTGGGGGCAATAAGCTGACTTTGTATAAAAAAGAACACCGCTTGGGGGGCCCCAAAAGCCCTACTAAGCAGGTATATACAAAAGTATGAAGGCTATTGCTTAACGCATTGTAAGCCGCCCTGAGTCTCCGGAGAAGGGCGGCATATAAATCGAACCAATAAATAAATAAATTAATTAAAATAACAAATAGATAGATAGATAGATAGATAGATAGATAGATAGATAGATAGATAGATAGATAGATAAATTAAAATAACAGATAGATAGATAGATAGATAGATAGATAGATAGATAGATAGATAGATAGATAGATAGATAGATAGATAGATAGATAAATTA
>WNWU01000055.1:3294148-3317752 GCA_012654045.1 Ptyas mucosa
ATTAACAGTGAGAAAAATAAAGATGATTACACTGGGATTAACAGTGAATAAAGATGATTACACTTTTTTGGAGTTGCAAACAGGAACAAGTACAGCAGTAAAACAATCAGTAAAACAGTAGAAAACAACAAGTAGCAATGATCAAGCAGTGATCATGCAGAGAGAACAGGCAGAGAGGAGCAGAGGTAGCAATAATAATGTAATAAGAAATATAAGCTATGATTCAAGCTTCCTTTTAAGTACATTGGCTACAGAACTTGCCAATCAGAATACAGTATGATGCAATACAGCATTTCAGTCTTAAAGCTATACATTACATTTTGACTGCAAACATGCATTGATGGTTTATATATATTGCCAACCCAACCAGTTAGGCAATAGCCATTCCCTAACAGGGCCTATTCATGAGTGGGTTCTGGTTGTTTGCCCTCGACATGGATGCACAAAACTAAGCACACTCTGGGCCTCCGAAGGACACACCTCAAGGTCACACAGAGTATCATAAAGGCCGTTTGGATAGTTGCATGGGGTCCTTTTATTAAATTGCCAATTTTCCCAGCTTTGCTTGAGTTGACACTTCTACGGAAAAGTTAGGTTCTTAAGAAAACTTGCTGCAATTCTCAAATAACTTGAAGAGAGAAAAAAAAAGTGACTTGTGAATTGGATTTGACCTGAACTAATTCAGAGCATGCTGTGTGGGGTGGGTGTTATACAGTAATCATCGTATCCTTCACTTCACTGAGAAGGAAACGGTGCATATTTTCCGACATACTGTCAAACCACAAAAAGCAGAGCTTCTGGGCACATGGATAAATGGAACAATTTTCCATGAATCCTTGTAGCTGATTATATGATCATCACGGTAATACGAAATTAAAGCATTCTAGCGTGACATTTTGGCACAAGGATCTTTAATTTACCGAGGATTTGAGATTTCAACATGCCTTTCACCGCGTGATTTTGATTAACAGTGATGAGCTTCACATGGTCAACGGAGCAAGCTGTTTGACAGGCTTGCTGTTGATTGAAATGCTACAATGAACCAGTGTGGTCTTTGTCAAAATGTGCAAAAAACCCGCAGAATCCAACTAAAAAACAACAACAAAAAAAAATCCACTGGAGACATCATCTTGCTGACACTCAATCAATACGTTTTGGGTTGATCAAGATCAAAGCAGACCAGAAGCCAAAGGTGATTCTGAATCAAACTTTCCCAAGCACCAAAGGACAAGCATGAGACTCACTTCTGGAATATTTGTTCGGGTTTTGTTTGTTAGGGTTTTGTGGTTTTTTTTCCTGCTTTTTGCAGTGTTTCAAATCCCCATGTTCTTTGTTTCTTCAGCTGCTTCAGCTAAAGACGTCAACTTTTCATGAGTCAGGAAGGTGAATGCTTTCATTGGCCAGCCTGGTGGATTTTAACTTTAGACTCGTGCCCTATTAAGAAATTGTTGCTGAATTCTTGAAACATCGAAAGAGTTGGTGGGAGTTTTCCCCGTGGTAGAATTTAATACTACCTTCACTTTGTTGTTGTTCAGTCACTAAGTCATATCTGACTCTTTGTGATCCTAGGGACCGTAGGATGCCAGTTTTTTGGCCCTTCGCTGTCTCACAGTTTGCTCAAATTCATGTTCGTTGCATCGATGAGACTATCTAACCATCTCATCTTCTGCTGTGCCCTTAAGCACTGTGGTGGCACAGTGGTTAGAATGCAGTATTGCAGGCTAATTCTGCCTACTGCCAGGAGTTCGATTCTGAACATCTCAAGGTCAACTCAGCCTTCCGAGGTGGGTAAAATGAGGAGTCAGATTGTTGGGGGCTATAGGCTGACTCTGTAAACCGCTTAGAGAGAGCTGTGAAGCACTGTGAAGCGGTATATAAGTCTAAGTGCTATTGCTATTTCCCTCCCTCCCTCCCTCCCTCCCTCCCTCCCTCCCTCCCTCCCTCCCTTCCTTCCTTCCTTCCTTCCTTCCTTCCTTCCTTCCTTCCTTCCTCATTCTCCTTCCTAGTGGCACTGTGGTTAGCCTGAAGTACTGCAGGCTAAATCACTGCTCACTGCCAGCAATTTGAATCTCACCTGGCTCAAGGTTGACTCAGCCTTCCATCTTTCCAAAGTCGGTAAAAGGAGAACCCAGATTGTTGGGGTTCAAGGAGCTGACATTGTAAACCACTGTGAAGACTGTGAAGTGGCAGATAAGTCTAAATGCTATTGCTATTGCTAAATCTGCCCACTGCCAGTTCAATCCTGACCGGTTCAAGGTTGACTCAGCTTTCCATCCTTCCGAGGTCAGTAAAATGAGGAGCCAGATTGCTGGGGGCAAGAGGCTGACTCTGTAAACCGCTTAGAGAGGACTGTAAAGCACTGCGAAGTGGTATATAAGTCTAAATGCTATTGCTATTGCTTTTCCTTTGGGCTTCAAGCTATCCCACCACCAGGGTTTTTTTCCCATGTGTCCTCTCTTCTCATTTTCAACCAGCTGTCTTATCTTCCCTTACTCATGAATGATGACTATTGGATGATCCAAGGATTGCTCTGAAGTTCTCTGCAAGTTTTTATTTCATCTTTATCTAACTTCATGCAGATGTTCAAATGAGGGAAGTTTGGTTGTGTCTCAAAGTTCATTCTTCTTGACATGAAGTTGAGGATGCATATAGATTTCTCTCTGCATGCACCATTGGATCTGTCAGCTGGTACCACTGTCTTTTCCTTCTGATTCCCTTAATAAGACAAGAGCTAACTCATTCCAGAAATGTCACTAAAGAAGAGCAAAAAGGATGCCCGATTTGACATACTGCTGAAATGGTGAGTGTCACATTACTATTAACAATACTTCTTGAGTCAGAGAAAGAAGGCTATCGTAGGTGGCACCGTGAAGGTGAACTTAAGCAGCAAAAGGTTAGAGATTCATGCAACAAGTAGAAAGCCAATGTCCCGACGTGACAAGGAGAGTGATAAAACTGCATTTGATGACATGTGACTTGCAGGAAACTCATTATGGCATGAAATGAAGTGGAAATCAGGGCAAAAAGTTTAGACCTGGCAGCGTACGGTATGACAGGTTTGGTGACAGCAGAATGAAGTGGCTAACTCGGAGATTTTAAGGCAAAGCTAGGGTAGACCATCATTTCTATACCAAGATCCATAAACAGAGAAGGACAATAAAGCATAGGAGTAGCGATGCATGCCACTCAATTGTTCAAGCTGTGACTTCAGACCAGGGGTGAAATCCAGCAGGTTCTGACAGCTTCTGGAGCACTGGTAGCGGAAATTTTGAGTAGTTCGGAGAACCGGCAAATACCAGCTCTGGTTGACTCAGCCTTCCATCCTTCCGAGGTCGGTAAAATGAGGACCCACTTAGAGAGGGCTGGAAAGCACTGTGAAGTGGTATATACAGTAAGTCTGAGTGTTAGTGCTAAGTGGGAAGGAAGGAAGGAAGGAAGGAAGGAAGGAAGGAAGGAAGGAAGGAAGGAAGGAAGGAAGGAAGGAAGGAAGGAAGGAAGGAAGGAAGGAGACAGAGAGAGAGAGAGCGCCATGGTGGCGCAGTGGTTAAAGTGCAGTAATGCAGGCTAACTCTGCCCACTGCCAGGAGTTCAATTCTCACTGGCTCAAGGTTGACTCAGCCTTCCATCCTTCCGAGGTCAGTAAAATGAAGTCCCAGATTGTTGGGGGCAAGAGGCTGACTCTGTAGTCCTCTTAGAGAGTGCTGTAAAGCACTACGAAGTGGTATATAAGTCTAAAGTGCTACCGCTATTGCTATTTCAGTCAGTTGCCCAGAGTCACCGTGAGGGAGTTGTGCGGTCGTATCAATTTTCCCTAATAAAATCGATATAAAATGAATAGCACCCTTCTCCTTCCTTCATCTGCATTCCATTAATGCAATTCCTTTGTGGTTTCCAAATAGCACCCCTTACATTTTCTCCTTTGCTGTTCCAATCGATAGAAGAGAAAGTCAGGAAATACTCATTGTGGAGCGCGGATTTGCGGACAAGTTCTTTGAACCCTTTGCTCCAATTAGCAAAGGAACAACCAGCCGTATCAGGCGTCGGCTTTGAACTTCAGGCAGAGATGTCGCTTTTCTCATCCTCCTTTTGTGTCATCGGGTTTCTTCAGAAAGTTTGCGCAAACTTGAAGCTTCCTAAACTGAAGCACCTGCACGCACACACACACACACATATTAAAAAAAGCAAAGAGCTCGCATTTTGAAATGGCTGACACCCACTCAGATGTCTTTTTGAAGCTAGTCAAGACTTCTCCCAGGTTAGTTGAAACAGCCTTATCTTCAACAACAACATTTCCATGGTGATCAGGAATAAAGAACTTAGCCGAATTTAATTCTAATAGGACTGAAACATGTTTAATTAATTACCTTAGCAAGGGCGCCTCTCTGGAAGGATGTGATTTAGCTTTGATGTTCGCGGCTGTTTTCGACAGAGCACTCCAAATAACAACTCTGACCTTAAAACTTCTTGTGAGTAGCACAGACGGACAGCTCCAATTAAGGCGGGCATCCACTTTATTAATAACAGCTTAGCTTTCTGGACGCCGGTTATTTGAACTTTAGCGATCCATTTCCTTATTTGGATTTAACAATGGTATTTGTAACAGAAAAATGTTGTCTCTTGTTTGTTTGTTTTTTAAAAAAAAAAAAACTTATGCTGTATAGCAGAGGTGAGATTCACTTACCTTCCCTACCGGTTCGCAAATGTGAGTGCGCACGCTTTCTGAGCATGCGCAGTAGTCGTGCATTACGTCTGGGCGGGTAGGCAGAGCCTCCCGCAGTTGCCGCTACGGGTTCGCGCGATCCAGATAAAACCAGCTGAATCCCACCACTGCTGTATAGGTACCCACCTTACGAATCATAACCATAGGCAGCTTATACACAATAATAAAAACACCCACACCCACATATTTCAACAAACAGTTTCTCTGGGTTCGAGACTCAGGGCTGATGATTCCAGATTTTAGGGAAGTGCTACCAAAATAGGCTAAGTCCCATTAGATAGCAACAATTCAAGGAAGGAACCTGGAAAATGTCTACCCCTCTCTCTCTTGGTACAACAAGGATAGACAAAGTATCTGTCAACTTTGAAGTGAACCTGGCTGGGGAGTCTTCAGGGTTGCCACAGTGTGAAGAAAGGATAGGGAGGGCAGGGGGGGACACAGTTAGTTAGATGGGGATTGGTAGCCAAAACAAAATAGTTTCCCGTGGGAACCAAGGACATTCCAACAGGTGGCTGGAAAGAGGAGGAGACCGTATCCAGGCAACCATCCATGCAACCAGTCTTGATTGGACAATGTGACTGATTGTTTGGGGAAAGGGTAAACTTTCACTTTTTAATCAGGTGAAAACCACGGGAACTTTCAGAGTCGGTTTTCACCAGCTTGTGCCAATATGATATCTCCAATAAAATTGATCTTTGAGGAACTTGTCCGTCTCGGAGTTCTGCTTTCTATGGAGTTATTACTTGGAACCCTGACGGTATCAACCATAGACGAGTGGTTCCATCTTCCATCTCCTTTTTTTTTTTTTTAAATGACCTTTGGAAATTCCTCCCAAATCTGTAAACCCACTTCTCCAATATTAAGAAGAGAACAGGTGGACTTCACAATTTAGGCAACCGCCGTTGATCACAAAGGGATAGGTGGCCATGCCAGGAAAAACTGCTCCACAGGGTTGCTGTACTTTATTGATATAGGCCAATGCCTCTCAACAACTTTAGGGACCTTTAAGATGGGTGGACTCCAGCTCCCAGAATTCCTCAGCCAGCATTCTGGGGAGTCCATTCATCTTAAAGTTGCAGAAGTTGAGATGTAGGCTAGGAGCCGTGTTTTTCAACCTTGGCAAGTTTGAGACATGCGGAACGCTGTGTTGTGACCGAGCCCCAAGTAGTGATTACCAAACACAATTCAGTCCTGAACAAACTTATTTTATTAAAACAGCTCAAAATTAATTCATTCTCAGCTTAGTCCAAAACAAATTCTTCGGTCTTATCACCAACCTTTGATGTCTTTGGCAACAAAGTTCAAGAGACGCTGACAAGAAGCACTGGAATTAATGTTGCTTTTCTACAAAGAACCCAATGGCTCATTGCTGCTCTTTTAAGCCTTCTGGGAGTGGCCAACCATCTTCTGGCCTAACTCCCGAGTCGTTCCTTTTGCTTTAGCTGCTCTTGCCTTCTGGCATCTCTTCACATGTTCACTAGGAACAGGCTCCTCCTGTTCCTCTGCCTCTCTGCTGTCTGCCTTTGGAGGCTCCGGAATCTGCGCATCGCTCCCAGATGGCCCTGGCCCCATCTCTGCCTCCGACGCAGAGCTCTCGTCCGGGCCTTCCCCTGACTCCAGAACTGGCCCATGGTCCTCCCTAGCCTCCTCACTATCTGACTCCGCTGTCAGACTGCTGGCGGACCACAACATGCTGAAGCCAATTCTGCTGGGTGTGGAATTCGGGGAGTTCAAGCCCCCATGCCTTAAACTTGCCAAATATGTGAAACATCGAGCTATCATAACAGCATCTTGAAAGGCTGACAGTGTTCTGCTTCCCTCCCTTTTTATACCAAAGAGAATTAAGGAGGAGGCAGCGAAATGTCTTTCTAATATTCTCTTCCTATCCCATAGCCTTAAATCTTGTTTTGCTAACTGCCGTCACATGCCTTTGCCAAGGTCACCTCTGCCATTCTGTACAGTTTCTAGAACTTCATTCTTTTTCCTTAAATGTGAAGATTTAAAATTCTCCTCCCTTTCTTTTTTTTGGGGGGTGTGGGTATTGCATATATTAAAGGAGGCGGGGCTTCAATTATCCAAGAGAAGATCCGATTGCTTAGAAACGAGATTTTTAGTTGCTTGATTAGGAGACAAATGAGACATTATCTTTTAGCCGATTAGGACAATGAAGCAGAACCCACAGGTTTGACCCAGTGGTGAAATCCAATTTTTTTTACTACCGGTTCTGTAGGCGTGGCTTGGTGGATGTAGTGTGGCTTGGTGGGCGTGGCAAGGGAAGGATACTGCAAACTCTCCATTTCCACTCCACTCCAGGGGAAGGATACTGCAAAATCCCCATTCCCTCCCCACACCTGGGGGAAGGATACTGCAAAATCTCCATTCCCACCCCACTCTGGGGCCAGCCAGAGGTGGCATTTGCCGGTTCTCCGAACTACTCAAAATTTCTGCTACCGGTTCTCCAGAACCTGTCAGAACCTGCTGGATTTCACCCCTGCCTTGAACACTGTTGCTAATACCATCCTCCTTTAATATATATATATATTATTTATAATATATAATATTTCCTTTGGATGAAATTGCCACTATGGGGGAAAACAGACCACCTATGGTTTCCTATTTCAAATTCCATCCTTGGGCTAATGTTGGCTAATATGAAGCGACAGTGACGCGTGTCACTTTGTCTCCGACATAACCTGCTCTGATCTTGTCTTCGGATGTCAGCCATTTCTGTAAAGCATCTGACAGCATCGATAGGGATTTGTTTTTTGCTTTTTTTGGGGGGGGGGGTTTACAACTTGTTCTTGTTTGGCTAAATTGATGCAGGGTTTATTACTCGTCCTTTGTCAGTTCTGAGAGAAGGTTGACACCAGAGCAGCCGAAAGAGCTGGCTCGGTCCCTTTGGGTTTACAAGGAAGAGTCAACGATAGAGAAAGCAATTACAAGCAAACAGCAACAAGAATGCATATGGCAGATCTGACAGCAAGTAAGTCAGTCATTTTGGGTCAGACTAAATCAAATGGGAGGGGCGGGTATTTACTTTCCCCCAATTCATCATATGTTCTCTTGGCAACATCAGTGAATCTAAAGACAGGAAAGAACATTTTTTCACAAGGTGAGGATTACCAATACAGGTCATTCTCGATTTACAGCCACAGTCAAGGTCAGGATACCTGTCATGAAGCAAGGTGGTTGCTGAGGGAGTCACACATGATTTTAAACCTTTTTGTTGTGGTTGTTAAGGAAATCACTGCCCTTGTTAAGTTTATTTATTATTTAGCACATGATGAGAACATGACAGAAGAGAAGTAAATGTATATACACAATCCATGTAATTGTATACAATTTCTACGGGGGTATGGCAGTGGCCTCATGACTGGGCATTAGTTGTTAAGTGAATCACATGGACTGCCAGGGTTCCGACGGATGCCCTAATTAAATCATGAACCTCGAGCCAAGCCTCAGAAGAAATCCAGTTATTTATTAGGAGCTTCATGTCGGCATGTTTCCAAGTGAAGCCAGCTCTGACCCTAAGTAATTTATGCCCTAATTATGACCCTGTTTCCCCCTCCCCTTAGGATGTGTCATCGATCACATTTGCCAACAAACAATTTCGGAGGTTGTAGAGGTCACTCCCCTCCAGCTGCTGTGGGTAACCGTGGGATACAGCCTTGAGAGAGATAAGTGTGAAATGTGCATCTGTCTTTGTCTACCATGCCATTTCACCGGTTTCCCAATCCCCTTGGCCTATGGCAACTCCAGAGCAGGCCAGGGATGCTTTGCAAATTGACATGGTCATTAAGCAAATCTGGCTTTCCCCACTGAGTTGCTTGTCGGACACAAATAGCAATCACACATCCTGTAACTGTCGTAAATACATGAAGGTCACCAACTGCCCGAAATCTGATCCTGTGACTATGGGAATGCCACATTGGTTGTAAGTGTGAGGACTAGTCATAAGACACTTGTTTCAGTGCTGCTATAACTTCGAATGATTGCTAAATGAAGGGTTGAAAGTCCAGAATTGCCCATATCCAGCCATTTTCAATTAATCACTTCTTGATGAACCTGGTGAAGCCCTTGGCTTATTGATTCATTGATTGATGGATTGATTGATTGATTCATTCATTCATTCATTCACTCAATTGATTAATTGATTGATTCATTGATTCATTCACTTGATTGATTGATTGATTGAATGATTGATTGATTGATTGATTGATTGATTGATTCGTTCATTCATTCATTCATTCATTCATTCATTCCATTGATTAATTGATTGATTGAAGTCAACTTCAGATTGACTCATTAAAAAAAAAAGTATGATCAACTTCCAAGAAAGTTCCATTTGGGATAATTTTCCATTTTTCCAAGGAAGAAATAGGATGTGTTCTGACTTTATTTTTTCCTTCCTTTACTGAGTAATTTCATGTTACACTCATTTCCTCTTTGGCTCACAATGAAGGGGAAAACGCATTGGGCTAATGAGCACCTCGCTTCATTTATCAAGATTTATCCAACAGGCTGAAGACATCCTTCACTAGCAATGCCATTCAGGAGGGTTCAGTAAGATGCCACCCCTTTCTAAAGGATGATGTTGTGAGACACAGAAAAGCCATTGTTCTCCATATGCTGTACATTAAAGGTAATATAGCGCGCACAATTGTTGCCTTCTCACATTGGAGAATTTTAATCTCATTGTGAATGCAAGATTGAGCCCAAAGGGAAGAATCAACACGAGATCTTCTTTCTCTCAGAGAATAAGATCTCTCATTCTCATTCTGGTCAGTGACTATAATTAAAACCAAAATTCTTATTCAATATATTCTCCCTCTCTCTCTCCCTCTCTCCCTCCCTCTCTCTCTCTCTCTCTCTCTCTCTCTCTTTCTCTTTCTCTCTCTCTCTCTCAAACACATACACCCACATGTAGCTGATTAAGGGATGAGTGGAAAGTAATTTTAGACTCACTAGTAGATCTCTGCATCAATTATAGTTGATGGGGAAGAAATTTTGACTCCTGGTTTGCTTGACTCTCATCCCTGAGGTGTACATTTCTTCATACACTGTCCAGTTCTGATGTCAAAACTCCAGTCATCCAGGCCATGGTTGTCCCAAAAGTGCTTTTTCAAAAGACAGTTAGACTTTGTTTTTTCATTTTGCTTCTCATCCAAGAAGCTTCTTCAGTTCTGACTCAAAACTCAATCAGAATAAAGCTGGAAGGGACCTTGGAGGTCTTCGAGTCTTACCCCCTGCTCAAGCAGGAGACCCTATACCATTTCAGACAAGTCACTGCCCAGTCTCTTTTAAAAAAAACAAACAAACCTCCAGTGATAGAGAACCCACAACTTCTAAAGGCAAGCTGTCCCAATGTTCCTTGATTAGTTTCCACCCATTGCTTCTTGTCTTGCCTTCCAGTGCTTTGGAAAATAAGTTGACCCACTCCTCTTTGTGAGGAGAGAAAGAGAGAGAGGGGGGGGGAGGGAGGGAGATGGAGAGAGAGAAAGAGAGAGAGAGAAAGAGAGAGAGAGAGAGAGAGAAAGAGAAAGAAAGAGAGAGAGAGAGAAAGAAAGAGAGAGAGAAAGAAAGAGAAAGAGAGGGAGAGAGAGAGAGAGAGCGCTGATCTAACTATCAGAATTATTTTCAGTACAATATTTTGGAATGTAGTTCAGCAATGCCTACTGCCATTCCTTAATTGCATTAGCTTGTAGCTGAACTTTTGGTGTTGTTCATTTCGAGAACAATAGCCAGGGGCTAGTTAGGTTAATCAAAACTCATTAATTCCCTTGTGCCCCAAACAAGCTCCCTCTTGTTCCACAAAAATCCTCTGGGCTCGAGATGTCAACGCAAGATATAATTGCAGAATATATATTTATAAAATGACTTTGCTTGGACTTTGACATCAGAGTCCTCTTGGTAAATTAGCAGTGGCAGGCCAGTAACAAATACCTCCAACAAGCCAAAAACTTAGAGGAAACTTAAGCAAAAGTTTTGGTGATAAAACATCTAGTTTATCTTATTTTACAAGAAAGGAGGGGGAGGAGAAGGAGGAGGAAGAGGAGGAGAAGGAGGAGGAGGAGGAGGAGGAAGAGAAGAAGAAAAGAAGAGGAGGAGGAGGAGGAGGAGGAGGAGGAGGAGGAATTTTGAATAATAGAAATTCACAGTCTATGGTAGGTTGGCACTGGGATTGACTAGATATTGTATCTGGAACTGGAAAATAGGTGAATATGAAGGGAAAAGAGAAGCATACAACAACCATTGTATGGCTAGTGTATAGAACTGTGATGCCGAACCATAACACGCGTGCCACAGGGGTCGGGTGGGGAGGAGAAGGGGTTTTTTGGGCCCCCCCCCCCCCCCGGCAGCCAGCAAGCACCCTGCTGCCCATTGGGAGACTAAGAACCTGGCTAAAGAGAAATATACATAAAGGCCTACGAAAAAAAAAAGAAAACAAATACTGTACCTTTACAGGGAGGATACATGAGATGAGGGTGTGGCTAACTGATGAGGATTTATAAGTCCGAAATAGATCTATCTTAGTCTCCCAATGGGCAGCAGGGTGCTTGCTGGCTGCCGGGAAAAAAAAAAAGCCTAGAAACTAGTGGATTGTGATTTCACTGAACTAGGGCTGCATAAAAATCTTGGTTCTGTGAAATCTCATTCACAAGTTTCTGGGCTTTTTTTCTCTTGCTAGCAGACAGCCAACTCTGTGCTGTTCTTTGGGAGAGTCAGATAGATCTATTTCTGCCTTAGAAGGCTTCGTCAGTGAGCCACACCCTCCTCTCACAGAGCCCTGAATGATTATGTGAGTATTGAGTTCCTCAAATTAAATCACTCCACCCTGTCCTTTCATAAGTGAAGAGCTGATGGTAGTAATTTGGAGGAGGTAATTGAAATTATGATTCATTATCTGTGGAGTGTGCACTGACCAACAACCTCTGCTGGCTGGCGTAATGAATAGTAGCAAAGGCAAAACCTGAAGACACCTTAAGAGTTGGAGGTGACAAAGGCTCTTGTGGCTGGAGAGCTCTGTTGCATGTGAAACGACGTTGCTTTGAAGCGTAACACCAAGGAGAATGAGAATGTACTGATTCTGGCTGGGGAGGAATAAAGTGGTTTTGACAACACGTACTGGTGAGCCAAGCTCAAGTACCACCTTTTCCACCAAGCCTATCTAAGAGCTTCCTCACCTCAACTTCATCGTCTTTTCACAACGCTGTAGCCTTTTCCCTCAACTTCTTAGAAGGCCTCTTGCAAAAAGTAGAATGGAGAGTGAGGTCGATGAATGCAAAATTGTTCTCCGGCTGTAATAATACAGGGAAGGAAAAGGAGAATGTTAGTCTGGAGAATGGTTGACCCTCTCCTCACCGTTGAGTTAAAAAATTGGCTTCCTGGGCAGTGGTTTTCCTGACTGCGGAGTCATGTGTTTTCTTCCCCGGGCATCAAAAAGGCTCGATTTTTAAAAACTGGAAGCAACACCATTTTTAAACATGGAATTCTACCCTGAATCTCAACCTGGCATCCGTTTTTGCATTTGGTTTCCAAAAAAAAAAAAAAATTGGCTTCAAAAAAAAATCGGTTCCTGGGCAGCGGATTTCCTGACCGCAGAGTCACAAGTTTTCTTCCCCGGGCACCAAAAAGGCTCAATTATTAAAAACTGGAATGAACACCATTTTTAAACATGGAATTCCACCCTGAATCTCATCCTGGCATCCATTTTTGCATGTGGTTTCAAAAAAAATTTGGGTTCCTGGACAGGCTTTTTCCTGTCTGCGGAGTCACACGTTTTCTTCCCCGGGCACCAAAAAGGCTCAATTTTTAAAAAATGGAAGCAACACCATTTTTAAACATGGAATTCCACCCTGAATCTCGTCCTGGAGTCTGTTTTTGCATTTGGTTTCCAAAAAAAAAAAAAAAATTGGCTTCAAAAAAAATTTGGGTTCCTGGGCAGGTACAAGTGTTTTACCTTATGATTCTTGATGAACGTATCTTTTCTTTTATGTACACTGAGAGCGTATGCACCAAGACAAATTCCTTGTGTGTACAACCACACTTGGTCAATAAAAAATTCTATTCTAGTCTATTCTAGTCTATTCTAGTCTAGTCTAGACCTGTTTGTTGGACACTTTTACTGACCAAGGAATATGTGGGAACCTTTTCCAGCACCACAGCTCAAATGAGTGGATTTCCTTCCTGTCTTGCTTTCTTTAAGGTCCAACTTTCACATCTATAAGTAGCTACAGGGAACCACATTGGAGCAAAGTAGCCTACATTTGTCTGCCAGACTGATGTCCTTGCTTTTCCATATTCGGCTCATGTTCATTGTATTGAACATGATGTGAAATCATATTGTGATTTCAACTGTTTTCTAGAAATAGATTAGAGTTGCTTTGCTGAATCGGCTGAGAGAAAATCATTTCTCCGAAGAGTAGCGTGCATGTAAACCGTCTCACACTTGTACACACACAGTAGCATTTTGCTCTTTGTAAGAAAAAATTGCTCCCCTTCCCCAAACCAACAGGAAAGTGGGAGTAGACAAATTCTAACCTTTCTGACTTTCCCAAAATCACCTATTTTTAGCCATTTTCAACATCATCGCCGCCACCACGGGGGAAAAAAAATCTTCCCACTTTGCTTTTGTTTCGGAAAAGAAAAAATGATTTCTATAAATAAAGAGTTTCCTTTCCTAGCAACCAAGAACCCATTGCATCGTCTCAAGGTTATTATTATTATTTTTTTAACATTTCTCCTTCATCGGTAGGCCTTTAACCGTCTCATCTCTTTTTGACCTGAGAGAGAGAGAGAGAGAGAATTTTTTATCTGAGCATCTCCACATTCAAAGAATGAATAATCTGGTTTCCTTGCAACGATAAGAGCTCTGGCTTGCAGAGAAATTTAGTAAAGAAAATACATATTTGATTATACTGTACATGTTATAACTGCAGCGAGGATAGTATTTGTGCAAAGATGGAAAGCAGAGAAAAGCAAAGAGGTTGTAGAAAAAATGCTTTTAAAAATAAATAAAGCATAGTGATCAACACCAGCTGCCTGAAATTACTGTAAGTGCGAATCTCACCAGGCTCAAGGTTGACTCAGCCTTCCATCCTTTCTAAGGTAGGTGAAATGAGGATCCAGATTGTGGGGGCAATAAGCTGACTTTGTATAAATATACAAAAGTATGAAGGCTATTGCTTAACGCACTGTAAGCCGCCCTGAGTCTCCGGAGAAGGGCGGCATATAAATCAAATTTAAAAAAATAAAATAAAATAATAATAAATAAATACAAGTTGGCCACGCCCACCCAGTCACATTACCCCACCACCACCACCAAGCCACGCCCACAGAACCGGTAGTAAGAAATTTTACATTTCACCACTGCTTCAGATGTTCTGTTAGAATGTATGGTTTATTCAACAGGGCGGAAACCTTGTTAGACAAGGCCCATTTGCAACGTATCGGCTGAATCTAAGCGTATTTAACTTGATTGCTGAACTGACCCATTTCTGCAGAATACATTAAGTCGTAAACCTAGCCGAACTGGCGGGGCTCACGAAGAACGTATCAAATCAGGCACGCACAGAGACACAGAGAGAGAAGTCCTAACCAACATTTTTTTAAAAAATTAAAAAAAAATAACCAGGGTTATGTGACGGAAGACGCTAGGTTGGTTTCTGATCCGGTTAGGAAACCCTGAGAAACAATTCACGTATGCCTAGCAACTTGGCTCTTGTATTCTCTTCCTCCAACAGGAGATGGATGGGAATTGAACTGGATGGGGAATTTCTGGGCATCACGTTGCTCAGAGTCCAAATATAGCAAAATTATGATTTGGTGGCCCCCAACGTGAACCTAGGGTGTGTTACTTTCTCCTTTCGGATATATAAGCTACAAACAAGAACTTGCTTTCTCCTTTCAAAATCCTTCGCAAAAGCCAGGTTTTGCAAATTTTATATATGTATGGATTCATGCATACACATGTTTGATGGAAAACCTGGCCTTTGACAAGGAGTTGAAAGGAGAAACCTTCCTTCCTTCCTTCCTTCCTTCCTTCCTTCCTTCCTTCCTTCCTTCCTTCCTTCCTTCCCTCCTTCCTTCCTCCATCTCTCCATCCTCTTTCTTTCTTTCTTTCTCTCTCTCTCTTTCCCTCCCTCCCTCCCTCCCTCCCTCCCTCCCTTCCTTCCTTCCTTCCTTCCTTCCTTCCTTCCTCCATCCTTCCATCCTCTTTCTTTCTTTCTTTCTCTCCCTCCCTTCCTCCCTCCCTCCCTCCTTCCTTCTTCCCTCCCTCCCTCCATCCCCTTCCTTCCTTCCTTCCTTCCTTTCTTCCTTCCTTCCTTCTCCCTCCCTCCCTCCCTCCCTCCTTCCCTCCCTCCTTCCTTTCTTTCCCCCCTGTAACCCAACGTTTACCAATCTTACCAAGATGTGTGAATTTCAGCTCCCAGAATCAACATCCTGGCTGGGGAATTCTGGGAGTTGAAATCCATGCATCTGAAAGTTGCTGAGGTTGAGATGCACTGTTGTAACCTAACTTAACCTAAATAAAAATGACTGGAGGGAGGGGGAAATACATATTCATTGCCTCTTTACCTTTCTCTCCATCTTTTTTTTCCATTTTGTGCAGTTTCCCCTCTGGTGATTTTTAAATTGTAACTTCTTCTCGATGGGAATCTCCCTAGCTGTAAACAGAAGAATCCTTTGGGGGGTATTTTCTCTTTTGATCTTTTTCTAGAAGAGAGAGAGAGGGAGGGAGAGAGGG
The DNA here is from genome assembly GCA_012654045.1 of Ptyas mucosa. Taxonomy (NCBI): domain Eukaryota; kingdom Metazoa; phylum Chordata; class Lepidosauria; order Squamata; family Colubridae; genus Ptyas; species Ptyas mucosa. Next base: position 3,309,616 of record WNWU01000055.1, read on the forward strand.
AGAGGGAGAGAGAGGTTTATTTCTCCATTAAGGGCTTTCCTATTTTAATCAGAAGTAAACTGTAAACAGATACGCATTTGGAAAGATTTGCTTAATTAAAATTGCAGTATCTGAGCAACTTGGAGGATTTTCAGGGCTGAATAAACCCATCTGTCTTTTACCTGCTATTTAATATTTACGATAATTGCCTTTTTAAGCTTATTCATGTTGACTTTCATTAGAGAGCTCTTTAGGGACTGGAGAAATTCAGGAGAGTTACTCAACTATATTGGGGGAGGGGTGTTTTTGGGGGAAAAAATTGGGTGGGGGAAAAGAGACAGCAAGATAGTAATTAGAAATAGCAAGTAATCCACAAATGAAACTTTTTCAAAGAAAACTAACAGGGCGATGGAAAATAAGTCATTGAAGCGAAGACTACCTAGAGTACAATTGTAAATGAAGAAAACTCCAGATATGCAACCTGGAGTTCTGTAGCTCAGCTCAGTGGCTCCAATGCGAGAGCCCCCCTCACATGCGGCCTGCCCCCCCCCCCCGTGCCCTGTTTTGGCTTCCAGGTTGGTGCAGGAGGCTTTCCAAGCCTAAAATGGGGCACAGGGTGCCATGCCGGACACACACACATCCCGTGCCCCATTTTTGGCACTGCTGGCTGGGGGATTCTGGGAGTTGAAGTCAACCCATCTTCAAGCTACCAAGGTTGAGAAACACTGGACTAGAAGGACCTGGACAAAGTCCTTTCCAGCTCTCTTCTGATTCTGATGTCGCATTGACGGAAAATGCGTATTTAGAGCCATGCAACGCTTTTAATTGAAAGCTCGGTTCGGTTCAAAGCGTTTCATTTGATATGACGCATCGAATCATTTCCAAGATTCAATTAGAAAGCCATTCGATCTAATTAGCCTTTCAAATCAGCTCTTCTAATCCATTGCCAAACTGATCTGGTGCACCTTGACCAAACGGGGCCTTTTGAATCAAATCGTTTCAATTTCAACATTTCAAACGGATTCAAGCCCTTTGGAGCAAATTAAGAGGTTTGCATCAAATGGTGCTTGAGACTTAAAGCCCTGGTAGCTATTTATTCAGACAAAGCCCCAAGTGAGTATTTAAGGAACCATGGGCAGCTAAGAAAACCAACAAATGGATTGCAGAAGAGATTTCATCCAGGGTGCTCACCTGAGGCACAAATAACCAGGCTCCAAGTCTCCAATTTTGGACACATTGGTTCCCTAAAATATGCATAATTCTGGGAGAAGTGGAAAGAAAGAGAAAAGGACAACCAGAAGTCAGATGAACTCAATTACAGCTGTTATGAATGTGCCATTGGAAGACCTGAGGGTCAGGTCACCCTGAGAAGGTTTATCTAGGTCAGGGGTCAGCAACCCGTGGCTCTGGAGCCGCATGTGGCTCTTTCATCCCTCTGCTGTGGCTCCCTGTCGCTCAAAATATGCATCACAACCACCAATGTGCGCCATCTGCTGGCACGCAATTTATTGAGCTTTTTGACTCCCAGTAGGCCAAGCATGGATAAATCCAAGAAAAGAAGAGTTTCAGAGGAAAACAGAACGTTTAATTCAACTACATTTGCTAGTTTTGTGGCTGCTTAGGAAATAGTCAGGCATGGGAAGGATTTTGTGGCTCCCGGTGTTTTCTTTTCTGTGGGAAACGGGTCCAAATGGCTCTCTGAGTGTTTAAGGTTGCCAACCCCTGATCTATGCTGTCACAAAGCGTTAACATTGGCTTAGTTAGTGGCCTCAACCTTTGGATTATGAACAAGTGAACAAGGGTGTGTCAACCCTGAAGTTGGCCGAACTGCAGCCATTTTCTTTTTTTTTTTTGCAGTTTTCTCTAGGGACGTTTCTCTTCTCACTGCTTCAGGGCCTACACAGCTTGGAGTGAAGGGGCCAGGGAGGTGGGTGTAGAGATAGCTGGGGACTTGTAGCCAAAATAAAATCCTTTCTCCTGGGAACCAAGGACGTTTTCACCAGGTGTTGGGGAGGCGTGGACTGGAACCAACTGGGGTTGGGGCTGTGACCGGACTGGACCATGTAGTAGGACATGTGGACTGGGGGAAAGAACTTTTGATTTTTAATTTGGGTTGGGACCTTCAGAGTCGGGTTTTCACCAGATGCGCCAATATGCCATGCCTAATAAATCTGTATCCTGAGGACAGTGGTGGGCTTCAAATTTTTTTACTACTGGTTCTGTGGGTGTGGCTTGGTGGGCATGGCATGGATTGGTGGGTGTGGCTTGGTGGGCGTGGCAGGGGAAGGATACTGCAAAATCTCCATTCCTCCCCAATCCATGGGAAAGTTACTGCAAAATCCCCATTTCCTCCTGATCAGCTGGGACTTGGGAGGCAGAGAATAGATGGGAGTGGAGCCAGTCAGAATTTTTACTACCAGTTCTCCGAACTACTCAAAATTTCCACTACCGGTTCTCCAGAACTGGTCAGAACCTGCTGAAACCCACCTCTGCCTGAGGAACACCTAGACCTCAGAGGTTTTATTCAAACCCTGGTGATCCTTACAAGCTGAGATCTTTACTGTCTTCAGGCCTACAGACAGAATCTTGCCACATTGAAGACACAACTATATCTTCAACTACCATATACTTTGGGAACTATTAGGGAGGAATTGTCTTCACCCTCTTTGTCTCATAGACAATATCTGAGCTGAGTTGCCTCTTAACTCCTCTGGAATGCACCCCCTTCCTCCTGGGGATCCACCCCCTCTTTACACTTCATCACCCCTAACACATACGATTATCGACTATCAATGTGTGGTCCCAGGATGTTTTGCAAAAGTGATCTATTGTTATTTATCCCCCGAAGTTATTTTACGGCCAAATGTTTAAATGGAATGCTTAGTAAAATAGCAATCTGCCAGAATGTACATCACTTATCTGGCTTGAGTTTTCAGCCATTTTTATGGCCTTCAGATCTCTCCTTAAATCAGAAGGGCTGGTGTAGCTTTAGAAGCATTTTTCACGACTAATGTTTTCTATTCCCTAGTCTGTTTTTGGACACCTAATGATCACAAACGCACACAAATATATATCCAAGTGTCTATATTTACGGTCCTTTCCTTGCCGATATTCATCTAAAGTTGAAATGCAATTATGCGGTGGGCTCCCTTGAAACTTGTAAGCTCCAGAAGAAGAAGAAAATCTTTAATGGCCTTTTTGTGTGTATGTGTGTGTGAGAGAGAGGAACCCGTTCTGAGTTCAGGTACCAGTAAATCTCAAAGCTGAAATCTGTCAGCTTTAATCTTTGTTGTAATCAGTTAAGCTTTCCAGTCAAAAGAGCCCAATGACTGCATAGCTGATGGGGACCAAAAGCTCATGATGTTACTATTAGGAGAGCTAAGTGATGATATTCATACCATCCCTAAAGGGAGAAGCTAGGCAGGGTTGAACATATGGGAAAATCTTAGAGTTGAATGTTCTTCATTGGTGGTAGGCTATATCAGGCTACATTTTTTATTTTTATTTATTTTTATTTATTTATTTTGTAAAGCACATGTTAGATAACAGAAATAGATACAAACATAATTATTAATACATGAAATGGTTACGAATAAAAGGGGGACAGTAGGATAGGGATGGTAGGCACATTGGTGTGCTTAAGCACGCCCCTTACAGACCTCTTAGGAATGGGGTGAGGTCAGTGGTGGGATACAAATAATTTAACAACCGGTTCTCTGCCCTAATGATTTCTTCCAACAACCAGTTCACCAAACTGCTCAGAAAGTTAACAACCGGTTCTCCTGAAGTGGGGCGAACCGGCTGAATCCCACCACCGGGTGAGGTCCATGGTAGACAGTTTAAGGTTAAAGTTTTGAGGGTTCGGGGATGAAACCACAGAGTCAGGTAGTGCATTCCAGGCATTGACAACTCTGTTGCTGAAGTCCTATTTCCTGCAATCGAGTTTGTATTTATCGTGTGCTCCAGTGGTGGGTTTCAAATTTTCTTTACTACCGGTTCTGTGGGTGTGGCTTGGTGGGCGTGGCAGGGGAAGATTACTGCAAAATCCCCATTCCCACTTCACTCCAGGGGAAGGATACTGTAAAATCCCCATTTCCTCCCAACCAGCTGGGACTCGGGAGGCAGAGAATAGATGGGGGCGTGGCCAGTCAGAGGTGGTATTTACCGGTTCTCCGAACTACTCAAAATTTCTGCTACCGGTTCTCCAGAACTGGTCAGAACCTGCTGAAATCCACCTTTGGTGTGCTCTTATATTGTTGTGGTTGAAGCTGAAGTAGTCATTGACAGGTAGGACATTGTAGCAGATAATTTTATGTACTACGCTTAGGTCAGAACGAAGGCGGCGTAGTTCTAAGTTGTCTAAACCCAAAATTTCAAGCCTGATGGCATAAGGTATTCTGTTGTGAGCAGAGGAGTAGAGGACTCTTCTCGTGAAATACCTCTGGACTCTCAATTGTATTAATGTCCGATATGCGATGCGAGTTCCAGACAGATGAGCTGTATTCGAGAATTGGTCTAGCGAATATTTTGTATGCTCTAGTTAGCAGTACAGTATTACCAGAAAAGAAGCTATGCAAGATTAGGTTAACAACTCTTAATGCCTAAAATACATAAACCTATCCAAATAAAATACATAAATACATAAAATACCCAAAACTATCCAATGCAAATGTAAGGAACCTGGGTTCATCAGGCATTAAGAAATGTTAGAATTTGGGCAAAGAAAATGCAACTGGCACTTGTCCGACAGAGGTGAGCTCATTGATTTTTTCTGCATAGGTGCTAATTACACTTTGACGGAGACGTAGGATGCCGTGGTGTCAATCAAACCTTGAAAAACGAGGCTCTGTTTTAAATATGGCTTGATTGCGTCTCGCCTGTCTCCAGGAGTCCACACATCTGCAAACCTCCCTAGAAATGAATAGTTGTCAGAAGAATAAAACAAGCATTATCTAGGCTCTACGCCGACTTTCAGATTGCCGAAGGAAATAACAAAGAGAATCTCTGCTTTGCATGACAGTTTCAAGAAAAAAAAGCACATTAAAAGGAATGAATGGGGATATATAAAAAAAAACCCATAATGCTATGCTTGAAGAAGAAGAAGAGAAGTTGCTATTTCAAATGAAAGGACCTTAATGATGTATATCAAAAGGACGAGAATTTTGTCAGCTTGGAAAGAAGGTGGAGGGGGGAGGGAAACTTCTAGATTGAAAATTGTTTTCTCCCCCCCCCCCCCCCAGATTTTGATTAATTCAAATACTTCTTCAAACTACACACACTCAAGAGACCAAGAGAAGAAGAAAGAACTCTCCAACTTCTTGAAATACTCATTGAATAAAGTAAGTTTTCATACGTAGGTCATCAAGTCAAGAAGGAAGTGCTGGTACCTTCTGACCTCCTGCTGGCTGAAACGTTTCCCAAGTTATTATTCCAGTTCTTCAAATCATCTTTTATTTAGCCTGCAGGAGATGTCAGATGATCCATTAAGATGAGTGATAGAGATATATTGATTTCTCAAGAAGCAGATTCAGTGAATAAGTTTCCATAAGTCTTCAGGGAACTGGGTTCCCTTTTGAGACATCTGTTATTTGATTTGTTGCCCAGTCCGAGATGAGAGAAAAGATTAGAAACCAGCAACTTGGAAGCAGTGTCAGTAGCTAAACATGTGATAACCAGGTCGCCATTTTTAATCTCCTCTTGAACCCTTCTTGAATTCTGTTAACGCTGATCTAGCACCAGTTTAGCAATGATCCTTATTTTATTTTATTTATTTATTTATTTGTTTGTTCAACTTGTATGCCACCTTTCTCTGAAGGCGGCTTACAGTACATTTAAAACCCATATATAAAAACATTAAAAATTAAAACATTAAAAACAATTAAAACCCATTCATATCATTCATGATCGGATCTCGTCAGATCGCAACAGTGAGATCAACGACCCCAGGCCTGCCAGAAAAGCCAGGTCTTCACCGCTTTTCGGAAGGCCAATAGGTGGGGATGGTCCAGATCTCAGGTTCCAGAGAGCTGGGGCAGCCACAGAGAAGGCCCTCCCCCATGGGCCCGCCAGCCAGCACTGTTTAGCTAACGGGACCCAGAGGAGACCAACTCTGTGGGATCTTACCGGTCGCTGGGAGCTATGCGGTAGAAGGCAGTCTTGAAGATAACCTGGCCCTGAGCCATGTAGGGCTTTAAAGGTAATAACCAACACCTTGAATTGGGACCGGAGACCAATAGGGAGCCAGTGCAGCTTGCTGAGAATTGGTGTAATGTGGGTGTACCTAGGTGCACCCACGATAGCTTGCACGGCTGCGTTCTGGACCAACTGTAGTCTCCGAACACTTTTCAAGAGTAGCCCCATGTAGAGTGCATTGCAATAATCTAACCATGAGGTGACATGGGCATGACAACCATTGAAATGATATAGGGTCTCCAGCTTGAGCAGCGGGTTAGACGAGAAGATCTCCAAAGTCCTTTCCAGCTCTATTCTGATTGATTGGATGACTTTTACTGAGGCTATCTGAAAGTCACTTGGAAGTTGAAAGCACCAAAAGACTAGATGAAGTAACGACCTACTTAAGATCGAAGCACAAAAGCACAAAAGTCTCACCATGAGAAGAGGTCTCACACAACCTCTCTGTTTTAATAAGACCAGTTGTAGGTATTTCTCCTTTGACCACAAAAGGGTGAAGGAGACCTGTAGCCAAATTTAGAGGAATGTGCTTAGAAGCTTGCAAGAAAACCGGAATGAACACCTAATGTACATAAATATTCTATGTAGAACAGCGGTTCCCAAACTGTGCGCCGCGGCTCCCTGGGGAGCCGCGCTATCGTCATAAGGGCGCCGCGAAATATTCCGCCCGCTGGGTCTAACGTCTAATGCGCATGCGCAGTTGCAAGTCGGATTGCTTATGGGAGCCGCGCAGTTGCAAGTCGGATTGCTATGGGAGCCGCGAACCCAAAACGATTGGGAACCTCTGATGTAGAACATTACTATCCATTTTGGAGGACATCTGGCTCCCTTTGGGAGAAGAGGAGTATTAGTATTGATCCATTCTTCTTTTTTTTTAACAATTTATGATAATTTTTAGGATGATGTCCAGAAGTTGTGAGTGCTCCATCACTGAATGGTTTTTAAGAAGAGGTTGTCCAAAATTGTATCATTTCTCCAGTTTGTGCAGAGGGTTGTACTAGAAGTCTTCCAAGGTCCCTTCCAACTCTGTTATTCTGTTCAAGTGAGGTTGAGCATATGCTCCTTTCCTGATTTAGTCGTGAACATACATCCAATAACCGGACGTGGGACATTGCTATGAATTTTCAGTCCCTTCTCCCTGATCTTCCATCCTTTTCCACCCCACATTGACCTCCTTAATGATGGTGTTTATGGCACATCATTCTCTCTTGCACTCACTAGAGTGGTCACCATGGAAACATGCTAAGGCCAAAAGAGGATCTCAACTTTCCTACAAAGAGGGTCCAGCACATGAATGGAATGTCTAAATGCTTCATTGGAAGTTCTCACGCTGATGATTCTCTCCGTAGATGACTTAAGCAATAAACCTTCCACTTGACTTTCTATTCCCCGCTTTACCAATTGTCACAATGATACAAAAATTGCACCCAGCTTTATGTCATATTAATGGCTGCTCGCTAACTTGTTTCAATGACATTCATGCATACATTTTCTCATTAAGCCACTGACGCTGCTAAATATCAAAGTTCAGAAGGCTGGAAACGGGAAAAGTGAAATCTAAGCTTTCACTATGACAAAGATTTCGGGGTTGGACATGTGACCTGGGAACAGGCAAGTCATTGTTTGAGGAACAAGTTTTTTGGAGAAATCAAATCAGAGAAAGAGAGAAAGAGAGGGAGGGAGAGAGAAAGAGAGAGAATAGTATTATATAATAATATTACCTATCTCTTTCTATCATCTGTCTACCTGTCTACCTATCTCTATCTACCTGGTTCATGGTTATCTCAACGGTGCTTTAGCAAAAGGGAACTGGACTTTGTTTTTTCTTTGTTTTTTCTTTGAAGACATTTCACTTCTCATCTAAGAAGCTTCTTCAATTGTCTGTCTGTCATTCTGTCTGTCTGTCTGCTTGCCCGCCCATCTATCTATCTATCTATCTATCTATCTATCTATCTATCTATCTATC